>CM076573.1:344913433-345434353 GCA_034641835.2 Pinus albicaulis | reverse complement strand
GTTGAAATTAATTAAAACTTCCTTTTGAAATGACTTAAATCAATTTTCGGCGTAATATAATAAAAATTCTTTAAGCACATAAGAACTCCTTTCGGGCCCACTTGCCATGCTTCTCGATGCAATGAGTCTCCTCCAATTGCGATTGATCGTTCTTCATCTATCATACGATTTGATCACCTAACTTAAATACCTCTAAATTTTAGAATCACTTTTAAGTTCTTCCGATTGCGATTAATCGCAATCGCAAATTCCATTTGCATGTCCTGATGCTCCACTTTGACTCCGATTGCGATTCAATAGGAAATCGCCAATCGCCTGAATTGATATCACTCAACTATTGCAACTCCAATGTGCTCCGATTGCGATTCAATTGGAAATCGCCAATCGCAGGAGTTGTATATCACTTGATTATCGTCGATTCCACAGCTTTGATCCGATTCAATCAGAAATCAGAAATCGCAACTGCAATGTGCTCTTCAATTTCAACCCTCCAAAGTTCCGATGCGATTCCAATCAGAAATCGCCAATCGGCAATTGCAATGCGCTTCCACCTTTGGACTCTTCACATTTCCGATCCGATTGGGGAGGGGTCCCACCTTATAAAACTTTGTTTTATGCGCTCCATAATATATATGCCTTGGACCTTTGGTTCTTTTGTTTTCGGGATTAATAATATGAAACTTATAATAAAGCACTCCTTATAATGTACATGCTTTGGACCTTTGCAACATATGTAATGCACGAAATTTATATGTATTGTAATGGATATATATATATGTATCCTCCATCGGGGTAGGCGATTCCCAAAATTTATGTTGCTTTCCGCTTGGGGTTAAGCGATTCCCGGAATATGGTTCTGTGCAATTCCCGGAATATTTGTGTTATGTATAACACCGATTGGAGTGTGTGATTCCTGGAATATTTGTGTTATGTATAACGCTGGTTGGAGTGTGCGATTCCCGGAATATGGTTCTGAATTATATGCGTAACGCCCGGCTTGGGGTATGATTCTCGGAATTTTATAACTGCTCTGCCTCTGCCTCTGCTGCTTCTATCATTCTGCCTCTGCTTCTGTCTCTGTGATAACGGTTCTGCCTCTATTATATTCGCTTCCTCTGCCTTCATTTGCTTCTTTGCTGCCTCCATTGTATTCGCTGCTTCTTTTGTCTGTCTTTGCTTCAGCGCTGCCTCCTTTGCCTGAGTGCTGCCTCCTTTGCCCTTTTGCCATAAATGACAACATTTCCAACAGTCTCCCCCTTTGGCATTGATGGCAATCCACTTTCTCTGTTTGCCTTCTCTTTCTCTTGTTGCTTGCTCTTCCTGTTTGCCTGCTCTTTCTCCTGTTGTTTTTTCTTCCTCCCCCTTTGACATCAATGGCAAAGGACGATGCCTCATCTCTCCGTATGGGCTCTGTCGTTGCATTTCCTTTCTCTAAGTTACGTTTAGGTCCTCTTCTGCTGAAATTGTACCATGCTGCTCCAGAGTGATGTATGAAACTTGTTGAGAGAACACTTTGGTATAGTGAGCCGATATACATTATCAAAATTGAGTATACGTTTTGTCTCTGTCTGATATAGTGAGCCGATATATGTTCTATAGTTGTGTTTCATTTGTAGTGCCTGTAATCTGTGGTAGATTGTAGACAGAGATGATGTATGTAACGATTGAAAGGTCCTTGTTGCTTTTTCATGCTGAATGTTGATAATACTGAGATTATGCTGATCCTGTGGACTTGTTTTATGCTTATCTTGCTGGCTGTTCTCCCCCTGGAATGATATTTTCGTTTTGTTCTCCCCCTGAGACTGTACTTTCTCTTCATATTAGAGAATAGTATCTATAGATACTACCCCTAGTCTGTCTCTCAAATATTTGAATGGTTCTCTGGCAAGTGGTTTAGTAAATATATCTGTTGTCTGCTCTTTTGTTGGTACATACTCCAGTTTTACTATCTTCTGAGCCACTTGTTCCCGTAGAAAATGATACTTGATTGGAATATGTTTAGTTTTTGAGTGAAGCACAAGATTTTTAGATATACTTATAGCACTTGTATTATCACATTTAATTGAGATAGGTTCGTCAATGCTTACCTTCATGTCTTGAAGAGTTTGCTTCATCCAGATGACTTGTGTACAACATGCTGCTGCTACTATATATTCTGCTTCAGCTGTAGACAGGGATATAGATGTTTGTTTCTTGCTTAACCATGCCACCAGACTTTCTCCTAGATAGAATGCACCTCCACTTGTACTCTTTCTGTCATCCACACAGCTGGCCCAATCTGCATCTGTGTATGCTGTCAAGGTGAAGCTTTTGTCTTTAGGATACCAAAGTCCATATTGTGTTGTTCCTTGTAGATATCTGAGTATTCTTTTTACTGCCAAAAGATGGTTTTGTTTAGGTGCTGCTTGATATCTTGCCACTAGTCCTACTGCTAGCATGATGTCAGGTCTTGATGTAGTAAGATACAATAGACTTCCAATCATGGATCTGTAGAGTTTTTGATCTACATCTGCAGTCCCATCATCAGCACACAACTTGCATCCTGTGATCATGGGGGTTGTCACAGGTTTGCAGTCCTCCATTTTGAATTTTTTCAGCATTTCTTTTAAGTATTTTTCTTGAGAGATGAATGTGCCTGTGTTCTTTTGCTGAATTTGCAGTCCCAAGTAGAAACTGAGCTCTCCAATCATAGACATTTCAAACTCTATTTTCATCTCATCAGCAAACCCTTTTGCTAGTTCATCTCTGTTGCTTCCAAACATAATGTCATCAACATATACTACAACAATCAGGAGTTCATTTTCATGGGTTTTTATGTATAGATTGTTGTCTACTCCACCTCTCTTAAAACCTTGTTTTTGCAAATATTTATCCAACCTTGAGTACCAAGCACGAGGAGCCTGTTTTAGTCCATATAGGGCCTTCTTCAGTCTGCACACATAGTTTTCTTTGTCTGTCAATGCGAAGCCTTCTGGTTGTTCCATGTAGACTTCTTCTTCTAAGTCTCCATTCAAAAATGCATATTTTACATCCATTTGATATACTTTGAAGTTTTGGTAGCATGCAAATGCCAGGAACATTCTGATAGCTTCCATTCTGGCTACAGGGGCAAATGTTTCATCGTAATCAAGTCCTTTGATTTGTGAATATCCTTTGCAGACCAGTCTGGCTTTATTCCTGATTACCTATCCTTCCTCATTCATTTTATTTTTGAATACCCATTTTGAACCAATGATATTCTTCTCAATTGGTATAGGTACTAGTTCCCAGGTATTGTTCTTTTCAATTTGGGCCAATTCTTCATTCATTGCTTTTACCCAAGACTTGTCCTTGCTGGCTTCTTCAAATTTATTTGGCTCTATTTGTGATAGCATGGCTATGTATACTTCTTCAGTTTGTCTTGTTAGCTGCCTTCTTGTCTGGACCCCTGCTTTCTTATCTCCTATGATCTGAGCTTCAGGATGATTCTTCTGAGTGTATCTTGAGGGGGTTTTCGAGCTCAGCTCTGCATCTTCTGTTGTCTTTCTTGTTTCATCATCATTCTGATCTTCCTCTTCATGGTTGTCTGATGGACTGAAGCAGTCTGTTTTTCTTGTATTGTTTGGAAGTTCTTCATCAAATATCACATCAATACATTCAACTATTTTCCGAAGAGTCTTATCGTAGCACCTATACCCTTTACTTTTGGATGCATACCCTAGAAATATCCCTTCATTAGCTCTTGCATCAAATTTTCCAAGATTTTCATCGTTATTCTTTATGTAACACTTGCTACCAAAGATTCTGAAATGTTTGATTGAAGCTAGCTTTCCATGCCACAGTTCGTAGGGAGTCTTGTCACTGCTTGGCCTTAAGTGAGCTTTATTAAGGATATGTACTGCTGTGTGCACTGCTTCTGCCCAGAAGGTTTGAGCAATATTATTCTCTTGCATCATGGCTTTGGCAATTTGTTGAACAAATCTGTTTTGTCTCTCTGCTACTCCATTCTGCTGAGGTGTCCCTGCAATAGTAAATTGTTGTTTTATGCCATGTTCATTGCATAGGTCAGCAAAGTCATAATCTGTGAATTCACCTCCTCTATCTGATCTGATGCATTTCAGCTTGCATCCTGTCTGATTTTCTACTAATGCTTTAAATATTTTGAATTTGTCCAGAGCTTCCGATTTATTCTTGAGAAAAGCAACCCATGTCATTCTGGAGAAATCATCTATTATCAGCATGAAGTAGGATTCTCCACTTGGTGTTTTAGTTCTTGCAGGTCCACACAGATCCATATGCACAAGCTGAAGTGGTCTTCTTGTTGATAACTCCTCTTTGGTCTTAAAGGATGTGCGAGTCTGTTTACCCAATTGACAAGATTTGCATATGGTATTAGATGGCTTCTTTATTTCTGGCATATCTCTGACAGCTTTCTTCTTGCTTAGTCTGATGATGTGATCAAAGCTGAGATGTCCCAATCTTTTATGCCATAACCATGACTCCTCAAGTTTGCTAAGATGGCATGCTTCATCTTCCTCTTTCACGATGTAAACATTACTCTCTGTTCGAACTCCTTTGAGCAGATTCTTACCTGTGGTGCTTGATCTGACTTCACAATCCTGTGCTCTAAAAAGAACTTCACACCCTTTGTCACACATCTGACTAACACTCAGTAAATTCGCTTTCAGCCCATCTACAAATAATACATCTTGGGCCTTTCCTCTGCCATTGTCTATGATGACTGATCCTTTTCCCTTGATCTTGCCTGATTTATCATTGCCAAAAGTAACATTACCAGATTTCTTTTCATAAAGAGTTATAAACTTGCTTTTGTCTCCAGTCATGTGTTTTGAGCAGCCACTGTCCAAGTACCACTGACTTTTCAAGTCTTGAGCAGTTAGAGCTAAGTCACACTTATTCTCCTTCTTTATCCATTGGAGACATCCTTTTGTTTGGTATCTCTTGTGAGTTGATGAATCACATCCTTTCAAAGGGCATTTGGAAGGTATATGTCCAACTTGATTGCATATACAACATTTGATCATAGTTTTTGCAGAATTATGAGTATGAACAAAATTTCTTTGATTCATAAACCTCCTTGAGGTGTTGAACATCAATATTTGTCCATACTTTCTACATTCAATAATTTTATGGCCAAATTCCTTACAATAAAAACAATAACCATAGAAATTATTTGCATACCTGATGTAAGGTTGTTTTCTCCATTTGTTTGTTTGAGACAGTCTCTTCACTGTTTGCATCTTTTGCAGGTTTGAATTACTCTTCCTTGCATAACAATATGTAGCAATGTGTCCCGGCTTGTGGCAGACATAACAGGTGGTATTCTTCATGGGAGGGAAGAATCTCCCTTGATGGCTTCCAAATTTGACATACTCAGGGGCATATGATTCTTTTTCTGTCATTTTAGTATTTATTGCATTCTTTGTTACTAGAGATTCCTTCTGATCTCTATCATCCTTATTACATGTTTCTTCTTTTGTAGAAATTGAATGGGCTGCTTCATCAGTCTTCTTTTCTTTTACAAAAATTATATTTTTGTTTTCCTTTTCTTTGCCTTTACTCGATTCTCCTTCATAGCCTATTCCTGTTTTTATCATTGGGGATCTTTGAGCAACCAAAATTTCATTCAACTTACTAGAGCTTTTTGTTTGAGAAGAGTTTATATCCACTTTCCTTTGAGCATTTTCTAGGTTCTTCCTGAGACATACTACTTCTTCTTCCAGTTTCTCTTGTTCTAGGGTTTTATCCTTGATTTGCTGAAGTAACATGTCTTCTATCTTCTTAGCTTCTTCAAGCTCTACCTTCAACTGCATGAGGACTTCTGAGTTTTGTTCTTCTCTTACATACTTGAGAAGAATATCCTTTTGTTTTCTGCACTTCAATTTGAGTCTATCAATCTCCTCCAGTGCACTTCTTAGCTCCCCCTCAAGGTCGACTTCCCCTTCTTCTTCTTCATCTTCTAGTAGGAGTCCCTCAAGATCTTCTATGGCCATTAATAAAAATTCTGAGGTTCCTTCTTCACTTGAGGGTTCATCTGAATCTTCAGATGTACTGTTGTCTTGTTGAGCATAGAAGGATTTTCTGCTGAACTTCTTTCCTTTCTGCCAGTTCTTTGATTTATTTCTCTCTGGCTCTTGAGGCTGATTCCTTAATTTCTTGTGAGGACACTTAGCAGCATAGTGTCCAACTCTTCCACAATTAAAGCATTTGAAAGGAATTTTACCTTTGTATTTACCTGAGCCTCTATCCAATTTCTTGACAAACTTTGCTTCTTCTTCATCTGAGCAAGAGCATATTTCTTCCTCTTCTTCTTTCTTCTTTTGTATTTTAAAGGTTGCTTCCCTCGTACTTGGCTTCTTCTGTGGGAGCCTCATTTCATAGGCTGTTAGATTTCTAGGTAGCTGGTTCATAGTCAAGGTCTCCCAATTAGTTGTTTCTTCTATTGCAGACACCTTTGGATTAAATCTGGATGGAAGAGATCTTAGAATCTTTTGTACAATTATACTTTCTGGCATTCTTTCTCCAAGAGCTTTCATATTGTTAATAATTTCTGCAGCTTTTAGGAAGAAACTGGCAATGTCTTCATCATCATTCATTCTTAAGTTCTCAAACTGGGCTCTATAGACTTGAAGTTTGGCAGTCTTTACTTTCTTGTCTCCCTCATGTATGTTCTCAAGAGTATCCCATATTTCTTTGGCAGAGTTTTTGTGCATTACTTTAATAAACTCTGCTTCACACAATCCATTCAAGATGGCATTCATGGCTTTTGCATTAGCCACAAAATCTTGTTTTGTTTCTTTTTCTGTGTCAGTTGTCTTTGGGGCATATCCAAATTCCACAGCAGCCCAGATTTCTATTCCTAGAGACATTATGTATGTTCTCATTCTGATTTTCCAGAAAGCATAATTTTCACCAGTGAAGAAAGGGGCTTTATTGGTTGAGCATCCTTCTTTACTAGCCATCTTGAGAACCTAGGATCTCCTTTGAGTCGTTAAACTTGTACAAAGGAACCCGCTCTAATACCAATTGTTGAATCTTTAATTAAACTGAGAGGGGGGGGGGGGGGTGAATCAGTTTAATACATACATTAGCCTTTTAAAATTTTCACCAAAATTATTTACAGCTTAATATGTGAACAATCTTATTTGCAGCCAATATTAATTTATTGTGACACCATACTTATGTAGAAAGCAGCAAGCAATTAAGCAGATTTAAATAATCACATCAACACATAAGAAGCACACATAGAGACAGCAGATGTAAGTGGAAACCCATAAAGGGAGAAAACCACATCTTATTATTGTTGTGATGCAAAGGCAAGCTCCAACTCCTTCTCACCACTGTTTTCTGCAGGCACCAACCTACAGGAGGCTCTATCCTCAATTCTGCAAGCTACAACTTGCAAGGAAGCACCAACTCCCTTCAATTTTCTGCAGGCACCAACCTACAGGAGGCTCCAACCTCAGTCAGCTACAACTGACAGCTATCAAGCTGCAACTTGATAGGGAAGCTCCAACTTCCTCAATTTATCAAACTGAATGTTTGTTGATTTACCTCAGATATCAGCTATGTTCTGTAGCTTCTCTTTCTGCTCTTCTTCTCTTAATCTTCTCTGCCTCACTCTTCTGTATTCTGCCTTCTCTAAATTTACTCTCTCTAACCCCTTTTTTTGAATATCAAGATGATATTATTTATAGATTTCCTCTCATGACTGTTTGTATTCTACTTGGAATTTGAAATGGACAGTCATGTCTCTTTGCCTTCTGCCTTCTCACTCCTTTTATCTGCTTACTCAGGAATTATAACTGTAGGTGTCAATTTTAACATTACAGTGGGAGTTTGTTTTCCTCTCAGACACTTGCCAATGCATCACAAACAATAAAAATCAATTAAAACAATTACATTCGAATTACAAAATGAATTCGAGTTCAACTCATTTAGTCTTTTGGCTTTTCTTTGACTGTTTTTAACTCTTTTCTGCTCTGTATCCTTTTCTGTCCTCTTCTGTGGTGTAATTGCTGCATACGTGTAACAGTGCCTTTTAAATAAATAAAATGTAGTTGCAGACTTTTAAAACAGGGAAATTCCAATCCTTTTCGTGCCACGAGTGTCTTGTTGATGTGGCGAGTTCCGTAGGCCGGAACAGACATATATCACAATTGTATTACATTAATAATCACCCTCCACCTTGATCCGAGGCCCGTGGGTCCACAGACCACGCGGCATACTTTAATACCACCGCAACCATGTTATATCTATATATATAACAACGCCCTTTTATATATACATATAATGTAATTTCAACTCTCGGCATACATACAAACTTCCTTTTGAAATGAATTAAATCAATTCTCGGCGTAATATAATAAAAATTCTTTAAGCATATAAGAACTCCTTTCGGGCCCACTTGCCACGCTTCTCGATGCAATGAGTCTCCTCCAATTGCGATTGATCGTTCCTGCTCCGATTGCGATTGATCGCTCCTGCTCCGATTGCGATTGATCGCAATCACAACTTCAAATACTCTAATGCGATTGAGTCACTTTTAAGTTCTTCCGATTGCGATTAATCGCAATCGCAAATTCCATTTGCATGTCCCGATGCTCCATTTTCACTCCGATTGCGATTCAATCGGAAATCGCCAATCGCCTGAATTGATATCACTCAACTATTGCAACTCCAATGTGCTCCGATTGCGATTCAATCGGAAATCTCCAATCGCAGGAGTTGTTTATCACTTGATTATCGCCGATTCCACAGCTCCGATCCGATTCAATCGGAAATCAGAAATCGCAACTGCAATGCGCTCTTCAATTTCAACCCTCCAAAGTTCCGATGCGATTCCAATCGGAAATCGCCAATCGGCAATTGCAATGCGCTTCCACCTTTGGACTCTTCACATTTCCGATCTGATTGGGGAGGGGTCCCACCTTATAAAACTTTGTTTTATGCGCTCCATAATATATATGCCTTGGACCTTTGGTTCTTTTGTTTTTGGGATTAATAATATGAAACTTATAATAAAGCGCTCCTTATAATGTACATGCTTTGGACCTTTGCAACATATGTAATGCGCGGCATTTATATGTATTGTAATGGATATATATATATGTATCCTCCATCGGGGTAGGCGATTCCCAGAATTTATGTGCCTTGCCGCTTGGGGTTAAGCGATTCCCGGAATATGGTTCTGTGCAATTCCCGGAATATTTGTGTTATGTATAACGCCGGTTGGAGTGTGCGATTCCCGAAATATGGTTCTGCATTATATGCGTAACGCCCGGCTTGGGGTATGATTCTCGAATTCTGAGTCTTGCCTCCTTTGCCTCCTTTGCCATCAATGACAACATTTCCAACACTAGTTCAATCAATAAAAAAAATTAAAAGAAAGTATCTGTGAAATAAATGCATCTATTTCAATAAATAAATACCATTATAAATAAACATCTACACTGAAATCAACACATCTAGTACAGGAAATCAAATATTATTAGAAATCAACATCTACCCTAGAACAGATGCATCTAGTGACAAGAATTAAATAGGACTAGAAATCGCCATGTATACTGAAACCAATGAATCTAGTGCAAGTAATATTATTCCCTATATCCCCCTTCCATCTATATGTATATATCCATCCATCTCTCCTTCTTTTTCACTGTACCTCATCCTCAAACATACACAAACTCTCCCCATATCTCATTTTCCACTCTCTCTCTCTCTCTCTCTCTCCCCACTTTTCTCTCTATACGAACATATCCTTCCCTCCCTCTCTCCCCTTAAAATCCATCTCTTTGTCCCTCCCTCTCTCCTCCTATATCTCCCTCCCTCTCTCCTCCTCCCTCTAGTCCTTTCTCTCTCTCTTCCTTTCTCTCCTACCTCCCTCTCTATGACAATAACTCTCTCTCTCTCTCTCTCTTAAACCTTGTCATTTCCCCCCTCCCTCTCTCTTTCTCTCTCTCCCCCTCTCTCCCCCCTCCATATTTGTGTCTCCCTCTCTCTCCCTTGCCTTTCACCCCCTATATCACTTCTCTCCTTATTTCTCTCTTCATTTCTCCTCTCCCCTCTAATTTAGTTTGTCTCCTTTAGTGCAAGAAATCAAATAGGATTACAAATCACTATCTACACTGAAATCAATGCAATTCATGCAAGAAGTATTCTTCCTTATCTCCCCACTTCGCCTATATCTATATCTCCCTCCATATCTCCTTCTTTGTCTCTCTATCTCACCCCCTTACACACACTCTCTCCCTCTCTCCATTTTTATCTATCTCTCCCTCTCTCTATCTCCCTCTTCTTCCCTCTCATCACATTACATCTCTATATCTATTTCCCTTTGTCTATCTTTTATCTTTCTATATAACCCCCAAAAATTACACACTCTTTATTCGTATCTCTCTATATCTTCCTCCCTCTTCCTCTCCCTCTCTTTCTAACTATCTTTCCCTTCTCTCCCTCTCTCCCCACTCTACATATATCTATACCTCCCTCCATCTCTCCTTCTTTGACTCTCTATCCAACCCACTTACACATATTCTCTCTCTCTCCATTTATATATATCTCTCCATCTCTCTATGTCCCTATTCTTCCCTCTCTTCACATTCTATCTCTATATATATCTCCCTTTGTCTCTCATTTGTCCTTATATATCACCCCGAAAACATACACACTCTTTATCCATATCTATGTATCTCTCCCTCCCTCTTCCTCTCCACCTCTCTCTAACTCTCTTTCCCTTCTCTCCCTTTGTCCCCCCTTGTGTCTCTCTTCCCTTCTATTTTCCTCTCTCCCTCTCTCTCCAACTTTCTCTCTCTGTGTGTTTATTCTTACCTCCCTCTCTCTCTCACATCCTTTCTCTCTTCCCACGTCTCTTCCTTAACCTCTCTCTCTCTCTCTCTCTCTCTCTCTCTCTCTCTCTCGTCTCCCTTCAACTTTGTTACTATCTCTCCTTCTCTCCCCCCCTTCTCTCCATCTCTCCGGCTTTTTCTCTCTATCTCCACCCAAACATATGCAATCTCTCCATAACTCTCTCTCTCTCTCTCTCCACTATCCTCTCTATGTTTTTCATCTTCACTCCCTCTCTCTATCCCTCCCTTTCTCTTGCTTTCTCTCAAATCCTCTCTCTCGTCCTTCCTTTCTCTCCCTTTCTCTTAGTCCCTATATCTATATACCTCCACCATTTGATCCTTTTTCTATTCCATCCAATATATATCAATATTTGATAGATATAATGGTATATGAATATATATTGTTGTTATAGAACAAATTTAATATTGTATTAATCCAAAGTTATTAAGTTTAACAATATTAGTATTATAATATTTTTTTTTGTTGGTCAAGAAACAATCATAATATATAAAACATATCTTCAGAAGCTTAGAAGTTGTCTCGCAACTTTCTCTAAGAATCATTAAGCCTATAGGAAAGCCAAGATAACTAGTTTCATTGGTTATTGGTAGCCAACTTGTAGGTGAAAGTTTACAGAACAAAAAATAGTCAAAATGACAATTCATAGTAATCCACATTAAGGGGGTGGATTTGGGGAGAACATTGCAAGGATATAAAAGTGAGCAGCCCATTCATGCATGTGGTAAGCTATGTGTTCCACCGTCACCTCCAAGGAGTGAATATGATCAATTTTTCATCTACGTTATCCCTGATGAATTTCCACTGAATCCAGGATCTGGTTCTACATGCATTGGAGGTAATTAATATTAGTTACCAATTCATTTCAATTATCATACCTCTTCTCCCACAGTGTGTCAATATTGAGCTGAATATTAGTCAGTTGGGCCACAATAGACTCCATGGATTTTGGGGATTCCACTTGGCACTTGGAGCGGGCTAGTGACAGAGTCACGTCCTCTTCTGAATGGTGGATTTTGGTAGACTTGGAGTCAGAGCTAGGATCACAATGATGCTGAAGATCGTCCATATGGTGACTAACACCACCCCTACAAGCACATCCCCTCTTTCGGGGGCATGAAACCAACACTTCAACCTGTAATATCCCTAGCATAAGCCACCATAAAAACTCTCATAAAATGAGGGTTGTTATATAATTAAATATTATTAATTATTATATTGATATTATGTGAAGAATATTCTTGTAATCCTTAATTATAAGAATATTGAAAGAATTATTTCTTAATTATTTTATTTAGAAGAATTTATATTCTTCTATAGAAATAAATTATGTTTCCAAGTTGGTATCTTTTAGAAGTTTTAGAAATAATAAGTAATAGTTTTGGATAAACTATGGATAAGTGATAATTTTTTTCATAAGGAAAAATCAAATATATCTTTAAAAGAAAAACATGAGATATTTATGAAGTGATTTTGTGATTTAGGAAAAATTAGATTTATGGATGCTTTATGGAATTCTTTTATGATTTAGAAAAGCTATTCCATTTTCTTAATTCCATTTATTTTAAGCCTATGAGAAAAATAGAAGGGGGAATGAGAGAATGCATGGAGAATTGAGCCAAGGAAGATCAAGAAGGAATTCGAATCATGCATCAAAACATAAGTAACTATGTTCTTTGAAAATTCTTTTGTTTTTATATGGGGTATGATGATATAATAACTGAATTTATTTGCCAGGAAAAATTCATATGATAAACAATAAAGATTATTTATTGAGAAAGAATCTATATATTTTTTTTCATAGAGGAATAATAGTTTTATTCATTGAATTATGAGAAGATTTCATATGTTGTGAATTCAAAAGAGCTTTTCATGGCTAAATAATCCTGTGAACTGCATGAGTTATTGGAAAATAGGGTCCTAATAAGCCTTTATATCTCCCAAACCCAGATAGATATGTAAAAAGTGAATGAGGTATTTGTCAAAGAGGATGTTATTACAAAAAGCCTCTTTCATATTTTAAAAATTTGTTTCCCTTCTCTCGAAAGTCGTGTCATAAATTGATGTAAAAAAAAGAATTATTTATTATTTAAATATGGAAAAATGAGCTCCAAATATTGGTTCGAATATTCCAGTCCATAACACCTGTGTAAAAAATGAGAGAGTTTATTTTGAATGAACCTATTAGAAAAAAAAAACCTCTTTGTTTTTTCCAAAAATAATTTCTGTTTGGTTAGAAACTATGTCCAAATTTGATGATAAAAAGAGGAAATTATTTAATATTTAAATCTGGGAAAATGGGTTACAAAGATTCATTTGAATCTTCAAAACCATGACACCTATGAAGAAAATGAGAGAGGTTATTTTTAATAAGCCTCTTCCAAATAAAAAAATTTTGTTTTTTTTGAAATTCGTTTCCATATGTTCATAATATGCATCCAAAGTGGATGCCTAAAACAACAAAAACAAAGTAAAATAGAGTGCTTCCATTTCATTTTTCAATGAGATAAGAATAATTGTTGATGTACATATAGACATAATAATTATGCTGAGGATTATTTACAAAGAATTAATTTGTATAATTACCAATTATGTCCTCATGATGCATATGCATTAGAATTTTTAAAGAGAAATATTGGATTCTTGAAGATATATGTGCTTAGGTGCACATGAATACTATCTAGTATATTTGATCTACTAGAAATTATTATGTGATTTTACATGCATAAGGAGCTTTAGTTATGTAAAAATATATAAATAACTTATGTGAGGGGTAGCTCACATAAAACCCTTGCGTAAAAGGAAATTTGTTGTGTTATTTGAGAAGGATCTTTAATTCATGTTATTTCTTGAAGAAATATTACAAATCTCTCCGATTTGTGAAATGATAAGAAAATATTTTTTATTTCATGCATACTAGCTAGTGAGTTAGCTATCTTTTGCAAAAAGAATAATTAGGATGTAAAAATCCTTGGAAAATAAATATATATAATTATATGCAAGGAAGCGATTATTATGTTAGAAATATTCAAAAAGAATTGAAGAGAAAAATATATCCTCTTACGTGTTATTGGAATAGTTTCTTGGAGAGGAAAACTAGTAATCACATGCTTTATTATGTAATATTATTTATAGAAACATATATTCTTGCATGCATGGAAAAAGTATAGTTTTGGGTCTTAGATTTCTATAGAAAATGAAGATGCAATCACATAATATTTATTGTGTTAGCATTTTTTTGGGAAAAATAGTATGTATTTTGCTAACCTAAAGGGAATAGCTATGGCATTAGCTTTAATTTGAGAATATTATGCATAGTTATTGGGTTATATCTTTCGGATGAGAAAAAAATATATGTTTGCATGCATGAGAGAGTAAGTGGTATGCGGTTTACCCCTTGGAAAAGAAATGTGTTTATTTTTCCATGAAATATTTATTTAGTTTCTTTTGGAAAGAAATATATCTTTTACATGCAAGAAGAACAAGTTATGCTATTGCATGCACAATATTATAAATAGTATTTTAACTTTGTTTGAAATCGAGCTAGCATGGTTATACATAATAACCATTATGAATAGCTCTTGGGGGGGGAATATGGTTTTGGAAAAGAACATACATTCACATGCATAATTATAGCATCTATTCCATTAATCGTTTTGGAAAATAAAACATTAGAGTAGGTAAAAAAAAAATTGCTTGTTGGGATAGTTATCTTGAAAGCTTGTTATGCATTGCATACAAAATATTATTATACAATATGTTAGTTTTCCTTTGGAAATAATATGAAAGTGCATGCAAGATTTTGTTAGTCTTTGTTGGAAAGATGACGCTGGATAGTGATTTATTTGTTACTAATGCATGTTAAATGATGTTAAAGAAGGAATTTCATGTCAATGTGGTTATGTTTTATACATGCAGACAAATAGTGTTGAAGTGTCACAAATAAAGATTGATTATTGTATTATTAATAATTTATCTAATTATGATATCAAGTGTGCTGACGACAACAATGAAAGGAAAAGAGGGTGACTTGAGAAAATAATTTTTCAAGTTTAACATTGTGGAAGATAAATATTTTTTAGTCCAGGCACGTTTAGTAGTTCCAACTGCATGATGACCCACTAAAGGAAACTACCCGACTATAAAGGCTGAGACTGAGGATCCATGGGTAAATGGTATCATGATGATTGTAATAGCTTATAGATAGTTATGTTTCATTTAAGATTATTTTCCTTATAAAAATTGAGTGAGGGGTGACAACCCTCACGAGCGTTTAATAATAAGATTAAACGTTTTCTAGTTTTCACCCTACGGAGTTTCCAGGGTATATCAGTGTCTAATGATGTGATTGTTCATTGTGTCATTTTCATGATGTTAATTTCTTTCATGATGTGATGTTTATATTCTCAATTAGGTGATTTACTAATTGAGCTAAAATGATCATGGGATTGATGGATAGTTATAGTAGGAAATTGAAGTTAATATGCTACAACAAGGAAAATTAATGATTGTGTAACTCACTATGATTTTTACTAATATTTGTCTAAGTGATGATAATGGTTACTCAAATGGTTAATGCAGAAATATAGAAAGTAAATTATAAGGTTACACATTCGTAAATGTTGAAAAAATCTCCTAACTCCATGCATTTTCCTGTGAGGTTACCGGGGTATGTTACAAATGGTATTAGAGAAAAAGGTTGCAACACTGGCACCTTTTGGGAATCATTATGAAAATAAGAAGTATAGATATGATGCTAATGGGAATCATCACATGTATGATTTTATTTAAACTTGTAGTATACTACAATTAACATGAGATGCATGATGTATGATTAATGACTGCATGAAAGAGTAGAAAAGTTATAATGTTTCTTTAAAAGTTGTGCTCATGAAATTTGAATATGGGTTTGGATAAAATACAATAATACCTCCATTGTACCTATGAACCATCTTGAACACCCATTGGTTATAGTGTAGATCAATTACCAACCTTTTCATGCATGATATTAGAAAAATGGTTATGGTGCATTAAAAAAAACACTGGAAAAACATGGCTAAATTTACCATGAACTGCTTATAAAGAATGAATGCATTTATGGTTGGTGTGATAACTAAATAATTTAGAAGTTGGGGTTGACCCTGAAGAGGACAATGGAATGTTGAAAAAAACAAAATTGACTGAACCTCTTAGTTGTTAAAAGTAATCAATAAGTGAAGTGGAACTCACATACTGAACTTAAATTCAATGAAAAACTCATAGTAGCATAATTGTGGGTGCTATTTCTTCATTTAGAGTTGTAGAGGAAAGTTTGTATTCCATGTGTTCAAAATAAATGGGATCCAAAGTTGTGCCGTTTTAAATAATTGCATCCATGGAAGTCTAGACGTGATTCATATTAATATTAAAGGGTATGCATGCCTTGAGATCATGTAACCCCAATTTTGATTCCAAGAAAAAAAAATTCTTAGACTTGGATCCATAATTTGGTCGACCTTTCTGATTAGATGCTCCTGTAGAGATTGTTGGTTGTGATGTTGGCAGAAATTTTACCATTGATTATATTAATATGCTTCATGCTATTGTATAAATTCTAATATGAATTTTGTGATTTAGGAAAAAATTCTAATACTTTATTCTATAAATTAAAAAGAACATCATCCTCAATGTTCTTCTCTTATTGGAACATTAACCTTTACTTTTCATTACCAATTATTTATGCAATGTAAAGGAATATTTCAATCATAACACTTCCAGAAAAACTCAAGGAGCACCAACCCTTTAATAATCAAAATGATAACAAAAAATCTATCAAGTTCATGTTGTATTTTATTTAGGAGTTACACTAGTCTTTCTCTTTCACTAATGTTTTTTGAAAATTACTATATTTCTCTCCCACAATAATTTCAATCAAATTCACACTCATGGAATTTATCTCTAGCCATTTTCATCAAGTTTGTCAGGAATTTAGAGTTTAATAACGCATTATTTTATCTAACATGATTTATTTCAGTCGCTTATATATTTCAATTTATTTCCTCTATGCATGAATATAGATAAGTCATTTATGACATGTTCATTTGCTCATAAAAACACAACCTATTTCATTGAAATTGTTGCTAAGATAATTTAATATATCATGCATGCAAAACTATAACACATGCAACAACTTTGAGACATGCAATTTATAGTCTCTTGTAATATCCAACACCTTTAGAAAATTTTAAAATCAATAACATAACATAGACATAATCTCATCTTACCATACTTAATTTATGTGAATTATTGAGGAACCGAGCATATTCCATCCAACCGTGAAATATCTCCAATAGTCACCCACTGAGCTAAGATCTACTTGCCACTACAATCAACAACCTCATTGATTCCTTGGTGATTCCTTTCCAGCATATTTTTAGCAGTGTCCTGCTTTAAGGTCTGCTAATTTTTTTTCCTGGGCCTTTTTGTTTTATATATTTCGAAAAAGATACTCTTCTTTTTCTTTAAAGCATGCCTTTATCTCCCGATGCGATTTATTTTACCCCATTTAGTATTTATCTCCAACTAAGTCACTAACATAATATTTATCTCCCATTATGTTAATATTTTCCTCTTTATCTTTTTCTCCTAGGGATTTTTAGGAGACTTTTAGGGAAGGTCTGAGTTGAACTTAACCACCAATAGCTTTTCATAAGTTGGAAAGAAGTCTTCTAAAACTCTAGATTTATTTCCTGAATACCCCAACCAATGTATTCATTATCTCAATAATAAAATAAAAGATTACATCATCACATTAGCCTCTTCCTTTTTCATATCTGGCCAAAACATATTCTTTCTCAAGGCTGAAATCAATTTCTAATACCTGGGGTGTCTTGCATAGGGTATTTTCTGATACTCATCTAAAATTTCTCTTTTTAATGAGCTCACATTGACAATGTACAATATTTTTTTATAAAAATTCAATCCTTTTTGGTTTTGAGTATATCCCACTATCTCAATTTTCTGCAATTTTTCCTAAAGTTTCTCATAATTTGGATCTTGACTCATTACTTCTTGGATCAATCCTTCAAGGTCAAAATTTTCACTACTCCCAACACAATTCAAATTTTTAAGAGAATTCATATTTGAAGAATCTGCAATATTATTTTCCTTTCCTTTGATATGTTTGATCTCCATGTCAAATTCACTAAGGAAGGACAACCATCTAGCTTGTCTAGCATTTAAATCTGGTTGTGTGAAAAATATTTCAAACTTATATGTTTTGTCATCAATAAAAAAAATTTCCCTAACAGATAATGTCTCAACATTTTTAAAGCATGTATTATAGCACCTAAATCTAATTCATACATAGTGTAATTCTGTTCATGTTTCTTTAATTTTCTTGACTCATATGCTATGACTAAGTTTTCTTGCAAAAACACCCCTCCTAATCCTTTAGCAAAAGCATTTTTACATACTACAAATTCTTGATTTGGATCAGAAATCTTCAAAACAGGAGCATTTGTTAGTTTATGTTTTAACTATTCAAAACTCTGTTGACATTTTTCTGTCCATACAAACTTCACTCCTTTCTTTTGTAGAGAGGTAATATGATATGCTAAAGCTAAAAGTATTTCTACAAATCTCCTATAGTATCCTGCAATTCCCATGAATGATGTTATGGAGGAAACATCAGTAGGCACAGGCCAAGCCATGATAGCTTGTATCTTTTACGGGTCCACTGCTAATCCTATTTCTGAAATTACGTGACCCAAGTACTGAGTTTTATCTTTATAAAATTAGCATTTTCTAAGTTTAGCATATAACTTACGTTCTCTAAGTGTTTGTAAGACAATTATGTGATGTTATTTATGTTCAAATTCATTCTTAGAGTATACCATAATGTCATCAATAAACACTAGCACGAATTGGTATAAATATTTACTTAAGACATTGTTCATTAGACACATAACTTAGGTAGCAGGTGCATTAGTTAACCCAAAAGGTAGAACTACAAACTCATAGTGTCAGTATCTAGTTCTGAATGTAATTCTATTTATTTGTACAAATCTTCCCCATACTTGGATTATAATTACCTTATCCACTTCACTACAATCTTCGTTTGCCCATACTTTCACACTCATAATTTCATTGCATCATAAGCCCATACCTTCATTCCTTTGCATACCCATAATTCTGTTGCATCATTTTCAACTTTGGTTATGTACTTTGTATTACTCATTGAATTTTCTCTTAGGTTTGTGTCACAATTGCATTATCTGACATATGAATCATTTTAAACCCTTGCATATTAGTGGATCATTCCATCAAACGAGATATATGTATTTTTTCTCATTGCACCTTGAAACTTTGGTTTTGCAACTTTGTTTTGTTGAATTTAATTTTAAAATGACCCTAGAATGGTCATGTTTAAATTTTTTTTTTTTATCATGACACTAACTCTTGTTGGTTTTGTAGGCAAATCAAAATTTCTTCATGGGAAAAATATTAAATCCTCAATATTTGATCAAAATTCTTATAGGGTAATATAGGGATATATGGATTAATGTAGGTTAAATGAAAGGTATGGTAGGATAATGGTAAGAAAATTAATGATATTATATGGTGTGATGGATATGGTTATGATAAATGTAGAATTTTGATGGAATGTAGGATTATAATGAGTGTAAGGTAGGAATCTAATGTTTTATGTGATGATGTAGGATATAGTTTGTTGTGTAACCAGTTCCAAAAATAGAAGAAAAGAGATATCAACACCTTAGAAATGGGCCACTTCGAGGGGGCAACCTCCAATACATTACATAAATGAACAATTCATGGATGATACAATTTACAGAACCTCCTTTCTATTTATAGGAGTCCATGGGGCCATAATGTAATTCTAGTGGGCCACAATGTAATCCTAGCCGACCTAACAATAATAATTTAAGGGCACAATAATAACAAAATGGGGGTTACAAGGGTACAATAATAACAATAAGGGGGTTACACTAACAACGATAAGGGACTATACTAGTAATATAGGGACCTAACATGCCCCTCTCCTTCAAAAAAGTGTTGTCCTCAACACTTGAGTAGCTCTGGGTGCTTCTGTATAAAATTCTCATCCTCCCATGTAGAATCTTCAGTGGGTAAGTTCTTTCACTTGATGAGATACTCTGAAATTGATCGATTCCGTAGTTGTCGAGTTCTTGTTTTCATGACCGCTTCAGGTTCCAATATGATCTTTTCTTCCTCATCAAGTTCTGGCAATATTGTTTAAACTGGAAGATTTTCACCTATAACCTTCTTTAAGCATGAAACATGGAAAACTGGATGTACTCGCGAAGAAGCAGGAAGCTCCAATTTGTATGCCATGGTACCAATCTTTTGCAACACCTTGTAAGGACCATAGTACTTTGGCGATAATTTATTATCCTTCTTTGCTTGCTTGAGGGACATTTGTTTGTATGGTTGTAGCCGTAAAAATACCCAATCTCCTACATCAAAGCTTCTCTCGCTACGATGTTGATCTGCCTGTTGTTTCATTCGATTTTGTGCCAAATTCAGGTTATCCTTTAAGAGTTGGAGAACTTCTTGCTGATGCTCGATGTGATCTTCCACTGCTTGAACCTTCAAATTTTCCCTTAAAGATGACGTGATCGATGGTGGATGATATCCATAAAGTGCCATAAATGGGGTCATTTTTGCTGCAGTATGGAAGGAAGTGTTATACCACCATTCGGCGAGAGGTAACCACTTGACCCATTGTGTTTGTTTATCAGATACAAAACAACGAAGATATCCTTCCAAACATTTATTTACTATCTCAGTTTGACCATGAGATTGAGGATGATAAGATGAGCTATGAGCTAATTGAGTACCCAAACAAGAAAATAACTCCGTCCAAAAATTTCCAGTAAAAATGGGATCTCTGTCGCTCACAATAACCCTTGGGCTTCCATGTAGCTTTTGAATGCTGTCCATAAATGTAGTAGCAACTGTACTTGCTTTAAATGGATGAGATAATGCACAAAAGTGTGCATACTTGGTAAGTCTATCAACTACCACCATGATGATATTCTTTCCTTCGGACTTAGGTAAACCTGTGATAAAATCCATTGAAATCTCCTCCCAACGTTGACTTGGAATGGATAAAGGTTGTAGAAGTCCTCAGGTCTTAATTGTTTCCACTTTATTCTGCTGGCAAACCAAACATTCCGCCACAAACTTTCGAATATCAGATTTAACGCCATCCCAAAAAAATTCTTTCTTCACCCTGTGGTAAGTTTTTAAAAATCCTGAGTGTCCTCCTAAAGGAGAAGTGTGCAATTCCAGAAGAATCTTTTGTTTTAGTTGGGAATTCTTACAAAGATATAATCGATCTTTGTACCATAAGGAATCATTTTTCCAACTAAATGTATCAGATGTGCTAGGATCTTGCTGCAACTTTTGAATGAGTGTCCATACATCTTTGTCCTTCTTCCATTCATCTCTTGCTTCAGTTATCCAATCTGGTTGGATAATAGAAATGGCACAAAGCAATGCTGCCACCTCTTCATTCTTTCTTGAGAGTGCATCTGCAACAACATTAAGCTTTCCTTTTTTGTAGATTATTTCAAAGTCATAACCCAACATCTTTGTGACCCATTTTTGCTGCTCTTCTGAAGATAGTCTTTGTTCCAAAAAGTGTTTCAGACTATCATGATCAGTTTTTACCTTGAAGTGTCTTCGCATTAGGTAAGTTCTCCATTTCTTTAGTGCATGCAGTATTGCTAACATTTCCTTCTCATAAATAGGTTTCTGTAAATACTTTCCTTTGATTGGACGACTTTCAAAAGCAATGGGTCTTCCTTCCTACATTAAAATTGCACCAATTCCATTTCCTGAGGCATCACATTCCACAATAAAGGTTTTTGTGAAGTCTGGCATAGCTAAGACTGGTGCTAGGCACATTGCCTCTTTAAGATGTTGAAAGGCCTTAGTTGCTTCAAGAGTCCATGAAAATGCATCTTTCTTCAATAATGTTGTTAGAGGTGCTGCTATTCTCCCATAATTCTTAACAAACTTGCGATAATACCCTGTTAACCCGAGAAATCCTCGCAACTGCTTTATGGTTGTGGGGACTTTCCATTCCTTAATAGCTTTAATTTTGTTAGGGTCTAATTTAACACCCTCGTGAGATACAATATGACCCAGATATTCCACCTCTTGTACTCCAAAGAAACATTTGGATGTTTTTGCATATAATTGTTTCTCCTGCAATAGTTTGAGCACCCTGTCAACATGTTCAACATGATCCTTCCAAGACTGCTGTAGATTAGTATATCATCAAAAAATACTAGCACAAATTTTCTAAGGAAGGGTTTGAAAATGGAATTCATCAACCCTTGAAATGTAGAAGGTGCATTGGTAAGGCCAAAAGGCATGACCAAAAATTCATAATGACCCTCATAAGTTCGAAATGTTGTTTTTGGAGTCTTCATTCTAATTTGATGATATCCTGAACGAAGATCCAACTTGGTAAAATAAATTGCTCCATGTAATTCATCCAATAATTCATCAATCACAGGAATGGGAAATTTGTCTTTAATGGTGAGCTTATTGAGCTCCCTATAATCCGGACACATTCACCATGATCTATCCTTCTTGTGTACCAATACTACAGGAGCAGAGAAAGAACTTTGACTAGGTTGAATTATACCCGCCTCTAACATTTCTGCAATCATTCGTTCAATTTCGCTCTTTTGGAAGTAAGGATATCTATAAGGCCTGATGTTTGGAGGAACACTTCCTGGAATCAAATGAATAGCATGATCATGATCACGAATAGGTGGGAGTCCTTTGGGAGTTTCAAACACCTTGGAATGTTTGTCCAAGACTTGTTGGAGATCTGCAGAAATAGATGATTTTGATGTTGGAACTTCTAGTGAGCATAATTGTGCAATTACACCTCATTGTTATTTCTTTAGAAGCTTTGTCATGACATTAAAGCTTATTATCAATCCTAGCTTCCCTGCAATACCCCGTAATTCGACTTCCTTTCCTTCTGAAAAAAAATTCAAGAAAAGTTCTTGAAAATTAAAAGCTACTATCCCCAAAGATTGTAACCATTGTACTCCTAGTACAACATTAGCACCTCCCATAGGAATGGAAAGCATTGGACTAGTAAATACATATTCCCCCATGGTTAGCTTGATATTATGGCATTTCCCAGAGCAATTTATAGTTCCTCCATTTGCAACCATCACTTGGCATTCTGGTGCTGGGTATAGGAAACAATTTAATTCCTTGGCTACCTTACAATGAACAAAATTATGGGTGCTACCTGAATCAATCAACACTATTACCTTTCTCTTCTTGATTTGTCCTTTTATCTTGAGAGTTTGAGGAGTGGTAATTCCTGCCAGTGCATTACACGATATGGTCGGATTCATTTCTTCCTCTTTTGGGGCTGGTTCCTGGTGTATATCCTCTTCTTGTTAATTTTCTTCTTCCTCTTCACAATCTATGTAAAATAATTTCTTCTCAGCACACTTATGACCTTTAGTGTATTTTCTATCACAACTGTAGCAAAGCCCTTTTGCTCTTTTTTCTTCCAATTGTTGTGGTGTCGACCTTGTAGGTTGTGGAAATCTAGACGTAGCAACACTTCCTTCTTTATAGAATTGAGTGGTAGGCTTCCTTGTCGCCATTATTTTACATTCAACTTTTCTTGCCAAACTGAATGCCTTCTCCAATGAATCCGGTTCCAAAACACGAACTTCATGTTGGATGTTATCCTTTAAAGTGCCTATGAAGAGATCGATCATGTGTTCCTCTGGAATATCAGTTACCCTTATATTCAATTTTTGGAAGTCCTCAATGTGCTGCCCCACTAAACCCTTTTGTTTGAGATTTATCAATTGGCTAAGAAGGTGTTGCTCTTTGTATCCTCATAATGTGCTATCATTTCCTCCGTAAAAATTGACCAAGTGACAATTTTTTTACGGGAGCAAAGCCATCGATACCATACAAATGTATTTTGTTCTAAATGTAAAGTTACAATGCGTACCTTTTGTGTGTTTTGAACGTTATGGAGATCAAAATATTGCTCCATCTGTAGTATCCATGTTAGAGGATCCTTTCCATCAAACTTCCTCATATCCATTTTTGGAATATGGTGGTTCTTCCCGCCAACATTAGAGTTTATGAAATCACGATTAACATTGATTTTGTTCTCATCATGAGGTTCTTCTACTATCTTTTCACCATTAGGAAAAAATTCTTGTATCAACTTTGTCAAACCTTCGATGTCTGTTTTTAGATCATTCTTCATGTTTTCCATGTTGTATTTCATGTCATCCATCTTAGCTTCCATGCCAGCTTCCATGCCATCCATCTTAGCTTCCACGCCATCCATATTAGCTTGCACGCCATCCATCTTAGCTTCCATGCCTTTCTTCAAAACTTCCATTTCATTTTTTGTTGCTCTTTGCGAGAGTGAAATTTGTTGCACTTGCTCTTGTAATTTTGATAGATCATGTTGCAATTCTTCATCTTCATGAGTCATAGTAGAGCCTTCTGAAGGCTTAATGGGTATTGAATTATTTTTACGGGGCATCTTTTAGAACCCAATACTGATATCTATTCTACAATATGCCCTTGGAATCAATTCAAATTGATTCTTCAAACAAGACTTATGCAATTCGGAAAAAAAATACACACCTTTTTCTTGCTTTTGAGGAGCTCGATATTGAAATTGGATTATATTTCTGATTGCAGAACTTCAATATTTTATTTTTGGTACCGAAGTAGCCCTCTGAATTATCTTTCGAATGCCACAAGTTTGACCTGATTTGGATTCTCCAAGACAAAGTTGTGCCCAATCTCCCACAATGAAGTAATTATGGACTGGTTTAGTAGAGTGAAATTGTACAACTTTACATGTGTCACTGTTTCATACTTGTCTACGAAATTGATGACGAAACTACGATCCGTTTGCACGATCACTTTTCACGAACTCCAATGCGTTACTGCAATTTATTGAACTTTTCCCAAGATCACCTCTTTGAGATGAAATTCAGGAGCTTGAAAAAGCACTGCCTTCCACAGATCATATCTCCAAAAATATTGCGAACCAAGCTCTGAAATTTTTTGACGAATTTCTTCAGGATTTCAACTTCGCACCATAAGAATTTCAGATTCTGAACCTTCGTAGAAACAAAGTTATAGTGCAAATGCCACGATGACCTGTTTAGGAGCCTGAAAAAAGACCTAACTTCCACAGATCATATCTCCGAAAATATTACGAACCAAGCTCTGAAATTTTTAGACAATCTTCCTCCGGATTTCGGCTTCGCACCCTAAAAATTTCAGCTTCTGAAACTTCGTAGAAAAAAAGTTATAGCGAAAATGCCACGATGACCTGTTTGGAGCAGCGAAACCCTAGAATCCAAAGCTCTGATACCAAATGTTGTGTAACCAGCTCCAAAAATAAAAGAAAAGAGATATCAACGCCTTAGAAATAAGCCACTTCGAGGGGGAAACCTCCAATACATTACATAAATGAAAAATTCTTGGATGATACAATTTACAAAACCTCCTTTCTATATATAGGAGCCCATGGGGCCATAATGTAATCCTAGTGGGCCACAATGTAATCCTAGCCGACCTAACAATAATAATTTAAGGGCACAATAATAACAAAATGGGGGTTACAAGGGTACAATAATAACAATAAGGGGGTTACACTAACAACAATAAGGGACTATACTAGTATATAGGGACCTAACATAGTTAGGGTAAATGTAGGGTGTCAATAGAATGATAGGATGCATATTCAAGTTTAAATCAATTTAAAAATTCCAGAAATTTTTCAAAATAAATGTTTCTAAGAACATTTTTTTTACTTACTGTAGTTTCCCTTTTGCAACATAGCTTTATGTTCATACATATTTGATGATTAATTTTGTTGTTTTGTCCAAATTTGACTCATGATAATGGTTCTTCAAAGATGCATTCGGATGGAATATAGACAATTGTAACTCCTTAATTGAACCTCTTGATATTATGTTATTTTATGTTCTTCTTCACATCTGTTATTGATTCAGATCCCTTGTGATGATTATTTTTAGGTCCCTTCTGTAATGATATTCAATGTTGTTTCAGGTCCCTTCTATAATGATTTATCAGTGATCTTTCAAGTCCCTTCTGCATGATATTTTCAACAATGTTTCAAGCTTCTTCTAACATGTTATTCAGGTTCCTTTTGCAATACAATTGCTCAAACTATTTCCATAGTTTTATTACGAACTTCCCGCTTGCTTATGTTAAGACTTGTCCTCAAGTCTTGAATTTCATGGAGGATTATTTCTGCAAAATAAAACTGAATTAAAACATAATAGAGAATTCATATTTGACAAACAAATTGTTTTTCTGATATGAATTTGAGTTTGTATTGTGCCAGTTCCCTGGATTTTCACAACCAAACTCTTGTATTATTTTTTATCTTTTTAGATTTTATTTTTCTTTATTTTTTGGATGGATTTGGGGTGTAATAGAGTCAGAAAGTATGGAATTATTATTAAATTAACATAGCTTGAAGTCATCATCTAAGAATAGATGGATAGATAGATAGAAAATTGGTCTGGACTTCAACATGCATGATTGCGGAACTTAACGTACAATATGGTATATGAATGGAATCATGAAAAATATGGCTTATGAAAGGATTATTTGACAATGGATTTCTCTTTTCATGGTAAAATTTGAATTCTTCTTCTTATTATTAGCTTCATGTCTTTTGCCTCGATCTTGATCTTCTTGTAGGGTTGTTGGTCAACCAATGAAAGCGAGCTTCATGAATTTTGAGTTTCATGAACTCAAAATGTTGTGAATTCCACTTTTATTTGACTTGAAAATTTGTATCCATATTTTTAAATATGAAATTTTTTAAATAATTGACTCTGAAAAGTCCTTTGTCCATAGAGTTCTCCTCTTAAATATTCGTATGACCTGAAAAAACGTAGTATTTGCCTGTAATAAAATCTTAGATGATGGGGGAACGGAGGTGTACATTCTCTCTTCTTCCAAGTAATATGTAAGATAATCACAATAAATGATTGAAAATATGTCCAAATATGATATATAAAAAAATGCATGTGTTTACCCCAGAGGAATGGTGGCCAACCTAGACCTCCTAACGGTATTTTGTTTACAAAATATTCATTTTATGTAAAATTAGAGTGATTCCAAATCCAATTAGAATTTAATTCATACGGCTATCTCCATTATAAATAGGTTTTCAAATTTTTTTAAAATGATATGCCAAAAATGATGAGAAGTACCACGTTTGATAGAGATTTTTGTGAATTTTTTTACTTAACCAACAGTCACTTTTTGAAGTGTAACTTTTTTTTCAAAGATAAAATTGATGTGATTCCACTTGGAGATTAAAGTAGATTAATTTTTTATTTCAGGTAGAAACAGGTTTTTAAAATCAGTAGGCTTGATATCACAAATTTGGTGATGAACAGACCAGGCAAAGTTTGACTATGCTGATTTTAAGACATGTAGTAACTAAATGTGAGAAACTTTTTCACCTGGCATCCTAATGGGATGATTAAAATTGTGTCTTGAACTAGACTTCAATAAATATCTCCATTAGAAACATGTTTTGAAAATAAGATGATTTGATATGTTAAATATGCCAATGAACAGTCAAGACCTAGACTTGTCAACATGTAGATTTTTTGAGAAACAATTAGTATTTTGAGCATAGATTTTTCATATAATGTTGGATTGAGCTGATAAATTGTGTCTTTCCTATGAATATCAAGTCAAAATGTTTCCATTAGAACCCTCAAATAAATGATGTGCTAACTTTGTCCTTAAAATTTTTCTTGAAATCTAGTGTTTATTTTGATAAATTTTTTATTTGTGACCCAAATTGAAATTTAAAAATGGATTAAAAAATAGATCTGAAGAGATATCTTTCTTCAAAACATGCTTTTAAAAATTATCCTATATGGTTCCCCATAATAGGATTTTCCTTAGTGAATTTTGTCATGAACTCCTTTCAAATGACTATTGAACAATGATGTGAAGAATTATTTATGAGAAAAAGTCTTATTGTGAAATCATTTCACCCATTTATTTATTTTATTCTATTTTATCCTATTCTATTGTATAAAAATAAGTCATTCCCTCAAGTATAATAGAATTTAGAATGCATCCATTTCTGTAACAAGATCGTAAGTAAACTCACATCCAAGTTTGAAAAATATATTTTAATGAATGCTTGGACATGAAAAACTAGTTGATCATAGAGATTTGATGCTAAAGGATGTTGAATAATGGAGTGGTTTTTTGGCCAAATGACTAGTTGATACCAAGTTTTAAGATGTTCTATGTTTTCTTGGCTCTCCTTAGTTGCCATATCACAAAGTTCTTTGTGTAGCACTTGTTCAAAATATTGAATGCATAAGGGACATTGTATATACATGTTAGAAATTATTCAATTTTGGGTTCTAATGTTTGATCTTCATTGCATGTGATCCATGACTCATTCACATCCTTACAAAGATAGCTAGAAGAAGATTCTAAGTTTTTTTCCTGTGGAACCCCGTCATGGATGCTTTGCTCTTGTTCTAACTTCCGAAATGAATATTCATCCCTAATGATCACTCTAGATTGTGGACAAGGATTTAAGAAGATCCTTGTAGTGGCATACCCTCCTTCACTAAGTTAATTCTTTAACATCATATTTTGGAGATCTTGTTGGACAAATGGATTTTATAGTTATTTAGTTTTTATTTTTATTTTTTTGGGGGGTTTTGTTTAAGGAATCTATTGTTTTTTATGTATTTTTTTTTTTTTTTTTTTTTTTATCTTTCTAATTGACCAATTCGTAATATGTTTCCTTGGAAATGGTGCCAAAATGTTGCATTTTTTAACAGGTAAACAAAAACAATAATTTATTATCAATCTGGGCTAGCAGGACTTAGTAGCATCCCCAAGGTATATGGGTTTTAGTTATGATCAAGTTAGAAGATGATTTATTAATGATTAAGGAAATGCATATTACAAATATAAATCTAAAATAAATAATTTCTAAATTCAATTATGTAATCAACATCAGAAGAATATCCTAATTTAAGAGGCTTGTTTGTCCTTCTCTTACAAAATTACTTCATGAATTAGAAACCAAAACCACTAATTGAGAAATAGATCAAGATGCATGAAACAATAACTGAATATGCTATTAAGTAAAGAGATCATGGTTGTTCTTCATCACAGATTAATTCATCAATAATACTATCGTTAGAAAATAGGAATTCATAAAAGCATTAAAAAGCGGGGAAAGATGAATTCTAGCTATAGATCGTAATCGGATAGAAAGAATGTTTAGCTTAAACATTGGATTGTCCTTTAATATGGAGAATATGAATGATAATTTGATTCATCAGCATTCATAAAACATCAACATATATCTAATTAACAAATTAAGCATAAAGCAAGCTAGTTCATAAACTACAACTAAAAATAACTAGGAAGTGCACTTAGCTCGGTGTGGGGGACCTCCACCCTTTTCTCGCACACTGAAAGTGATTTTAGCTACTAAACATTTAGTGAATCATTCACCATATAACAAAAACAAATGAAGTATAATAGATTTTTCAGTTAACTCTCCAAAGTCTCAGAAATATCAAAGTTCAGTTACACAATTTCTACATACTTCAATGGTTCATAAACTTGGTATAAATATAGAGAAATAATAAACAAAATATGCTACAATGTCTCTAACATGCTTATATCATCCTACTCCAATCCATATAGACCTAACTCATCCAATTAGTTACACCAAATATAGAAAAATCCCAAAATCTACTATTTCTTCTGTATTTTCTAGGGATTCGTGAAAAAAGTCATGTTTGACCACCATTTACCGGGTCTGTTTTAGCTTGGTTTGATCGAAAAAATAGGTGTACATCCAATACTAGTTCCCAAGATTTCTAGAAATGTATTCAGATTAAGCCCATGTTTCCTGCAAATATGCAAACCATGAGGGTATTACGGGAATTTTTGATCTAGTCCAAAAATGCACTTAAAACCCAATTTTTACAAAAAATGAAAAAAATTGAAAAAATTAATTTATTTGCATGAATATGCATAATAAGGTCAAACAGGTCATATTTGGATGGTATAATTTGTAAAATGATGGAATTTAGATGGATTTAATAAGCACAATTTGATAAAAAAATGACGGCCAACAAGGCCCATGTGCTCTTATCACATTCAAGAATTTCACTTGATCTCTTATTTGGAAAACTCCACCCACAATAGAAAACTATGGAGTTTTCTCAACAACTTCTATCAAACATCAGATGTAAGTTGTTCCTCTCCTAATTATGCAACCTCTACTCTGCCTCTACTGCAAGGTTTACGATTTTTTCTTTCCCTTAATGCTAGCTAATATAAAAAAATACATTTTCCAACCTATGCTTGACACAATATGACCATATTTCATACTTGATATCTAAAAATATTCTACTTCCAAGAAATTTTTCAGTTCTTTGCTTCACACTCTTGCAAGAGTACTTCTCCTATGAATATTCTTGAGTTTCCTTCTAGTTTCCATTAACAACTCTTATGTAATGACTGGATATTGGGTGTTAGGCACCATCAATAATACACTCTTATGACACATTCAATGAATTTAACTTATTTTTCCTCTAATGCACTTTCAACTTGACTTTCACCTATACTTTTGAATTGATATCTTGAACATCTATTTGACTCTTACATGACTTTAACTCTAATTATTTTGCTGTAAATATTTTTTTTAGGCATTAAATTTCACATCAATAAATAAATTTGGCATAAATTTCAAAAGGGGAATAGGACTTCATAAAAAAACTTCTTCAAAAATTTGACGAAATGTTCATTCACTTGAAAGTTTCACTATGAACAAAAAATATCATATGTAGTTTGAATGATTGCATGGAGAGGCACATTATATAGTGCATTTTAAGGACTATTTTTAATTCCATCTATGCTTAATGTGGAGTTGATATGTTCCTAATAAAATAATAATAATAATGATATTTATTTAAAACAAATTAATGTTGGACTAAACAAACATGAAAATAAACATACGAGTAATAATCTAAAAATTTATTAATACAACAATTACAATTCACGATTGTATTATTGTCTTCCTATTAGCTCAATTTCTATATCTTCTCATTATGGCTCCACTTAAAAGTAGGAATGAGTATAACATATCAAACTAGAATTACATTAAAACCATCATGAAACCATTTCTAAATTACAAAATGTAAAGACCATAATACAATAAATTAGCCTCTATTAGCCATTGCCATTGGTTTTGATTAAGAATGGAAATGATACAAATATTTTATCTCGAATATCGACTCCCATATGTTTGTGATTAGCTCCAAATCCATAGATCACAAACACCATTTATCAACAACTAAGAGTGCATACCACATAAAACTAAATTGGCCTCTACTCGCCATTGCCATTAGTTTTGAATATGAATCGAAATGGTAAAATCTATAATGATATAACACAACTTTATATTTCATGCAAAAGTGTATGGAGTGATTGAAGTCGTACCTTTAATTTTCAATTGTGACTCTCATATGTTTGTGAACATCTCCAAATCCATACAACACGCTATGTGTTTTTTCGTCCATTGAGAGAGAAAGTGGCTTTGTACAATTTCCACAAATATTCCAAAGGGATATAGCAAGCTATGTGTTTTTCCATGACTAAAAGATAATGTGGCTTTGTAAAATTTTCACAGATATTCAATGGAGGAAACAAAGATGATCCATTCGACAACTAGTTGAAGATATACGCAAGTATAAATTCATTCATTGTTGCGTAGGCCTCTAGATGTTTACGTGTAAAATACAATTGGTCCATTAAATTTTCTCTCATTTTATTCTTTTATTAGGGTTATTTATTTGTTTTATGTGTGTGGTTACAATTACTGGGTTGAGAGTAGCCATGTTCGAAAAATGGAAAGAGGATTCTTAATTGGCCTAAATGTATGTTGATATATGTAAACTAAATGTGAGTATGATGTTATTTAATTCATGTTGTTTAAACTTGACGTAGATATGGAGTTAAATTTAGCATCGAATAGTTTATATTATGATATCCCACATACACTTTAAAAAAGAAGAAGAAAGAAAATAATCATTAGCATGCTTGCTTGCATTACTGTTGAATGGAAAAAATTTGAATAATAAGAATATAGTCAATTACATTCTTTCGGAGAGTTCATATAGTTTAGTGACAATGTAATAGGTTTGAATGGAAAAAAATCTGAATAATAAGAATTTAGTCAATTACAAATAGTATTTATTGTGATCAATCTCAAACTATTTTATTCTACTATTTTTAATGTCACCCCTGTTAGTTTTTCCATATTTTCATATCGATTATATGAAAAGGGAAGCTAAAAGTACAAACCATTAAAATCTTTGCTTCTAATCAAATAGGATTATAAAAAATAAGTTCCATTCAAATCAATGCATCTAACGCAAGTAATAAAATATGATTAGAAAAAATCTACAATGAAATCAATGCATATAATGAAAACATCTACACTAAAATCGATCAATCTAGAGCAAGCAATCAAACATATCAAAAATCAACATCTACACTAAAATAAAAACATTTAATGCAAGTAATAAAATAGAATTATAATGAACATCTACATTGAAATCAATGCATATAGTGTGAGCAATCAAATATAATTTTAAAACATTGACACAAAAATAAATGCATAAAGTGAAAGAAATCAAATAGGACTAGAAATCAACATCTACTCTAGAATCAATGCATATAGTGCAACTAATAAAATATGATTATAAATCAAAATGCACATTGAAATTAGTGTAACTAGTGCAAGCCATCAAATACGATTATAAATAACCATCTACACTGAAATCAATTCATCTAATGCAATCAATCAAATAGAATTAGAAAACATCTACACTGAAATAAATGTATATAGTTAAAGAAATCAAATAGGATTAGGAAACATCTACACTGAAATCAATGCATCTAGTGAAATAAATCAAATAGAATTAGAAATTAACATCTACAATAAAATAAATGCATCTACGGAAAGAAATAAAATATCATCAGAAATGATCATCTACCTTGAAATCAATGCATCTAATGTAGTGACATAAACAAGATTACAAATCACCATGTATAATGAAATCGATGCATCCAGTGCAATAAATATTCTTCCCTCTCTCCCTCCTCCATATATATCTATGTATCCCTCCATTTCTCCTTTGTCTCTCTAGCTCATCCCCAAACATACACAAACTCTCTCCATATCTCCCTTGTCACTCCCTCGCTCTCTCTAATTTTCTCTCTATATGGATTTCTTCCTCCCTCCCTCTCTCCCTTTATAAATAAATATCTTTATCCCTCCCTCTATTATCCTCTCTCTCCATTCTCATCCTCTCACCCCCTCCATATCTCCTCCTCTATCACATCCTTCCTCTCTCTCTCTCTCTCTCTCCAACATTCTCAGTTTCTCCTTCCCTCACTCTTTCTCTCTGTTCCCCTCTCTTCATCTTGAAATCAATGAATTTAGTGTAAGAATTCAAATAGGATTAGAAAAAAAAGTTACACTAAAATAAATGAATCTAATGCAAGTAATAAAATAAGATTAGAAAAAATCTACACTCAAATCAATGCATCTAATGAAAACAATTAAATAGGATTAGAAAAAAACATCTACACTGAAATCAATGAAACTAGTGAAAGCATTGAAATATATCATAGATCAAAATCTACACTAAAATAAAAAAATTTAATGTGAGTAATAAAATAGAATTAGAAATCAACATATACACTCAAATCAATGCATCTAGTGTAAGCAATAAAGTAGAATTAGAAAACATCGACACAAAAATCAATGCATCTAGTGCAAGCAATCAAATAGGATTAGAATCAACATCTACTCTAAAATCAATGCATCTAGTGCAAGCATTCAATTATCATTAGAAATCACCATCTACACTAAAATAAATGCATCTAGTGCAAACAATCATATATGATTATAAATTTCCATCTACACTCAAATCAATGCATCTAATGCAATCAATAAAAAAAATAGAAAAATTCTACATTGAAATCAATGCATCTAGTTCAATAAATCAAATACCACTATAAATCAACATCTACACTGAAATCAATGCATCTAGTGCAAGAAATCAAATATTATTAGAAATCAACATCTACCTTGGAATCGTTGCATCTAGTCCAAGTAATCTTATTCATATTTCCCCCTCCATATATATATATATATATCCGCCCATATCTCCTTCTCTGTCACTATACCTCATCCCAAAACATACACACACTCTCTCCATCTCTCCCTCAACACTCCCTCTATTAAGTCCCTATATCGATAGTGTACTACCTTATTGTTGTTAGTGTAACACCCTTATTGTTATTATTGTACCCCTGTAACCCCCATATTGTTATTATTGTGCCCTTAAATTATTATTGTTAGGTCGGCTGGGATTACATTGTGGACCCACTAAGATTACTTTGTGGCCCCATGGAATCCTATATATAGAAAGGAGGTTTTGTAATTTGTATAATCGAAGAATTTTCATTCATGTAATGTATTGGAGGTTGCCCCCTCGAAGTGGCTTATTTATAAGGCATTGATATCTCTTTTCTTCTCTTTTTGGAGCTAGTTTCACAACATTTGGTATCAGAGCTTTGAGATTCTAGGGTTTTGCTACTCCAAACAGGTCATCGTGGGATTTGCACTATAAAAATGTTTCTATGAAGTTTCAGAATCTAAAAGTTTTAGAGTGTGAAGCTAAAATCCTGAGGAACCTCGTCGCAAAATTTTAGAGCTTGGTTCGCAATATTTATAGAGATATGATCTGTGCAAGTTAGGTCATTTTGCAGGCTCCTTAATTTAACCTAAAAAGGTCATCGTGGTATTTTCCTAATAATATTTTTTCTACGTAGGTTCAGAAGCTAAAATTTTTAGAGTACGAAGCGAAAATCGTAAGGAATATCTTCGTACAATTTCAGATATTGGTTTGCAATATTTTCGGAGATGTGATCTCTAGAATGTAGGGCTTTTTTAGGCTTCTGAATTTCATCTCAAAGAGGTGATCATGGGAAAATATTCATAGCTCTCTCTCTCTGAGAATCAGATTGGAATGCTATAAAAAGGGTCCACAATTACACGGACTATAGATTTTGGTCTATCAATTTTAGAGCCAAAGGAGGAAACAGTGATATGTGGCAAGTCGTACAAGTTCTCTCTACTCAACCAGTCCATAATTGGGTCATTGTGGGAGATTGGACATAACTTTTCCTTGAAGAATCCAAATTAGGTCAGAATTGTGACATTTTAAAGAAGCTTCAGAGGGATACTACAAGGCTGAATTTCAGATATTGAGGATCTACAATTACAGAGATAATTCAATTTCAATATAGAGGTCCTCAAAAGAATGAAAAAGGTGTGTATTTGGTTTTTAAGATTGCATAACGTTTGTTTGAAAAATAAGTTTCAAGTGATTCCAAGCGAATATTTTAGAATTTTTATTAGTATTGGGTTCTATAATGCCTCAAAAAAATAATTCCATACCCATTAAGCCCTCAAGGAGCTATACTATGACGCATGAAGAGGAAGAATTGCAATATGAGATATCAAAATTATGGTACCAAGTGCAACAAATTCCGATCTTACGAAGAGAAACCAAAGATGACATAGATGGTTTAAAAGTATAAATGGAGGCTAATTTGGATGGTTTGAAGGATCAAATAATAGCTAATATGGATGATAAATTAGTGGAATATCACATCGAGCATCAACAACAAGTTCTCCAACTCTCAAAGGATAACCTAACTTTGGTGCATAATCTAATGAAATAACATAAAGATCAACACCACATCGAAAGAAGTTCTAAAGAAGTCATAGAACAAATAAGTCAACAAGTATGATCAATTTCAAAGTATCTCAGCAAGTGGAAGAACTTTCCTGTAGAAGATTCCACATGGGAGGATGGGAATTTTATACAAAAGCATCAATAAATAATCAAGCGTTGAGGACAACACTTGTTTGAAGGAGAGGGGCATGTAAAGTCCGTATATTAATAGTGTAGTAGCTTATTTTTGTTAGTGTAAACCCCTTATTGTTATTATTGTACCCCTGTAACCCCCATATTGTTATTATTGTGCCCTTAAATTATTATTGTTAGGTCAGATAAGATTACATTGTGGCCCCATGGACTCCTATATAAAGAAAGGAGGTTTTCATTCATGTAATATATTGGAGGTTTCCCCCTCGAAGCGGCTTATTTCTAAGGCATTGATATCTCTTTTCTTCTCTTTTTGGAGCTGGTTTCACAACATTTTTTATTAGAGCTTTGAGATTCTAGGGTTTTGTTGCTCCAAACAGTTCATCGTGGCATTTTTGCTATAATTTTTTTTCTACGAAGGTTAAAAATCTGAAAATTTTCGAGTGTGAAGCCAAAATCTTGAGGAACATCATCACAAAATTTTATATCTTGGTTCGCAATATTTTCAGAGATATGATCTGTGCAAGTTAGGTCATTTTGCAGGCTCTTGAATTTAACCTAAACAGGTCATCGTGGTATTTTCGTAATAACATTTTTTCTACGAAGGTTCAGAAGCTAAAATTTTTAGAGTGCGAAGCCACAATCGTGAGGAACATTGTCAAAAAAATTTAGATATTGGTTCACAATAGTTTCAGAGATATGATCTGTGGAATTTAGGGATTTTTGAGGCTTCTAAATTTCATCTCAAAGAGGTGATCATGGGAAAATATTCATAGATCTCTGTAACACCCCTAGTTTATGTGTTTTGATTTAACCTAGACATTTGAACTTTAATCCTACGGGGAAGTGGACCCCAAAGGACAAGTGTGTTGTGAATGTAATTAAATATTCAAATTTGAGGAAATGAATAAAATGATTGTGTGCAGATTGACCAAAATAAGATTTATGAGAGCACTTGCTAAATCCATGAGGATGGATAAGGCAAATAATTTCCCCACAATCTTTCAAAAATCCTTGAAAGAAATTATTTCTAATTTAGATTTTTGAGGAAGAATCTAAATTCCCCAATGATGAGGAAAATAGTTGGGAAGAGGTAAAAAGCTGGAAAAGCTGAGGAAAAACAGAAAATAGCTTTAAAGAATCCCTAAAATGGGAAGCCTAGGCAAACATTAAGAAAAGCATCCTGATATTTTGGACGCAGAATTAGAAACATGCTTTGGGGAACAATAGCTTAAATAAGCTGCTCCTAAACAGATTAGAGGTTAGTATGTTCTACGAGATGATCTCAGCTCGGGGGTGAGTTCTGGGAGACAAAAAATGACTCTAAGGTTTGGAGGTTGGTCGACTGCATGAGTGGTATGTCTCTAAAATTATTGGTGTGTTTATTTCATATAGTATGAATTGGCTACATATAATAGTTGATTTGTAGATTTGATTTATTAATGCTACATTTAACAGAATTAATCATAAGGAATTCACCTTTATAATTCTGTATAGTTGTAGAACATAAATTTGTAGAGTAGAATCTAACAGAAATTCTAAACTGAGGTTGGTTTAAATCTGAGGATACATATTCCTCTACAGATAATTGAACTTTGGACTGCTTCTGATCTATTAGTATAAATTATGAACATGAGTAGGATAAAGCAGTGTGAGAGTTACTGTACTAACTTTGGAAATTGCCATATACGAACTGTAATTTAAACTGTGCCTTAAATGAACAGGAAAAGATTATTTCTACATATAAGAAGTTAATTCTACACCAGAAGGAAGCAAACATTAATTAGCAGGAGACTGCTCCTTAATATTTATTCTATGTAATCATTCCTGCATTAGAGGATAGAACTAATAGATGGAAGAAAGTTCAGTAAATAAACAACATGCAGATTTCACAATAGCAGGGCATATTTAACTATATGTATTCTAGTCTATCATGTAAACCAAAGGCAAGGGGGTATAGTGGAATATTTTAAATACAAATGTCTTCTAGACATAAACATAGAGACAGGTATTCACACACCACCTGTAGATAATTTAGACAAATATCCTGTGCAAATTAATAAACAAAGGTGTAGAGCAGAGCTGGTAAATATTTTATACTATTCCCAAAATTATTGAAGAGACTTAGATACTGTTACTATCAAAACTACAAACTAGTGTGGTATGAGAACCACATACAAAAGCCTTGGAAAAGAAAACCTTCCTACTACAAAATTGGTATATATAGATTAATTGCTTGAATACCAAAATAAAATGTGGAGTTATAAGAATACAAGCAACTGAATTTCAATATGGAGAAGAACAGTACAGTATTCACTAAAATATCACCATTTCATGAATATAGTTTAACCACGGTATGGCCTGAGAGCTTCCAGGCAATAAAATATACAGAATGTGGGGGATACAAAAATTGAAAATGCCATCAGCAAATCTTAAGCTAGAGCCAAGTCAAAAAGAGTAAAGAGAGAACTCCACTGGAACACATATTAATCCACTAAATCAAAATGGGTATTATGGAAAGCAGGAAACAACAGATATATATATATATATATATATATATACAAAAATCCAAATGATTACAAGGCCACTGTGACCTGAGGACAGTTCATAATACTCCAGGAGCTGATATAAATAGACATTCAGTGTCGGGATTTAACATGTATAATTGTCAAAATTTTACAACGTTATCAATACAATTTTTAATCTGTCGGAAACATTATAGAACAGTGAGAGAAGAGCGGACTTCCTCTAACTAGTGTTCAGTGAATACCGACCTGCAAGTGGCAAGAGGAGTCAATGTTAATGTCGAAGGAAGCCATGACTCTCAATGTTCAAGAGAGAGAGAGTAAGACGCGGGTCGTAGTTACCTGTAAGAGACAAAACCCCAAAATAAATACGATGCAAAACGTGACGAGGAAGAATAACGTGAACGAAGAAGGGAATAGCTACCTGGTGAGAAAGAAACTCAAATCCATCTGTGACCTGTACATCTAAATAGGAATTTTTCATAAATACAACTTGGAGGTTGGGTTCAAAATTAAATAAGGAAGCTAGCACTCTAGTGAACGAACAGTATGAATGGTGCCCTACACAGGTCGAAAAACAAAAACGAACCAGAATGTCGAGAGGGCTAGAATCCCTCTAGCGCCATGCGAATGACCTCAGAGAAACCTTCGATAAGAGTAAGGTAGAGGGTCAGCTCCAAAATCACAAGAACATTCGTTCCAGTCTAGCTCTTGAGAATACGCGTAAGGAAATACCAATACTATGATTTTAACCCACGCACAATCGAATACCTTGAAATCGAAATAACCAATTCTCTGCAAAACAATATAACAAATTGTGAGACGCAACACAATCTTGAAAAATTGGTAGACATAACTCAATCTGGACTAAACGATGGTAAATGATCCATCTAAATCCAATAATCTCAGTAAGGGCTCGAAGCATGGAGCGTAATTCTGAACCAGAAAAGGAAAGGACATGTTAAACGGCAAGAAAAGAGCGTGAAATCTCATACCTGAAATTTTCAATTGTAGCTCAGAGATACGCCAAAGACTGGACTGAGTCCCGCTTAGTTTCTATGGCATCGAAATTCATGCTCACGTGACAAACCAAACGCGTAGGGAAAAAAAAGAACCGACGAACAAATTAACATGGTGAATTTATATCGAGGCCTCTTGAATTGATCAACGAAACCCTAACGCACAGAATGAATCGGCGTCGTCCACCTGGCAAGATCCAAAGGGTGAAGCTACGGATCAAAGGGTTTAATGAGCAATGTACATCATACGTTCAATGTTTAATATGACAAGCAATGCAATTAAATGTCACAACGTGCTGGCCGTGCCATAGAAATTGCCTTGGCAACCAGGTAGGCTGACGGGAGGAGTCCAGAGGGACGTGGAGCTAACTCACGTGACCACGAATGGACAAAGAACCATTACAACCTCTACGATGAGACGGAAAACCATATATGAGCCTACGTGGAATATAACTTCACATCTCAATTTACAACAACGATAAACCAATTTGCAAAATTGTATTACGTGGAGGCCAACACAAAAGATTTCAAATCTTGATATGAACAAGGATGAGAAATCAATAAATAGACATGAGTGTTGTGTACGCATAGATATAAACATGAGTAAATTAAATCCCACTAAGGGTTATATGTCATCAACGAGTGGAGACACGGGGTAATAAACATAGTAAATCGAAGTGATTTAATATAGGCCCATTGACATATAACAATGTGGGCAACATGTGAAAGTGAATCGATTTCCCATAGGTGTATCAAATATACGAATAGATTGAATGTATACAAACAAAGGTGGGACATAAAATGGCTGGTGATATATAAACCCATTAGAGGTTATGTTAATTGTGGTTATGTTTTAATCTATTTAAATTCCATTGGTGTTACAAATCTATTTCATTTCCATGTAGTTGAATATAGTTGATACATGGAAATAAATCGAAATTGGGGAAACAATTCTGATCTGATCAAATCTGCAAAGTAATAGTATAATTCCTTGGTAGAATTTAACTTGAAAAGCTAAATGGAAAAAAAAAATTGGAAAGGAAAATGAGAGATGTGACAATATATATATATATATATATATATATATATATATATATATATATATATGGAAACCACAGAGATTTTGTCTCACAGTGAATGTGAAAGGAATTAATAAGATATGCTCTAAATCTATAAAATATCAAAAATAATATAGGGAAGATGGAGATATGGTCAAACACTTGGGCAAACTAGTTGCTCAAAAATTACTATAAATATACACCACCTTCACATTCTTGTCCACAGACAGTTTTCTAAGCCCAAGATAGTAGTTTGTGTTCTCTCGTGCGTTGGTTTCGAAAAATGAAGCTTTCTTTGAGTTATGCGATAGCAGCTCTGATATGTGTAATACTGTGCAAGCAAGTCGATTGCTGGGAACCGGCCACTGCTACGTGGTATGGAAAACTACATGGTCCCGGGAGTGAAGGTAATAGCACTGACCTTTTGTAATCATTGTATTTGCATTACATTCAAATTGGATAGATTTGCAATATTTGTCCATGTAATCCATGAAATGAATATTTGATGATGGACAAAATTGTATCGTGTTGTATTTGTGTGTGATAGGAGGCTCATGAGGGTACGGCAGCATAGTGAAGGAAGCGCCTTTCCAATCAAAAGTGGCTGCAGGAAGTCCAGCGCTGTTCAAAGACGGAAAAGGGTTTGGGGCTTGCTATCAAGTATGAATTTAATTGAATTGAGTATTGTTAAAGTTTTCACTATAAAATGTTGAGCATTCCTCTCATAAGTTGAGTTTTACAGGTGAAGTGCACAGAGACTGGTGTTTGTTCCGAAACGCCGGTGACTGTGGTCATTACAGATATATGTCCAGATGGTGGAGTTTGCGGAGATGGTAAAACACACTTTGATCTCAGGGGTGCCTCGTTTGAAAGCATTGCATCTCCTCGTAAAGATGAAGCCCTCCGGAAGATGGGAATCGTACCTATATTGTTCCAGCGGTATTTATCTACTGAAGTCACTCGTCGTAATTTTGGTTTGGTCCATTTAATTTTAATCGTTTTTCTAATGCCTTCCTCCTTATTGCTGTATTATGTAATGTAGGGTGCCTTGCCAATATTCCGGGATGAATGTTGCCTCCCACGTTGACGCAGGAGCCAATAATTACTATCTCGCAGTATTTATTCAATATGAAGCAGGAGATGGTGATCTTGGAGCAGTTGAACTACAACAAGTATTAAACTCACTTTTTTCTAAGTATTATATATCTATATTTATAGTATAAGAGGGATTATACATATATATATTTTCTGTATATAATATATGTAGTGTTCTGTTCTTTATTGAATGCAGGCAAACTCTCAATCGTGGCAACAGATGACATATAAATGGGGAGTAAACTGGTTTCTGAACAGCGGTACCCCTCTCCAAGCTCCTTTCTCTATTCGGTTGACCACTCTTGCTGGCGGAAAGCTCACTGCAAGCAACGTTATTCCTAAAAGTTGGCAACCTAATGCTACGTACAAATCATCTATCAACTATCACTAAGGATGGATGTCATGTATTGTATTATTTTGCATGGCACTCGCAGTAAGAATGTTTACATATATAAGACCACTCTTGCTGGCGGAAAGCTCACTGCAAGCAACGTTATTCCTAAAAGTTGGCAACCTAATGCTACGTACAAATCATCTGTCAACTATCACTAGGGATGGATGTCTTGTATTGTATTATTTTGCATGGCATTCGCAGTAAGAATGTTTACATATATAAATTTTGTGTAGCATCCTTGAGAATGTTTGTGTATAAAAATAAGATTTCACCGCTTTAGTCCGTTAATTGTAAGCTCAAGATTAGTATGTTGCACTTTTGTTTCTCCGTCAAGCAATTTTGGATTATTTTGGATTATATAATATGGTGTCATATCTTAATGTTCGTAAAATTTTATTTTTCACTCTATATATATAAATAATGAATTAGATAGGTTAATTTGAAATAACAATTTTTGCGAAGTGTTTAAAATTTAAATTATATTTTACATATATATTTTCAGCATGTTTCAAAATCAGACTATTTTTTTGCTACCTAAAAATACTCGTTTCCATTCTTGTTTCAAAGTTTACATTGTTTATATGATTTTTATTAATGGAATTTTCTCAATTTTTAATGAATACTCTCTTTTTCCATTATTATTTATGTTGGTCATCAATAGGCGTAGTAGGAGTATTATGGAGGTAAAGGTTCAAAGATAATTTGCCTGTATATTGCTCACATAAAATGTTTATGTATCTCACCATATGTTTTTGGAACATGTTCTTCTTTTTGGACATGTTTCCTCTAACTAATGGTCACATATTTTCCACATCATTTGAAAACTTGGTGATGCTTCTGTTTTTTTACATGAAAAATTTGAAGTCAATTTTCATCCATGAATCCAAAAATCTGGTTAAAATATCAAAGATTACAAACATTTATTTTGTTTTTTTCTCTCCTATAGATGCATGTTTCGCATACCTTGGCTTCTGCATGAAACCTAACCAATATCTCCACTCGGTTTGGAAATGGTTGTTAAACAAATTTGATTACAAATTTTCTGTCTAGGCTCATAAAAGACTCTCTATTGGTGACAGATTGGTTCTTGCTTAGTCAGTTTTGCACATTATTTGGGTTTATTGGATGGATTTATACCTCTCCTCAGATTTGTCATTAAAATAATAAACACCATTGTTGCAAACTTTTTATGGTCTCGTGCAAAGGGTGAACAAAAGTATCGTATACTGAGATTGGAAAAAATCACCAAGCAAAAGGAGATGGGTGGATGGGTTTAAAAAATATTTAAACTTTCGATTGGGTTCTTCTAATAAAATATTTTTGGTCAGTCATATTTGGCTTTGGTTTGTGATGGGTGATAGTTTATTTGGCTTTGGTTTGTGATGGGTGATAGTTAAGTATAAATATTTACGCCATAAAGTGTCACTTTTTGAAAACAACACCCCTGTTGCCTTGTTGTCCTTCTTTACTTGGTTCCATCTTTTTTTAGATGATTAAATTCACCTTGCCCGTTGATTTGAATTTGTTACTTATTTTTCACGTGGAAATAGATCTTCCATTGGTTCTGAGGCATGGATCCAACCTCCCTCATCAACTCAAGTTAGTTATTAAATTTCGTTATGTGCTTGATCAATCCATCGTCACCCTCCCCACTTGCATTTTCCATTCGCTGCACATCTGCTTTTGTTGGTCTTTGCCGTATGAAACAATTTCTTGTTTTTCAATTGATAATGATCTCAATGAAAGACTTGCAGTTTTCGTACATCGATGAGACCGATACGAAGGTTAACTACCATCTGCTGAGATTGCATAATCAACATTTGATTCGGAGCAACTAAAATCTAGCTCTGGAATGCTCTTTCTTGTATGCGTAGATATCCACCCTATCTCTTCATTTCTGGTGGATTTTCTTTGAGACCTGTCATGCTTTGGTGGTGTTACAAAATGTTCATCTGAAAGAGAGTCATCACTCCACTCTGACTCTTCATTTCTAGAGGTTTTTCTTTTAGATCTGGCACGTTTTGGTGGTTTTACAAAATATGGATCTGAAACAGAGTCATAACGGTTCGCATTTCTGATACATTTATTCGACGCTGCTATTCTTTTCCTTCAATTTTTGGGATGCAGTGTTTCATTTCTTCTTCTTCTGGATGGATCCTTTACTTACAAATGCCCTTTTCTATTTTGTCTTTGGCTTCAAAGTGCCTGATCTCTCAGATTTTATTACTTGTTTTGTTTCTGAGCAGTTGCAGATACGACTGAAGCAAGGATTTGATGTTGAAAACAAACATTGGCAAAGATTACTAATTTAGCAATGATTTAGTCTTTATTAGGATTTTTTCTTTCAATTTAGTTTTTGTTTAGTTGGAATTGATAGGCATAATTGTTTGAATACCGACGCACTGATCATAATCTGTGAATTAGCAGAATGACATGGCTTTGTAATTAGTTGAGACTTGGTTTGTAGTTGAGTCGTAGAAAAATGGGCATTTAACTGCACTAGGTTTCGTATTGGTACTTCGAAATCACTTACCCAATAGATTGGCCCCGCTGGGCCTTTGGGGAAAAGGAAAGTTTCAGTAAAGTGGTTTGCAAATCATTATCATTCTAAGTTGTAATAGATGTTTCTTCGTTTTGGTTTAGATCTTTTTCTACTTCGTTTTGGTTTATATTTTTTCTACTTTGGAAACCAAACTGATCGTTTCCCTCTGAGATCTGTACATTTCCGTGATGTGATTTTACATGTTTTTTTGAGTTTGAGCGGAGCATTAAAATTCAAAAGTTGTTTGGATCAATGCAAGAAAAGGAAATGAATGTTCACATTCATAAAAACCATGTCCATAAAGACTTTTATTATCTTTGATGCGAAGGAGCCCAAATATATTAATGAATTAAAAGTATGCAAATGCGTTACGTTTTAGAATTTTTTTGGTGATTACTTTTATTCTATATAAATATGATTTTCTCCTTGTATTTTCATTTACCAGCATATATTATTATAAGAATGGATTTAATATAAGTTTAGAGAGATTAACTTTCTTTAAGTCTAAACTTTTGTAGAAGTCAAATTACAATATTACTTTTTATTGTTTAAATTGTAAGTTTGAATGCTAAATAGAGTATATATAGGACTAAATAAACATTGGAATGAATTGCAAGTTTCATTTTCATTGTAAATTTAAACAATGTTGTAGATAAGGTTCGTTCCTTTGTATATTTATATGTCACATTAAATTATTGTACAATTAACCCAAAATTCCAATGAAATTGTAAGAACCAATTGTACAAACACAGGTGTATAACACTGTTCAAAGGCCAAACAAAGTAATTGTGAATAAGTGGGTAACTATTATAATGTTGAACTACTGTAAATAAGTGTGTAACTATTATAATGTTGAACTTCAATGACTAGAAATAAACCATTCATTTTCGAGAATCTTTAATTTTGATAGCAACTTCGTCTTAGGTTATTAAACATTGACAAATTTTGAAGTAGGTTGCTATTTATTTGAATTTATATTTTTGTCTCTCTCAAATGCTACATCTAGTAGTCTTTGTCTAATGGTGGCCTCATGGGAACCTCATCTCAAGAATCTAGTAAAGAGGAGGGGGATTAAGGGGAAGTGACCCTTGTTCTCTTTCTTTGAGATTTTAAGTTGTATTTTATTTGTGCTTTAAGCATTGTCTTCACATGTATTATATGATGAAATTTTCTTCTGATGAAATTTTATTTTGTTGTTAAATATGGTTAGTTTTAACAGTGTATATTTCAGGCTAAAATGAAATTTAGGTTTCCGGCTCTTAATAAGATCACATTTCGAGAATTATATGGTGTTCTCTATATTATCAGATTTGACAGTTGTTTATGCTCTTTTTTTACTATGCTCATTTTGGCAATGTTTATTTTTCAATAATGATTCATATTGGACACTTAGTCCATTTGACATAGTTGTGTCACTTTTCTGGTTATCACAGTATTCATAGATCAGTTATTTGACACACAGTTCTGTACTTAGAAGCACATTTTTATTAATTCTACATAGCATTATTTGGTGTCGTTAGCATGGTTATAGTGCTTCTAAATCCTAGTTTACCGAGTTATTCTTATTCAATAGTTCTTTCAAATAATTGTTTTATGTATCTTGCATTTCAAGAGAAAATTATTGCAGATTGAACATGCTTTTTTCTATAACTTTGATGTTAATTACAAATAAAAATTAGGACAAGGCACAATATTTTTTCCTACCTTTACTATAATTGACCAAAATCACTACAAATATTTTCCTTAGAAACTATTGGATCTCTTTAAGAATATTACGACATTTCCTTTGCAACATCTCAGGATGATGCAATTTCTAGTTAAAAAACTTGTCTCTAAATGAGTAGCAAGCTAAACTGGCTTCATTGCGGGGAAAACTCCATAGTTGAGTGCACTTGAGAAAGAAGCGATCTAGGATGGGTGACTTCCCTGGGGGTCGTGGTTAGCATGTGCAAGCCCCAAAAGTGATGGTTGAGGCTATGTGATTCATTTCACTAGTTTCAACCCCACTTCCTCACCCCTGTGAGCATTACCCAATGCAATTAGTGCTAAGTGAAATATTCAAAAATCATGAGAAATTAGTTAGTTATGACTACCTCTCATGGAAATGGTCATAATGCAATGAGTACTAAGTGAACTATTCAAAAAACATGAGAAAGTAGTGAGTTATGACTATTACCCAATGCAATGAGTGCTAAGTGAAATATTCAAAAATCATGAGAAATTAGTTAGTTATGACTACCTCTCATGGAAATGGTCATAATGCAATGAGTGCTAAGTGAACTATTCAAAAATCATGAGAAATTAGTGAGTTATGACTACCTCTCTTGGAAATAGTCATATATGAATGATTTAATTAACGCAGTTGAATCCCAAAAAGCGATATATAATATAATGTACTGTGAAAAACCCTCAATACTTAAATCTACAAGAGTGGTTAAAAGTTGGGTGAGGATATACAAAGAATGGATCCTATATATTGAAGGGATTTATAAAGATAAAGCAATGACTTATTGAAAACATTTGTTGGGACATAGTCTTTGATGTAGCAATTGAAATAAGAAGTGATCCCATTCATGGCTTACACAGTGATCATCAATTTTCAGATGAGATCATATAACATATACATGACAGGGGTTTTATTTACATCAACAAGACTCAAGAATATTTGGATTCATTACATCTATATCCCACCTCGAAGTGTGTTGTAGAAATGGGATTAAATGGTGATTGTGTTGATATATGGAATACATACATTTCACAATTAACCTAGTGAGCTATTATGATTAGGCAAAGCAATGATAAAATCAGTTGGCATGTAGTCTTTTCCATGGTCAAGTATTCGTACAAGATATCTATTGTTACATTAATTATGTCCTAGAGGCACAATTGGAGATATATTGGTTCAGGAAAGTTTGGGCATGGAATATGCGTCTAAAAATAAAACTACCCGAATGGTTGGTGTGGAGGAATAATGTTCTCACTTGGGAAAATATTTGCAAGACTGATTCTAATGGTCTTGGTAGATGTTATTTATGTGAAGGTTTTGTTGAAAACATATTACACTTGTTCATCCAATTCCCTTTCATAGTCGTCATTTGAGTTAAGTTTTACAGATCTTAAATATTAATGCAGGATGGTACTTTTTGACTATTAAGGAATGTTTCAGGATGCACATGTCACATTTATAAGAGGACACAACTCTACCTTCCTTCATTTTCTATGCTATTTAGCATGGTCAAAATGCAACTATTTTTTAACATTCCCCGTTTGAGATTGGAAGAATAAGAAACAAGATATGTAATTTTTACAAATAATATGGTCAAGGTTTTATACATTTAAAGCCTAGAAGAATTAAAGCTACAGACCTTTATGATTTATTAACAACCGTATTTTTTGATGGGACAACAAAATATATGGTTTTTGTATGTGTTCTTCATATTTTTTTTATCCTTGGAAGTTCAATATCAAATTTTTTGGAATGGTGGATCATGACGAAATTACCAAGCCGAAGTTATACCTCTATGGGTTTTATTGTACTTCTCTAGGTGGCTTCATATAAATTTAGGGTATGTATTTGTTGACTCGTGGAACATGATTGACTAGATCAACGATATATTATCTTTCATGCCTCCCCTCTTTGGAAACTAGCTATGTAGGAACAGATAGATGAGGGGCTTATTTAAACTAGTTTCCTTTTCCCATGTGAAAAGAGAACACAATGCCATCACTCACACCCTATCTAAAAAGGGTCTCTCTATGTTGCATGCAGAGATTCTCCTATCTTTTAGTTTGTTGGTAATCTGATTTCTCTCGATTTCTCTAATTTTGTGCTTACCCATCGGACATTGTCTTGTCCACCCAAACCAAAACCTTCTCTTTAGAGAAAAAAAGAGAATTGATTGGAATTATATGTTTTTAAAGAGGACACATTAGATAATAATACCATGGGAGAAAACGTGGTTTGGAAAAACCAGGATTCTGAAAATCGCTGGTGATTTAGCTTAGTCAAAATGTTTGCAGGACAAGGTATTAGAACATATTTTCCATACTAGGCTCGAAAGTGCCTCTCTGCACAACTAACCATTCCAAAACCACATGATAACAAGCCCATTGAAGAAATACAAATAACTTTTAACTCATAAAAAATATAGGTAAAATGAATAGCAAAAGATGATAGTTAAATTATTAAGGTTTTTTTTATGCTGTGTTAATGTGAATCTTGTTACGAAAGGTAATCCGTGTGCGTTGCATCTTAAATGCATGTGGAATGTTAACGCCCACATGATTGATGAAGAAGGGTTTGGTGTCTGTCATCATCAGTGATTGGCTGTCGAGGAGAGCGTGAAGTATTGTGCCAGCGGGAAGCTAGTTGAGGAAGACGCCATTGAAGATCTGCCTCAAATGCAATAGCTATAAGATCTTTCGTGTCTTTGGATGCATATCATTAATACCACTGATGCGAATAATAAAGTATTAAAATTATGCATGTGGTTTCAAAACATTCATGTGAAGTTTTAAAGAAAAAAAAGGTTTATAAAGAAGGTTTCAAAGGATGCATGTGACTCCACATAATTTTGGAAAAAGGAGTTAGCTCATTTTTTAAAATAATTTTTTTTATTAATTTTTTTCTAATAAAAACTTTAAATTTGTAAAAGGAAAAAGGTTTTTTCAAAAGAGCATGTGGTGAAGAGATTTAAAAGATTTTTTTTTACATTAAAAAAAAAAAAAAAAAAACAAACAAACAAACTTAAATAGTGATGTGAAAAAGAACTATGTGAAAGTGAATATTTAAAAGGAATTTTTTTTCAGGAAGGAGAAGCAAGGTTGCATATTACTCATTAAAGAGTAGCAAATTTTTTCAAGAAACAAGGTATTTTATGCATATGTAGACTCGTCTGTTTGTGGAAGCAACGAGGTCATGGGAAAAGCGAAGAGGCTAAAGCAGAAATAGAAGATGTTCCAGATATTTTTAGATATGGAAATACGAAGGAAAAAAAATTCCTATGCATTAAGATTCATAAAAGAATCAGTCGATGAAAGTATACTTCCCTTGATTTTAGATGCCAAGACAACCAAGGAGGCATGGGATACCCTTGAGAGATGTTTTGGTACAAGGGGGAGCATTGAAGCACAGGGGAACTTTGAAGATGAAGATGAAGGTGGATCTATAGCAGCAGATCTACAACGAAATGAAGAGTTTGTTGAATCCCACTGTGCACAGTCACAGGTGGTTGATGTCTGCGAATAAAGTGCAGATGAAGCAGAGAAGCATCATGAAGATGCTCGTGAACCCCACTATGCACGGCCACAAGTGGATGAAGAGAATCCAGCAATAGAGATTGCTGATAAAGATTTCATGATTCCAGCAACAGAGCTTGCTGACGAAGGTTTGTTGATTCTAGAAACACAACTTGTTGATGATATGGTAAATATAGAGACTAATATTGTTGATTTTGATAGATAATTTTTGGCTAATGATGACTGGTTGCAGATGATGCAACAAAAACAAAATATTGACATGATGTTATTTGGTGAGATAATTCCACTGCAGTTAGTGGAAGACAACCTGTTTGCAGCAGCATAGGTTAGTGAAGAAGAGACAGAGAAAAAGATAAAGACAGAGATAAAGGCAGAGACAAAGATAGAGACAGAGACAAACGAAGATGAAACAAAGGAAGCACAATAGCAGAAAGCTCTCATTGTAGAGCAGAAGGAAGAAAAAGAGAAAGAAGAAGAGACAGAAACAACGAAAGAAGTTTGCAAAGAGAAAGCAAAAAAAGAGAAAGATGTAGAAGCAGAGAAGGAAGCACAAGAGGATAAAGCTCTCACTGCAGAGGAGAAAGACCAGAACGAATGTCGTTCTGAAAATATTTTTATTTCTAACAATGATTTTCAGTGTGCAGGTACACATATTGATTATGAAGAAGAGCTAAATTTTATTGAAACATGGCTTGCAACACCATGCCTGGATGAGATATACATAGAAGATGTAGATATGAATGATGAATATGACATGCATGACGAACATGTCAATGAAATTTTCATGTATTGGAGTTTTGAAGAAATAGGATACTATTCTAATCTTATGTTACAGTAGATTGATGATGAAAAGCGCACTATAGAACACAATATGTGGCAGCAGTCCATATCTCTTGAAGATGTCCAGAAAATTCTTAGACAACCTGGAAAAATGAAGACCTACACCAGAAAATGAAGAAACAGAGTTCTCAGGGATACAACAAAGTGAAAAATCTGAAACAATTTAGAGGCTACAGAATTTGGAAGAAGAGAAGAAGAAAACCAAATCTACTTGAAGTCAATTTTTTTTAAAATTGTAAGCCTCGCTGAGACATAGACCAGTAGGTATCTGAATTAAATTTTTATGTGGTTGAAATTATAGGGGAGTGTTAAAGAATGTTATCTCAACCACATGCTAGGTGTCGAAACCATACGTACAAGTGTCTAGTTCAGTCTCTAGTTACTCTAGTTTAGTCCAGTTACACTACAGTCATTAATTGTTGATGTTTCCAATGTATTCCCATTTAACTATTTCGTAATATTGAGATGAGAAAACTCTCTACTCCATTTTACTTTCTAGTTTTTCAATTCTTTTCATATCACTAAGGATGGATGTGATGTATTGTATTATTCTGCATGGCATTCGCAGTAAGAATGCTTACATATATAAATTTTGTGTAGCATCCTTGGGAATGTTTATGTATAAAAATAAGATTTCACCACTTTAGTCCGTTAATTGTAAGCTCACGATTAGTATGTTGAAGTTTTGTTTCTCCATCAAGGAATTTTGGATTATATAATTTGTTGTCACATCTTAATGTCCATAAAATTTTATTTTCCACTTTCGGTTTATATATATATATATATATATATTAAAAATGAATCAAATAGGCTAATTTCAAACAATATAAAAATAAATTTCACCGCTTTAGTTCGTTAATTGTGTTTATTTTCGACTTTTGATATATATATATATATATATATATATATATATATATATATATATCAAATAGGCTAATTTGAGACAACAACAATCTTTGTAAAGTATTTAAAATCTAAATCACATTTTACATATATATATATATATATATTCAGCACGTTTTAAAATCAGATTATCTTTGGCTATTTAAAAATACTCATTCTCATTTTTGTTTCAAAGTTTACATTATTTATGTGATTTTTATTAATGGAATTCTCTCAATGAAATTCTCTGAATTTTTAATGCATGTTCTCTTTTTCCATTACTATTTATGTTGGTCATCAATAAGCTTAGTAGGAGTATCATGAATGTAAAGATTCAAAGATAATTTGCACTTATATTGCTCACATAAAATGTTTATGTATCTCACCTTATGTTTTTGGAACATGTTCATCTTTTTGGACATGTTTTTTCGAACTAATGGTCACATATTTTCCACATCATTTGAAAAATTGGTGAAGCTTCTATTTTTTTATATGAAGAATGTGAAGTCAATGTTCATCCATGAATCCAAAATTTTGGTTAAAATATCAGACATTACAAACATTCATTTTGTTTTTTTCTCTCCTCTAGAGGCATGTTTCTTATATCGTGGCTTCTGTATGAAACCTAACAAATATATCCACTTGGATTGGAAATGGTTGTTAAACAAATTTGATTACAAATTTTCTGTCTAGGCTCATAGAAGACTCTCTATTGGTAACACATTGATGCATGCTTAGTTAGTTTTGCACATATTATTTGGGTTTATTGGATGGATTTATACATACTCCTCAGATTTGTCATTAAAATAATAAACACCATTATTGCAATTTCTTTATGGCCTCCTGCAAAGGGTGAAAAAAGGTATCATATGGTGAGACTAGAATAAATCACCAAGCAAAAGGAGATGGGTGGATGGGGTTTAAAAAATATTGAAACTTTCGGTTGGGCTCTTCTAACAAAATCTTTTTGGTGCGCCATATTTGGCTTTGGTTTATGATAGGTGATAGTTAAGTAGAAATATTTACGTCATAAATATTTCTACTTAACTATTTGAAAACAACACCCATGTTTCCTTGTTGTCCTTCGTGTGCATCGTTCGATATTTTGTTAGACGATTAAATTCTCCTTTCCTGTTGATTTGAACTGGTTACTTATTAGCGACGTGGCAATAGATCTTCCATTGGTTCTGAGGCATGGATCCAATTTCCATCATCAACTCAGATTAGTTATTAAATTTTGTTGTGAGCTTGATCAATCCGTCCTCACCCTCCGCACTCGCATTCGCCATTTGCTGCACATCTGTTTCTGCTGTTATTTTCCATATGAAACATTTTCTTCTTTTTCAATTGATAATGATATATATCATTGAAATACTTGTAGTTTTCGTACATCCATGAGACCGATATGAGGGTTCACTACCATCTGGTGAGATTGCATAATCAACATTTGATTCGGAGCAACTAAAATCTGGCTCTGGAATGCTCTTTCTCCTACGCATAGATATCCACCCTATCTCTTCATTTCTGGTGGATTTTATTTGAGACTTGTCACGCATTAGTGGTGTTACGAAATGTTCATCTTAAAGAGAGTTCTCACTCCACTCCGACTCTTCATTTCTTGAGCTTTTTCTTTGAGACCTAGCACGTTCTCTTGGTTTTACAAAATATGCACCTGAAACATACTCAGAATGTTCCAAATTTCTGATAGATTTATGTGACATTGCTATTGTTTTCCTTCATTTTTTTGTGATGCAATGTTTCCTTTCTTCTTCTATCGAACAAATTATTTACTTACAGATCCCTTTTCTTTTTTGTCTTCGGCTTCAGAGTACCTGATCTCTTGGATTTTATTTCTTGTTTTGTTTTGGAGCAGTTATAGATATGACTGAAGCAAGGATTTGATGTTGAAAACAAGGATGGAAAATATTACTAATTTAGCAATGATTTAGTCTTTATTAGGACTTTTTTTTTTCTTTTTAGACTTTGTTTAGTCGGAATTGATAGACATAATTGTTTGAATCCTGACACACCAATCATATTTGGTGAATTAGTAGAATAACGTGGCTTTCTAATTAGTTGAGACTTGGTTTGTAGTTGAGCTGTAGAAAATGGGCATTTAACTACACCAGGTTTTGTATTAGTACTTCCGTATTACTTACCCAATAGATTGGCCCCGTTGTGCCTCTAGGAAAGAGGAAAGTCTTAGCAAAATATTTTGTAAATCATTATAATTCTAAGTTGTAATACATGTTTCTTTGTTTTGGTTTAGATTTTTTCTACTTTGGCAACCAAACTAATCGTTGTCGTGCGAGATCTGTACATTTTTGTGATGTGATTTTAGATGTTTTTTTGAGTTCGAGTGGAGCATTAAAAATCAAAAGTAGTTTGGATCAATGCAAGAAGAGAAAATAAATGTTCACATTCACAAAAACCATGTCCATAAACCCTTTTATTATCTATGATGCGAGGCATTGTAGATATATTAATGAATTAAATGTTTGCAAATGTGTTACATTTTAGAATTTTTTGGGGGGATTACTTTTATTCTATATAAATAAGATTTTTCCTTGTATTTTCATTTATCAGCATATATTATTATAAGGATGGATTTAATATAAGTCAAGAGAGATTAAATTTCCTTAAGTCTAAAATTTCGTAGAAATCAAAATACAATATTACTTTTTTATTGTTTAAATTGTAATTTTGAATGCTAAATAGAGTATATATAGGACTAAATAAAAATTGGAATGAATTGCAAGTGCCATTTTCATTATAAATTTAAAAAATTCTCTAGATAATATTCGTGCCTTTGTATATTTATATGTCACATTAAGCTATTGTACACTTAACCCATAATTCCAATAAAATTGTAAGAACAAGTTGTACAAACTCAGGTGTATAACACTCTTCAGAGGCCAAAAAAATTAATTGTAAATAAGTGGGTAGCTATTATAATTTTGAGCTACTCTAAATAAGTGTGTAAATATTATAATTTTGAACTTCAATGACTTTCAATAAGCTATTCATTTTGGGGAATCTCTCATTTTGATAGCAACTTCGTCTCAGGTTATTCAACATTGAGAAGTTTTGAAGTAGGTTGCTATTTATTTGAATTTATATTTTTGGCTCTCTCAGATGCTACATATAGTAGTCGTTGTCTAATGGTGGCCTCATGGGAAACTCATCTCAAGAATTTAGGAAAGAGGAGGGGGATTAAGGGGAATTAACCCTTGTTCTCTTTCTTTGATATTTTAACTTGTATTTTGTTTGTACTTTAGGCATTGTCTTCACATGTGTTATATGATGAAATTTTATTCTGTTGTTTAATATGGTTAGTGCTAATAGTATAGATTTTAGACTAAAATGAAATGTAGATTTCCATATGTTAATAAGATCACCTGTCCATAATTCTGTGGTGTTCTCTATATGATCGAATTTGATAGTTGTTTATGCTCTTTTTTTACTATGTTCATTTTTGCAACGTTTCTTTTTCAATAATGATTTAGATTGGATAGTTAGTCCATTTGACACAGTTGTGTCACTTTTCTTTTTATCATAGTCTTCACATATCAGTTATTTGACACACATTTATGTACTTAGCAGCACATTTCTATTAATTCTACATAGCATTGTTTGGTGTCATCAACATGCTTATAGTGCTTCTAAATCTTGTTTTACTGAGTCATTCAGTTTTCAATAGTTCTTTCAAATAATTTTTTTATGTATCTTGCGTTTGAAGAGAAAATTATTGCAGATTGAACATGATTTTTTCTCAAAATTTTCTTTGAATTAAAAAATAAAAATTGGGTCAAGACACAATATTTTTTGTGCCTTTACTAAAATTGACCAAAATCACTATAGACATCTTCCTTAGCAACTATTGGATCTCTTTAAGAATTTAACGTTGTTTCCTTTGCAGCATCTGGTGATGGTGTAATTTCTATTTAAAAAAATTGTCTCTACATGAGTAGCAAGATAAATTGGCTTCATTGTGGTAAAAAATCCACAATTAAGTGCACTTGAGAAAGAAGCGATCTGGGATGGGTGACCTCCTATGAATTCATGGTTACAGGGTGAAAACCCCAAAAGTGATGATTGACGCTATGTGATTCATTTCAATAGTTTCAATCTCACTTCCTCACCCCTGTGAGCATAACCCAATGCAATGAGTGGTAAGTGAAATATTCAAAAATAATGAGAAATTAGTTAGTTATGACTACTTCTCATGGAAATAGGCATAATGCAATGACTGCTAAGAAAACTATTTAAAAATCACAAGAAATTAGTGAGCTATGACTACCTTTCATGGAAATAGTCATCTATGAATGAGTTAATTAACACAGTTGAATCCCAAAAAGTAATATATAATATAATGTACTGCAAAAAACCCTCAATACTTAAATCTGCAAGAGTGGTTAAAGGTTGGGTGAGGATATACCAAGAATGGATCCTATATATGACAGGTATTTATAAAGATAAAGCAATGGCTTATTGCAAAAATTCGTTGAGAGATAGTCTTCGATGTAGCAATTGAAATAAGAAGTTATCCCATTCATAGCTTACACGGTGATCATCATTTTTCTGATGGGATCATACAACATATTCATGAAAAGCGTTTTATTTACATCAACGAGACACAAGAAAATTTAGATTCATTAAATCTATATCTCACCTCGAAGTGTTTTGTTGAAATGGGATTAAATGGTGATTTTTTTGGTATATGGAATACATACATTTCACAATTAACCTAATAAGCTATTATGATTAGGAAAAGCGATGATAAAATCAATTAACATGATAGTCTTTTCCAAGGTCAAATATTAGTACCAGATATATATTGTTACATTAATTATGTACTATAGGCACAATTGGAGATATATTGGTTCAGGAAAGTTTGGTCATGGAATATGCCTGTCACGTCTCCCATACCCAGCTTCTTATCCACATAATATTAATTCAGATATACTCTACCTTATGCACCGGATAACATTCAAAATTTTTATGTTGAATCAATTACAAATTCATACTTTTATCTGGTATTTAATCTCTCTTTAATAATTATAGGCAGTCATGCGAATATAAGAATTCCCATGAGAAATTTTTAGCTTGACCTCAACTCTTATCAGTCAATCTAGTCGAATTATATATATATATATATATTAGTTTGTATTTCTCAGGTCAGTTCTTCAGAGTTTTGTCCAACTCTAACAGATCAATATGCCCTTCCTCAAAATTTTCAGTTTGCAAGCCTTATATACTTTCCAGCATCTATAATTATAAAGTTTCAGCATCTATGTATTGATGTATACATCCACATATACATCTATCTATATTCAGTTAACCTTTGTTGCTTCAACTACTTTTTCAGCAGTTTATATTGAAGGTGGGTAGATTCTCTTTTCCCAGTGTTTAAATATGCTTACAATCTTCCCTCACACATACTTTTATCACACATAAGTAGATTTTCAATAGGACTCTTCCCTTATAATATTGTTACAAATATTCAGCATATTTGAAACTCTAGTGCATATTAAACTCTTCCATTGGAAACATAGGATATATATCATATTTCTTCAATCAAATGGAAGTAATGAAACCGAAATTGATATTTTAGACTCCCTAATTTCAGATCCTTGTACTTAGTTAGGATTTAAATTCTAGTTTCATATATTTAAACTTCCATGTAATATAACAATTTAAATTCTTAATTCTACAATTCTTGCCATTGTAGTACAGCTATTATACTGAAATAAATATCTCTATCACAGGTTTAGATGTTTTCCTACTTGCTGTTCTTGACTACAGTTTTATTAAATTGTTCTGTTTATACAACACAACAACTAAGTTGTCATTTAAAAGACGACAAGCTACACCTATACATTTGTTATTAGATTAGACATTCAGATGATCTATCATCTCTAACTTTATTACTATAGGGTACTTATCCCTAGAACCAAACCATTGGTCCCTGCTATCAACATACTGGATTTTCAGCTATTAGATCTAGTTTGCAATTGCATGATATACTGAACAAACAGTCAATCTAAAATGTGCATAAGAAATTTTAACATAACAGTTCATATAACCTTGATATACTTAATACAAACTGCAATTAATTTCCAACATTATGCATGCATACCGATACTATGACCAGTCCTCCCATCCTTAGAGTTCTTCTATCTCCAGAACTCACCCCCGAGCTGAGATCCTCCAAGTATAGACCACCCTCAACCTGTTCTGGAGCAGCTTATTTAAGCTATGCTCTCCCCAAAGCTTGTTTCCAATTCTGCGTCCAGAATTTCAGGATGCTTTTATTCCTGTTTGCCTAGGCTTCCCTTGTTTAGGGACTTTAAAGCTGCTTTATGCTTTTCTAGCTTTTCCAGCTTTTTACCTCTTCCCAACTACTTTCCTCATCATTGGGGAATTTAGATTTTTCCTCAAAAATCTAAATTAGAAATAATTTCTTTCAAGGATTTTTGAAAGATTTTGGGGAAAGTCTTTACCTTTTCCATAACCTCATGGATTAGGCATGTGATCTCAATAATCTCATTTGGTCATAGTGCATACAAAATATTTTATTTATTTTTCATAAATAATTAACTACATCCACACAATAATTATCCATTGGGGTCCACTCCCCTTTGGATTTGTGTTCAAATGTCTAATTTGAAAAGCATAGAACTTGGGGGTGTTACATATTCCCCCCTGAAAACAAACACCGTCCTACAACTATCTACTATAGTTAATTTTGAAAATAAAGATGAATGCTTTTCCATCATCTCAGCTTCTCTTTTCCATGTAGCTTCTTCAGCAGTAAGGTGCTCACACTGCACCTTTACTCTAGCTACTATTCGATTTCGCAATTCAATTTCTTCTCGCTCCAAGATTTGAAGTGGCTCTGGAAGGAATTCCTCTTCTGGTTCCACCTGGATCACATTTCAATCAATAATGTGAGAAGCGTCATGTAAATATAAATATATATATATATATATATATATATTTCCAACAAGGAGACATGAAACACATCATGAAATTTAATATGCAAGGGTAAGGCCAGTTTATAAGCTATTAGTTCTCCCCTTTCCAACACCTTCCTCGGTGTTACACTTTAACGTTTATTTTTCAACTTTGACGAAGATTTCTTCTTTAAGTAAAATATCAGGTACATATAATTGATAATCTACAACAACATTCTGAATTTCAATCATTTCAAGAAATCCAGTTATTAGTCAGACTGTTCAGGTTCATAATAGTTTAGTGCACTTTTAGTACACTACTTATCCTTTCTTTTTTTTTAGTGAGATTCTCTCCTCACGCAAACTTGGTCCAGTTCGGCTTTTCTTGATTTTCTAGGTGATTTATCTGCACTTATTTTCACCTTTTTTTTTCTTTGTTTTCAGAGTGTACAATTTCCTGTTACACATTTGGCTAAAAACTTTTACAATTTTTCATTAGTACTCATAAATGAAAGAAAACACTATATCATATACATGGTTATGCTTACCCTTTCTTAGTTCATAGCTGTACTTCCAGTACCTTCTCATTGTTTTCTTTTGTTAGCCAATCAATTTAATTAGTAATAACCACACTCGTTAACAATGTCTATAATTCAATTCTTACTTCACACATGAAATTTTTTTTCTTTGACAATACCTCTAGAGTGTGCAATAATGTACAACTTTATGTTCATTATTTTATTTTATTTTTTTCAAGTTTCCTCAATTTTATTCACTAGTTCAAAACTTACGTGAATAAATTTTGGATCTGATGGGTTTCCCCCACACCCAAGTCCAAATACAGTTCATTATCCTTTCTCTCTATTTGTAGCTATATGATTTCACACTATTACCTGGTCCTTGAATTTAAGACTCAGGAAAATTAAATTTAATAAAATTTACACGAGCATAATCTCATAGTGTGAGTACATGTTTCTTTTATAGTGATATATGTAATTACTATAATTCATCACATTCACAAGAATTAATACTTGATAATGTAAAAAATGAATTTGACACAATTTCCCCCTTTTTTTTAAAGAATCACCAAAATTTATACATTTACTTTTAACTGTATGTTCATGCTTTACTAATTCCAATGATGATTCACCAATTATATCTATATGTGAATTTCACTAATCATTAGAAATCAATCCATGGTTTATATAAACAACACATGGTTTCTAACAAAGACCACTTACAACCTAAAACCATGGTTCACTTGATAAATGGAGTATAGTATATATAGGAAAATAATTGTGCTCCATTGGATTCCTATCCATGCATGATAATTATTTTCCCATGGATAAAAAAAACAATTGATAGGTTTTCCATTCTACCTTAGTTAACTCACCTGGGAAAAATAGATTTATCCCTTCATTCCTTCATAACTCAATGTAATGGGTCCACATTACACTACTTAATATGAAATGATCCACCATTACTAACCACATCACTTATTTAACCAACTATTTAGACCTCATTTATAACTCGTACTCAAGCTTACCACTTCATCAATTTCCAAGTATATGAACGAAAATATGCTCATTACCAAATACTTTAGTCATGACTTAAATATACATGACTTGAAAACCATCGTGGAAACTTTTACCAATTACCCGCATCCAATTTTTCCTTGTCATACTATATTTTTAACATTTAATCTACCACAATAGTGTTTATTACTCCTTTCCATAATTAGAGTAATAATATTGCAGTCCTATAGTAAAATATTTCCTTCCACTTTTCTTGTAACTTTTAAGGTGAATTCACTTTTAATATTCCCTAGTGAATTCGTTCTTCTCCCTTAATCTCGTGGGTATAAAGTTGAAATTTATTTACCTAAATAAATAATCATGTATGAAAATATTATATTCATAAAACTCCACAAAATTTACTTTTATAACTTTTAACATATGATGTTAATTGTAGAATTGCATGGCATAATTGACTTCTGTCCCACATACCTCACTTCATAATTTTGTTCCTTCATTTACTACCATCGTATTTTCCACTTCAACCTTATGGTCATATTTTTAAATCAATGCTCAATCATATAATCATGTTTTTGGCCTCTTGATATACTACACATATCAGGTTTCCGCTTTTATAACTCTATAAATATACCTAAATTTTTTTTTAAAGAGGTAATAGATGGAACATTATCCACTATAAAATTTTAACTTTATACTCAGTATTAAATTAAAACCTCTATTGTAACCACGTATGTAACCACTTGTAATATACACCCACAATAGCACATTATCCGTGTATATACTTTTTTTATACTTGTATATTTGTATTTGTAACATGTCTCACATCACAAAATTTCAACACTAATCCTTAAGTTTAGACTAATCATTATTATATTTACAGTTAAATTTGTAATAATTCGACGTCATTCACAGGTTTTCTTTTAACCTGCCCTGTTGGAATGTATTATCAAATTTACAACATATATTATTATCAAATTTCCAACATATATTCTTTTTTCATAATAATTACGAAGCTAGTGCTCTAGCACATTTCACCCTTTTTAAATTATGTATAAAATGTGTTTATGTGCCACTTAGCTCCACATTATATCTCTTTATTCCCTACTAACAATGGTTTTAAGCACATAAAATATATTATATTGAATTGTTATCCATAATTAATCATTTTGAAAACACCCTTACCTCAATCTGTTCCACACTAGGATTTCATTCGCTCGTTTTCAAAACTTACACATACCGAATTGCATTAAATCGATTTCTCTTTCTACTTTTTATTGTGATACTTTCACCATTCCATCAATTTGCATTTACTTTATAATATATATAACTAAGGTTCGATTGATAACTATTCACTGAGAAAATCGAACTCCTTTTTAATATTAATGATAACCTACACACAATGATTTTTCCAACGGTTAACTTGTACATGAAAATTCATTTAATTGCGGATTTAATTGCGGAACGAATCCGTCCATACCTCGAACTTATGGTACTAATTAACTTTTACATATATGAAATCATATAGTTGAAATTCTCTTGGCGAAAACGTTATAATCATATTTCATACTGCCATTAAAAACAGCGGTCCTCACTGACAGGCAGGTTTGTTGATTTGATATGTGTCATAATTTTTGGTCCTTCCGCGAGGTCCGTAGCCGGAATTATCAATTGTTACCCATACAGTTCATCTCCAGATGCACCAACTCTCAACCAAACTTTTCTCGGGAAATCCTGGCAGTGTTTTCAACACGTTAATCCGTAGCATAGCCAGTTCACACAGCATAACCAATAAGCATGTATATTCTCGATACAATAAGTATGTAGAATCGTTGACTCCCTAACCCTTAGAAATTTACCATTTTCATTCATAGAATCGAAATTATATATGGTATCTCTACCTTTAAATTCTAACTTTTTCTAACCCATTTAATTTATATAATTTCTATATAATTTTGAATACACTTACCATTATATCGTTACCATGACCTTTGACTATTATTTTCTATAGGGTTAAAGTTCCCAGGTCTACGGTTACATTGTAAAGGTTTAATATGTTTTTATTCATGCGATAAATGATGCTAGTACCTTTCTACTATACTTGTACATTGTTTTGCAGGGTTTCTTTTATGAGATATTAATGTCTCTATCAGTTCCCACATCACGAGGCTGATTCAAATCGGCAGGTCAGGTCTTATACTGGTTTGGGCTTTCAAATTCCCTACGGAACATTAATTTTATATTTACCTGCCGTAATAGCGGTACATGGTATTTAATTATCTACAAAATCGCCTTTGTACTTATAAATCTTATTACCCAGATTTTACCATCTTGTTTTATGGATTCTCTCGGAACTTCCCCAGGCTGTCTTTACATTTACACTCCATGCTATGCATCCATGAACACGTGGACGGTAGTGATACCAACATCATTTAGGTTAATTTCTTCAGTGATATTTAACCTTACTATTCACACTGAAGTTTCATTTTCCATCCTGCGATTTTGAGAGGTTTTACGCATTCAATCTCTGCTGTTTTAATTCTTCTCACCCTGGAAATTGAAGACTCTTAATCCCACTGCAAAACAATGACTATGGCTCAACGAAATTTCTTCCTTCGAAGCTGATTCGATCTATTGGATAGAATTTTGTGAAATTTATTAAATTAAGGAGAAAGTCACGGTTTCTCGTTGAAATGGTTTTTCTTTTCTGGGATGTGTTCATACTGTAGAGTTTTCCTTGGCATGATTTCTCCCTCAGATCTTCCGATCATAGTTATACTGGAGAAGATATTTTTTTCTCTGGAATCTGTCAGGTAAAATTTTGACTGACATTTTTGTGCAGGCTCTCATATCTATTCGATTCCTATTGAATTAGTTTCTAAATTTTTATGGAATCACGTTTCAAATCGATTTCATTAACCGTTCTATTGAAATTTGTTTTATTTTACAGCGCTCTCTCTTTGTAGTGCCGCATTCAATTTGCAGAGTTCTGTGCATAGATCTCTTTGGCTTAATGCCTCTCACCCAAATAATGTTCATTCGATTTGGTATACTCGGTGTTTGTTTTCTATTTTTGTAGATAGGGTCTTCATGCATTCATATTCAAATGTTATGACTTACCCATCATTTGTTTCATTGGTGTTCTATAGGTATTTTAACCTTTTTCCCAGGTTGGGTTCAATATATAATTTTTTTTTTCTTTGTTCGATTTAAATGATTATCGTATACCTATGAATACATCGCGATTACTCTTCAGGTATACGATATATTCAATTTATATATGCATGCCCTCTCATATGCACATATTCACTGCATATATGCTTACACTCCCTGAGATTAATGGGCACCGTTTTCATTTATTACTTGCAGATATATTGTGTAGCTAGAGCTGATGTAACGCCAGAAATAGCTGATGCCACGGCGATTCCGCAACTAGCTGCCGGAGGGGCTATCTTCTTATGATTTGCAGAGTGTGGCCATGGCCGTGCACAGCCACGGCGGCAAGGTTGCGTTCGGGCTGGCCCTCGCACATGACAGAATTTAAAATTCCTAGCCCTAGTGTGCGTAGATCCAGTGGATGGCTTGGCCCGTGGCATGCAGACTCAGCCTCAGATTCTCACTTTTAAACCTCATTCCTTCGGCTCTGACATCCGGGTCGGGCTTGGGGTCGGTAAAGAGAACCTTCTGTTCCATGCCTGTGCTCCACCATTTGTTTGTAGTTTGGATGTTGTCGCGAAAGCGTTTAGAAGCTTTTTCCATGACCGGCTGTTGCCTGTTTCATCTAGAACTTTCCTTTCCACGAGATTTTTTTTTTTCTAAAACCCCAGCACCGCTCTAAGATTTTTGTAATTTATGTCATTATTTTTCTTTAATCTACACGGCAGAGGTTTCGAACTCAATACTCCTCGCTGATGACCGGTTAAGTTATTCCTACATTTCTCGACGTCGGCTTATCATTTCGTGGTGTCGAATTACAGGCATATGGAAAATTTTTTCTTTTTTTTTCCATGTACCTTCTTTTATATGTTACTTGTACTTATCTCATTTCCCAATTTTGTTTAATAAAAAAAATACAAAGGCCGAGGTGGTCATTCAGATTCACAGTATAGTTTCTGGGACATAACTGTAAGTTTTGGGGTTACACTTCTAAAGCACAGTTTCGGATGTTGATAGACATTGTATCCTGGCATTGACTGAAAAAACAGTTTGTATCAATCCAGAACAATTGACTACAACATAAGAAAGGAATTTACAACAATTATATATGATCTATACATGTTTTCTTCCCTTCAATTTCCTTTTGATTGGTTTTAAAAAGGTCTAACTGCATATCATTCCTTTGTTTTACTTTACAGTGAAGAAAACATAAAAATTGGCATAACCCAAATGGTGGTTTGGCTTTCCTTAGTTGATATATATATATATATATAATGGGCATGCTAGGAGGATACTGATCTCAACCAATCCCAAAATGAAAAAAAAACAATTTCCTAATTTTAAAAACCCTCGTTCATAGACGAGCTTTCTGCTATGGTCTCAAACCTTACTAAACAAGACCAAACAGCTAAACAGAAAGCAAAAACACACAAGAACGAAAGGTTTCATTTTCAGGACCCAAAATCAGGTCAGGTGACTCAAAGGAATCGTTATCAAGGGATTCCAACGCTATCTTTTCATTATAGCATAATATTCATAGAATTTATAACAACTTATTGTTTCTTTGTGAGCACATAACTTTCCCAGTTTTCTCAACTTAGGCTCCGATACCATTTGTCACGTCTCCCATACCCAGCTTCTTATCCACATAATATTAATTTAGATATACTCTACCTTATGCACCGGATAACATTCAAAATTTTTCTGTTGAATCAATTACAAATTCATACTTTTATCCAGTATTTAATCTCTCTTTAGTAATTATAGGCAGTCATGCGAATATAGGAATTCCATAAGTGGAGATTGACCTCAACTCTCATCGATCAATCTATTGGAATATATATATATATATATATATATATATATATATATATATATATATATATATATATATATATATATATATATATATATATACTAGTTTGTATTTCTCAGGTCAGTTCTTCAGAGTTTTGTCCAACTCTAACTGATCAATATGCCCTTCCTCAAACTTTTCAGTTTGCAAGCCTTATAGACTTTCCAGCATCTATAATTATAAAGTTTCAACATCTATGTATAGAAGTATACATCCACATATACATCTATCTATATTCAGTTAACCTTCGTTGATTCAACTACTTTTTCAGCAGTTTATATTGAAGGTGGGTAGATGCTCTTTTCCCAGTGTTTAAATATGCTTACAATCTTCCCTCACACATACTTTTATCACACATAAGTAGATTTTCAATAGGACTCTTCCCTTATATTATTGTTACAAATATTCAGCTTATTTGAAACTCTGCCGCATATTAAACTCTTCCATTGCAAACATAGGATATAGATCATCTTTCTTCAATCAAATGGAAGTAATGAAACCGAAATTGATATTTTAGACTCCCTAATTTCAGATCCTTGTACTTATTTAGGATTTAACTTCTGGTTTCATATATTTAAACTTCCATGTAATAGAACAATTTAAATTCTTAATTCTACAATTCTTGCCATTGTAATATAGTTGTTATACTAAAATCAATATCTCTATCACAGGTTTAGTTTTTTTCCTATTTGCTGTTCTTGACTACAGTTTTATTAAATTGTTTTGTTTAGACAACACAGCAACTAAGTTGTCATTTAAAGACAGCAAGCTACCCTTGAATTTTTTTCTATTTGTTTTAACATTAAGATGACTTATCATCTCTAAACTGTATTACTGCAAGGTACTTATCCCTAGAACCAAACCATTGGTCCCTACTATTAACATACTAGATTTTCATCTATTAGATCTAGATTGTAATTGCATAAAGTACTGAACAACCATTCAATCTAAAATTTGCATAAGAATTTATAACATAACAATTCATAAACCTGGATATATTTAATACAGACTTAAACAAATCTCCAAATTTATGCATGCATACCGATACTATGACCAGTCCTCCCAACCTTAGAGTTCGTCTATCTCCAGAACACACCCCCGAGATGAGATCCTCCAAGAACAGACTAACTTCAATCTGTTCTGGAGTAGCTTATTTAAGCTATGCTCTCCCCAAAGCCTGTTTCCAATTCTGCGTCCAGAATTTCAGGATGTTTTTATTCCTGTTTGCCTAGGCTTCCCTTATTTAGGGACTTTAAAGCCGCTTTCTGCTTTTCCAGCTTTTCCAGCTTTTTACCTCTTCCCAACTACTTTCTTCATCATTGGGGAATTTAGATTTTTCCTCAAAAATCTAAATTAGAAATAATTTCTTTCAAGGATTTTTGAAAGATTTTGGGGAAAGTCTTTACCTATTCCATAACCTCATGGATTAGGCATGTGATCTCAATAATCTCATTTGGTCATAGTGCATACAAAATATTTTATTTATTTTTCATAAATAATTAACTACATCCACACAATAATTATCCATTGGGGTCCACTCCCCTTTGGATTTATGTTCAAATGTCTAATTTGAAAAGCATAGAACTTGGGGGTGTTGCAATGCCTCTAACAATAAAACTACTCAGATGGTTGGTGTGGAGGAATAATGTTCTCACTTGGGAAAATATTTGCAAGATGGATGCTAATGGTCTTGGCAGATGCTATTTATGTGAAGGTTTTGTTGAAAACGTGTTACACTTGTTCATCCAATTCCCTTTCACAGTCGTCAATTGAGTTAAGTTTTATAGAGCTTAAATATTAATGCAGGATCGTACTTTCTAACTATTAAGGAATGTTTCAGGATGCACATGTCACATTTATAGGAGGACACGACTCTACCTTTATTCATTTTCTGTGGTATTTATCATGGTCAAAATGTAACTATTTTTTAAGATTCCCCCATTGACATTGGAATAATAAGAAACAAGATATGTAATTTTTACAAATAATATGGTCGAGGGTTTCTACATATAAAGCCAGAAGAATTAAAGCTATAGACCTTTCGGATTTATGTACAACTGTATTATTTGATGGGGCTACAAAATATATGGTTTTTGTATGTGCTCTTCATATTTATTTATCCTCGGAAGTTCAAAATCAATTTTGTTGGAATGGCGGATCATGATGAAATTACTGAGCCGAGGTTATACCTCTATGGGGTTTATTGTACTTCGTTTGGTGGCTTCATATAGATTTAGGGTATGTATTTTTTGACTCGTGGGACACGATTGACTGGATCAATGATAGATTATCTTTCACGCCTCCCCTCTTTCGAAACTAGCTATGAAGGAATAGAGAGATGAGGGGCTTATTTAAACTAGTTTCCTCACACCCTATCTAAAAAGGGTCTCTCTATGCTGCAAGGGTAGATTCTTCTTCTATTTTAGTTTTTTTGGAAATCTTATTTCTCTCGGCTTGTCTAATTGTGTGCTTACCCATCGGACATTGTCTTGTCCGTCCTAACCAAAAATTTCTCTTTAGAGATAAAAAAGAGAATTCATTGGAATTCTCTGTCTTTAAAGAGGATACATTAGAGAATAATATGGGAAAAAAACATGGTTTGGAAAGATTGGATTTTGAAAATTGTTGGGGTTTTACCATAGTCAAAATGTTTGCAGGACAAGGAATTAAAACATATTTTCCATACTAGGCTCAAAATCGCCTCTCTGCACAAATAACCATTCCAGAACCGCATGATTAGAAGCCCATTGAATAAATAAAAACAACTTTCAACTCATAAAAAATATTGGTTAAATTGATAGCAAAAAATGAGAGTTAAATTATTAAGAAAAAAAAAAAATTCAACTCTCAAATATGTTTTGAAGTTCCATGTAACTATGTCCATTTACGAGTACTTTTTGGTTAACAGGTGATGAAGGGATTACAATGAATACAAGTATATCTTTTATTGTAACATATTACCTATTTTTAAATTTATAATAGAGAATGAGATAGTTGGTAACTTGAAAGAAACATATCACAAGTAGAATTTGAATAGGTTTAAAAAGGAAAATGTTTTGCCTATTAATTACAAGGTAAATGATGCAGGAGCATCCAGCTCAGAAGAGGCAGAGAATGGTTAACTGTCTGGGTGATTGACATGTGGTTATGAACAGGTGTTGGAACCTGTGTTTTCTTTTTATTATTTAAGTTATTTTCATTTACTGTTAAGTTACACAAGGACAATCAGATTAGGAGCATAAAATTTTATGTAGTTAATTAATTAGCTAGCTGTTTACTTTTTGTTTACAAGAAAAAAGAACTGACAAAATAAGTTAGGTACATTCGGTTGACAGTTTCAACTGAATCTTGGAAACTGAATCTCAATTGTAATATTTAAACAACCATGCAAACAGTTGAGGGGTTCGATTTCTTCCCTCAAGATAACAGAGAAAAATAGATAATCTGGAAAACAAGAATAGAAACCAGAAATAATCTGTCTGCCAAGACCTGTAGACTATTTTAGTTATTTTTCTTTATATTGAGAAATTACGTGTGAAATTTTCAGTTCGAATGATATGTAACAGCCATGTGTGCGTGATAATTAAAATGATACATATGAGAATTGGAATCTATTGAATGTGTGACAGTGTGTGGAAAAGAAACAGAAACTTTGTTTTTCCCTTGTGTTACTTATTGACAGGAAAAGAGTAACGGAGCCGAGGTCTACAACCATATAACATACGGAATAATTTTCTATTCGACACAGTCAGGGAAACCAGAAGGTGCATTCTACTAATTACCAGGTGAGTCCATATGCCTTGCTATGATCAATTTACCACATTTCTGAACGACATTCTTTACCATGTATAAACATCAAAGTTCATCAGAAGAATATGAGGTAGATATTACACAACTTAAAGAGGTGAAGTTGAAGATGATGAGACCACAGATTTGTGAACAGAAACTTATAAACTCCCAAACAACATAGCTGATTTCCTTCTACATGAAAGACGATTGCCATTCCAGTGCATGGCTTTTACATCAGCAGACAAAAGACTCGAAATATGAATAAGTTGCAGGACACGAGAGAGGACCCTACCAGGAGAGATTCAGAGATTCAAAAGGCAGGCCGGGTTAACATGAAGAGGAACACAGAGGCATAAAACAACAAGGGGACAACGCAGTTAACGGAGTTGTGGCCAAAGGAAGAGCAGCGTGAAGCAGTTAGAGTTAAATATCGGAGTGGAACTCACCACAGAAAAAACAAGAAAAGCCGGGGGGTTTCGATAAGCCTTGATTCCTGCTCACAAAGGGGCAACGAAGGTTAGAATGGAGGAGAAAAGCGGCGAGGTTTGAAACTGGAGGAGAAGAATACCTGTTCGTTCTCCGTTGTTCGCAAAGTCGGAAAGGAAAGCTCGGAATGGGCGTGCCTGTAGATGGAATCGACAGTTGGTCGAAGTTAGCCATAAAAACCCTACCAAAGAACAGAAGTGCATAGCTAGAGGCGTTTGAAACAAAAAGAAACCTGAAGGTTGTCATCAGAAAGAAGTAACCACACAGAAAACCTGACTGTGAGCACTGACACAGAGAAATGAAATAGGATAGAAGCCGACGACCGAAACGAAAAACCAAAAGTTGAATACACAAGAGAGAGCTTACCATTGCCGGAGGAAATGCGCGAGTTTGCACAGACAATTTCGCCGATTCAGAAAATCAGTGACAAGTTCTAAAACCCCCCCTCCGCATTGTCGGTCGACAGAGCAAAACAAAGAACGCCAGAGCAGAAGTTACAAGCAGGGAAAGAGCACACAACCCGGAGCGCAATGAATACACCAGGCCTCGAATGGAGGAATGTTTAATGTGAGTCAGTTGCCGCGGAAACCAAAGGTCGGATGTACATCCACCTTATTAAAAGCTGTTGACGTGTAACAGAACCACGAGCCCAAGCACAGTTGGAACCCACACAGCGGAGTTGGCAACCCCCGTGGACATATGTTTAATATATGGTTGTTTTAAATTGAATTTATATTGTGTTGTGTTAAGTTATCCGAAGGTCCTTTTTATAGGCTTTCGTCAAATTGGTATCGGAGCGTAGTTGCAGGGGAACGAGAAATAAAATGGAGGTTGGCAGGAGAGGAAGAGGGAGAGGAAGAGCCATCCGCGAGAGCGACGGAAGACGGACCGAGGGAAGAAATTCGAGTCTTACATGAAAGATTGGCAGCGGTAGAAGCTGGGGGGAAGAAGGAACCCCGCAGATGACAGATGATGAAGATGTGGCGAGAACCCGGAAGATGAGTTCGAAGGGGTGACACTCGAACTCGAGTTGTTGAAATCGGTTTTGTCGTCTGCGCCATAAGCCAAAACATGAATTGTCCACTTATGATGGGAGTCTGTCGGCAGACATGTTGCTTTCGGATCTGGTTGAGTGAAGTAAAGAAATACTTCGAATTTGAGGAAACCAAAGTGAGGACAAGCGAGTGAAGTTCGTTGCACACGAAGTTGAAAGGACACGCGTCCTTGTGGTGGGACAACATTCGAGCAGTAAAGAAAAAGGTTACACAAACAGACCTATAAAGAAGTGGGCCGTAATGGAGGCAAAGCCGAAAGAGAAATTTCTCGCCGAAAGACTATCGGATTATGCTCGTACGCATAGGTACGTAATTTGAGTGCGTAGGGGGAATGACGATTAAGGAGTATATCGAAGAGTTTTACAAATTGAATCCGAGAGTAGGGGTATATGGAGGATACCCCCGAGAAGATAGCAAGGTTTGTGAATGGACCGAGAGGGGAGATATTGGATGAAATTGGTGTTCTCTCCCCCGAACTTTGGACGAAGCATATCGCTTGCTTTGAAGGTAGAAGAAAAAAATAAACGGAAGACGGTGAATGCCGTAAGAGGAGGTGGATCTCGCGAGGAAAGGGAAAGACCTTTCGCCGAGGCAGCAGGTACAGGGTTCCGATGAAGAAGGTAGTGGTTCCAAGTCCGCAGGGAACAACGTAAAAGGACAACGACACTAGAGGGGGACGACCGACCGAGCGAGGGTGAGGAAATGGTCGGGGCGCAGAGGACCGTCCCGAAAGTGCTATCGGTTCCACAAGTGGGGGGCACAAATCGTATGAATGTCCCGAAGGTGAACCAACAGGGTGGAAGAGGGGCCTATGTTGCTCGACCCGGGAGGAGGCAGAGATACCGCCATAGAAGTAGAGAATGCACCGTAAACCGGTGAAGCCTTGGTGCTAAATAAAGTGTTGTTAAAACCAAACGAAAGGAGGTGGTGGACCCGGATCAACCGAAAGGCTTTGTTCCGAACGGTTTGCAAGTCACATGGGAAGTGCCGCAAGCTCGATTGTTGACAACGGGAGTACGGATAATCCGGTGGCCACGTAAAATGGTAGAGAAGTCGGGATTGAAAAAAGTCTGAAACATCCCACTCCTTACAAAGTGTCGTGGTCGCTAGAAGGGACATCAACTATTGGTTGATGAACAAGTGCGAGGTGGAGTTCCAGATTGGCGAGTGTATAAAGACAAGATTGTCCGTGATGTTATGCCCAATGGATGTCTCGTCATATCCTACTAGGAAGGCCCCGGCAGCTTGACAGAAGGTAATTCATGATGGAAAAACCAACTCGTTATAAGTTTGTTAAAGATGGAATCAAGCATACACTTGTACCCATTAAAGAGGAAGGTACAGCAGAAGCCGGTGGGGGTAAAAGCACTATCGTCTGGGAGGAAAAGAGTTCTTAAAACGAGATAGAGAACAGTGATGTGAATTTTGCTGTTGTGAGGAGACCAAGAGCCGTGGTACTGCACACTAAGATTTCGGATTTACCGGAGGAGATACAATGATGTTACGAGAATTTGGAGATATTGTAGTGGATGATCTTCCGGACGAATTACCTCCCAAGAGAGGCATCGATCATCGTATTGATTTTATACCCGAGGGCGAGTTTACCAAATAAAGCGACTTATCGTATGAGCCCGAAAGATCATGAGGAAATCCGGAAACAAAAAGTGCGAATTGCTTGATAAAGGGCCGATCGTAGAGAGCATGAGCCCTTGTGCAGTCCCAACGGTGTTAGCCCCAAAAAAAAGGTGGTGAATGGCGGATGTGTACGGATTCGAGAGCCATCAACAAGATTACGATTAGGTGCGGTGTTTCCATTACCGAGAATGGATGATATGATGGACTCGCTTGAGTGGGGGCAGCCTATTTTTTCGAAGATTGATTTGAAGAGTGGCTATCACCGTATTCGAATCCGGGAGGGGGATGAGTGGAAGACGAGCTTTCAAGACAAATGAAGGGTTGTATGAATGGTCGGTGATGCCATTTGGGTTAAGCAACGCTCCCAGTACATTCATGCGACCGATGAATGAAGTACTTAAGGAGTTTATAGGGAAATTTGTGATTGTCTATTTAGACTATATACTAATTTTTAGCAGAACGAAGGAGGAACATTTTCGACATGTTCGGAGTGTCTTGAGAAGTTTACAGCAGAACAAGCCGTCGATTAACTCCGAAAAAGTGTACTTTCTTTCGTAAAGAACTAGTTTATTTGGGGTTTGTAATTGTAGAAAATGAATTGAAGATGGATCCAGAAAAGATTGCAGCAATCGTAAGTCGGCCATCTCCGAAGAGCTTGTTCGAAGTTCGAAGTTTTCATGGTTTAGCAAGCTTCTACGAGGGAAGTTTATCGATGAATTTTAGCGGGATCTCGTGCACCTATGTTGGACACAATTAAGAAGGCAAATCAGCGCTTTTTGCCGGATCGAAGCAACAGTAGAGCGTTTTCAAACTTTGAAGAAAAAGATCACCGAGAGGCCGGTTTTGAGGTTGCCGGATTTCAACAAACTTTTTTCAAGTTCGTTGTGATGCCAGCGATACGACCATTGGAGCAGAGTGCTTAGTCGGGAGGACAGACCGGTAGCTTATTTCGGTGAGAAATTGAATGACGACGAGCGAAGTATTCGTCTTACGACAAGGAATTTTATGCGGTTGTTCAAGCCTTGAAGCACTCGGAGGCACTATTTGTTAGGAAATGAATTTGTATTGTTTTTCGACAATTCCGCTTGCGAGATGTTATGCGAAAGCAGCACAAGTTGAACCACAAACATGCAGAGTGGGTGGAATATATGCAGAGTTTCACCTTTGTGTTGAAACATATCAGCGGGACAGATCCAACAAGGTGGCGGATGCGTTAAGCGTGAAGAGTTTTTACTCTTGCAGGAGAGCATGGTGCGAGTGTTGGGTTTTGAGCACTTGAGAGATCCGTATCAATCGGATGCGTAGTTTAAGGAGGCCTATGAGGCTTGTCAAAATCCCCTCGTTAAGGAATAGTAGTCCGTGGTTGGATTACAATCTACGGGAGGGATTACCTGTTTAAGGGAGGACAGTTGTGTATTCCCGATTGTTCAATGCGGGAAAACATTGTTAGGGAGAAGCATAGTGGGGGTCTAGCCGGACATTTCGGTATAGACAAAACAGTTTCACAGAGTTGAGCATTTTTTATTTCCGGCCGAAATTGCGACGTGACGTGCAGAGGTACGTGACGCGTGCAAAACGTGTCAATTAGCGAAGGGCCACGACTGTAATGCGTGCCTTTATATGCCATCGCCCATCCCAAGCGAGACCATGGGATTCGGTCGACTTGGACTTTGTCTTGGGGGTTACCAAAAACCCAGCGAGGTTTCGATTCAGTGATGGTGGTGGTAGATCGGTTTTCGAAAAATGGCACATTTTATACCTTGCGGGAAAACCAGTGACGCTACTCACGTAGCACACTTGTTTTTTCACATAGATTGTTAGATTACATGGTCTACCAAAGTCCGTCGTTTCCGACAGGGATGTAAGGTTCACCGGGACATTTTTGGCGAACCCCGTGGAAGAAGTTGGACACGCAATTGCAGGTTCGACTCCGCTTACCACCCACAGACCGATGGACAAACCGAAGTGGTGAACGAGGGAGCTTGGGAAACCTCGTTTGCGGAGCTTAATTGGCAAAAATTCATGGATGTGGGACCGCGTGCTTGCTCGGGCGGAGTTCGCATACAACGATTCTCCGAATCGCGAAAGACGGGTTACGATCCCTTCCGTATTTTGTATGGCATGCATCCTCGCGGAGTGCATGAATTACGAGATCCGGGGAAAACTCGAAAACGTAGTGCCGACGGGGAAGACTTTGCCCAAGCAATGAGCGACTTACATGAACAAGTGAAGTTGAAGCTACGGGACGACGAGCACAAAATACAAGCGATGAGCTGATTCAAGAAGATGGGAAGTTCGGTTTAATGTTGGGGATGAAGTCCTCGCACATTTGCGCAAGGAGCGTTTTCCAAAACGGGAATATAATAAGCTGAAATACAAAAATATTGGACCCCCGTAAAATCATTCGCAAGTTTTCCGCAAATGCATATGAGCCGCAGCTTGCCACCGTGCATAGGAATCTCGCCTATCTTTAACGTGGCGGATCTATTTCCTTATGTGGCTGATCCTACGGATGACACAACGATGAGTTCAACACGGGACACGGAATACGGTGGAAGTTCTTGGATGAGACAGATGCCCTTGGCACAGCCCCCTTGAGATCGAGAGTATTCTCGACACGAGAGGTAGCCGGACACACACGTAGGAAGGAATATCTGCGATATTTGGTCAAGTGGAAGAACCGTCCAATTGAGGACGCTTCGTGGCTTGACGCGACACGGATTCGTAAAGAAGGTTTCTCAATCGAGGATCTCATGGAGCGGAGCCATGACTTTTTGCCACCTCGGGAGCCCGATGCGGGAGCATCCAGCTCGAAGAGGCGAGAGAATGGTTAACTGTCCGGGTGATTGACATGTGGTTATGAACAGTGGTGGAACCCCGTGGTTTCTTTTTTATTATTTAAGTTATTTTCATTTACTCGTTAAGTTACACAAGGACAATCGGATTAGGAACATAAACTTTTCCGTAGTTAATTAATTAGCTAGTCGTTTATTTTTTTTGTTTACAAGAAAAAAGGAACCGGCAAAAATAAGTTAGGTACATTCGGTTGACAGCTTTCAATCGAACCTTGAAAACTCGAATCTCAATTGTAATATTTAAACAACCATGCAAACAGGTGAGGGGTTCGATTTTTTCCCTCAAGATAACAGAGAAAAAATAGATAAACCGAAAAACAAGATTTGCAACCGTAAATAATCATGTCCGCCAAGACCCGTAGACTACTTTAGTTATTTTTCTTTATACTCGAGAAATTACGGTGTGAAATTTTCGATCCGAATGATATGTAACGACCATGTGTGTGTGATAATAAAAAATGATACATATGAGAATTGGAATCTATCGAATGTATGATAGCGTGTGAAAAAAGAAACGAGAGACTTCTTTTTTTTTCTTGTATTACGTATTGACAAGAACGCAGTAACGGAGCCGAGGTCTACAACCATACAACATACGAAATAATTTTGCCATTCGACACGACCAGAAAACCGGAAGGTGCATTCTATTAATTACTAGGTGAGTCCATGTCGCACCGAAGCAATTATAAATTTTCTTTCACAATACTACGAACATCATTCTTGCTTAATGTATAAAAGAACGGAGTTCATCCGGAGTAACAAACAGGGAAGGACGAATATATTACATAACCCTGAGTTAGGGTTCGAAAAACTAGTGAAACCACCTAGTTGCGAACAAAGAAACCTATGAACATCTAAAACATAACGACTTTCCATTCTCGTGAAAGACTTGCAGCCCTACGAGCGCAACGAAACACTATAATCAACGAGACAAGAACTGCGAATATAGGATCGATTATAGGACCGAAGGAGAAGGCAACCCTACCGGAGGGTTCGGAGTTCAGCAAGAACGAGCCGGGTTCCAACCGACGAAGGGAACCCGCACGTAAACAAAACAACAAGAAGTTAGCACAGATTAACAGGAGTTGATAGCCAAAGGAAGAACGAAAAACCGTGGAAACGATTTAGAGTTAAATATCGGAGTGGAACTCACCAAGAAGCCGGGTAAAACAAGAAAAGCCAGGGTTTCGATAAGCCATGATTCCTGCTCACAAAGGGGCAACGAAGGTTAGAATGGAGGAGAAAAGCGCGAGGTTTGAAACTGGAGGAGAAAAAATACCGGTTCGTCTCCGTAGACCGCCAAGTCGAAAAGGAAAGCTCGGATTGGGCGTGCTCCGTAGAAGGAATCGACAGCTGGTCGAAGTTAGCCATAGAAACCTTACCAAAGAACGAAGCGCATAGCTAGAGGCATTTGAAACGAAAAGAAACACCGAAGGTTTGTCACCGGAAGAAAGTAAATACACGAAATCGCGAATGTGAGCATTGACGAGAGAGAAATGAAATAGGATAGAAGCCGATGACCGAAACGAAAAACCAAAAGTTGAATACACAGGGAGAAAGCTTACCATTGTCTGGAGGAAATGCGCGAGTTTGCACGGACCATCTCGCCCGATTCGTGAAAAACCGAAAGTGACAAGTCCCAAAACCCTCCCTACACATTGCTCGGTCGACAGAGCAAAGAAAAGAACGCCGGAGCGAGGTTACAAACGAGGGAAAGAGCACACAACCCGGAGCGCAATGAATACACCGGGCCTCGAATGGAGGAATGTTTAATGTGAGTCGATTGTCGCGAAAAACCAAAGGTCGGATGTACATCCACCTTAATTAAAGCCGTTGTCGTGTAACAAGCCACGAGCCCAAGCACGCTTGGAATCCACACAGCGGAGTTGGCAGCCCCCGTGGACATATGTTTAATATATGGTTGTTTTTAAATTGAATTATATTGTGTTGTGTTAAGTTATCCGAAGGTCCTTTTATAGGCTTTCATCGATAAAACCTAATTAACATAAATTGAAAAGGTCAAACCTAAATAATGATTATATTATAGTAATGTTTAAATTATATATAATATGTTGTTTTAATGGGCCTAAATTATATTTATGAAAGGAAAAATGTATTTCCTCCATCACTTATAATAAGTGTCATTATTAAATTTCTTTTAACATACTTTTATTTAATGAATATAATATTTTTATTATTTTTTATTGAATTTTGGATTGAGGATGAATGAGTGTATTGTTAAAGTATTCCTTATAAAGAGGTTACTTCTTCAAATTCCCATAAAGATGTAAAAAAACATCATCATTATTATTATATCATTTCTCAATGGAATCACTATATAGGTCAATGTATTTTAGATTAATCACATCATTAGGATTAGGTCAACATCTCCAACCATATAAGGTGGTTCATCCTCAGGACAAGGTGAAAAACAATGTGATTGATCTCAATGAATAAATAGTTCGGATGCATCGTTGCAGGGAGATAGCCTTGAGACTAGCCATTAAAACTAGTTGTTAATTAGTTCAAAAAACTATTAATAAATGGTTATTATTAATTAATTTCATAATAAAATAAAAATTAAAACATAATTTAATTATGACTGATTATTATTAATTAAAGTATTTATACACTTATTATAATAGGGTTAAAAGTTAAAATGATATATTAAATAGAATATGGTGTTTTAGTATTATAATAAGTTAATATAGACTATTATAATAGGTAAAATCAAAATTTATAATAAAAGCATCTAAAAACCAATTATTTATCAATCAAGAATAATAATCATGAAAATAAAATAAATTAAGAATAATAATCATGAAAATAAAATAAACTAAGAGGAAAAAGGGGAAGGACAAAAGAGAGAGAGAGAGAGAGAAAAAAGAAAAAACTAAAAAGAAGAAAAGAAATATATATTAAAATCAATAATAATAATAGGGAACAAATCAAAAGTTGAATAGGGTGAAATTGTAGTTTTGTATGATAATTTTTTTAAATATAGTGATGGGTGGAAATTGAGCAAGAGCTGGAGTCCAGCTCTTACTCAATTCCCACCCATCACTATATTTAAAAAAATTATTATACAAAACTAGCAATTGCACCATATGTTGCAAAGGAAATGTTGTAAAGCAGTAACATAGGAACTAGTAGTATAGAGGAAATGAGTAGTATAGAGAAAAAAATATGTTACGTGATTTAATTGAATATTTAACTTATAAATATGAATTATTTTATTTAAAAAAATTATAAGTTTGGAGAATTGTTTGGATAAAGAAATTGGATTTTTTATAACTTAGTTAGTAGTATAGAGGTAATGAGTAGTATAGAGAAAAAAATATGTGATATGTTATGTGATTTAACTGAATATTTTACTTATAAATATGAATTATTGTATTTTAAAAAAATTATAAGTTTAGAGAATTTTTTGGATAAAGAAATAGGTTTTTTTATAACCGATTAGGGTATAAATGAAGATATTTTTTTTTTTTGAAATAAAATAAATAACATATTTATTATTAAATAAATAAATTTCTAACTTTTCCATATTTGTGACTGCAAGCGTGTGTTTACCATGGTTTTGCACATACATTTAGCTATTGCCTATCACAAGGAAAACATTACTTATCATAATTAACATTTCTTCTCTAATCTCTGTGAAATATGATAACAGTAATTGATGTACCCGTCCTTTCAATTTTGTTACATATGCCAATACTTTTCCCACCATGAAGATTGCAAACGACATTTTCTTTATATCCAGATTTTCTTTTACCTTCCCAACAATGTTTAGAGGATTATCCAAATTTTTCATTGGTATCCCAACATGTAAATACCCAAAACAGTTTCCCCAAGCTGCTTCACTATTGGTTTTAACCATATGTTTCATGTCACTGCACATTTCCATGTGTTACATACAAAAATAAACATAACATTTGAACTGCAACAACAAAAGTTGTAAAGTTCATGAAATTATACCTTGGAGCCTAACCTAGCTCTTATGTTCATCAAGACCAACGTCGTTAGTTTCGAATTTTCCACTGCCCCAACATTGTTCTCATCCACATTGAAAATCTCAAACTATTAGCAGTAGTCAATTACAATTAAACATACACAATGAGCTAGAGAAAGCATTCATGATTTGGTTGCGAAATGACCAAGAGTAATCCACATGTATCATTGAAGTCCATAGAAAACCACACCCATTATCACATCATTCACTGTCTATAAAACAAAGGCATATATTTGAGCCAACAAAAATCGAATTGCATAAAGTTTCAGAAACTAACAGTTTTCGAAGATTGATAAACAAACATTTTGATGTGCTCAATATCTTCCATTGTGAAAGTCGCAGAAGCCATGGATTTGGGCATCCACTCCTCTCCAGGACATCCTCGAATTGGCAACTCACTATCATCCATCCATTTCATTATTAATAAACTGCTGACAGAATCGAGCAACGTGTACCACATTATAAGCACAACGGTGAATAGCCGCTGGCATATATTATGAACGGTGAACCAGTGGACTTGGGATTTCTGAGATTCTGTCAAGAGATGTGTACATTCAGAAGTGGGACGACTACAAATATCAGCCCTGGTAGAGGCGCAAGCAAGTATTAAAGACGTGAGAGAAGCTCCATCTCCCAGCGTATTGTTGCTGATGTCATGCTGGTCTTGTAGTTTAGAAAATGAAACTCCCACAGAGGAAGAGAAGGGGGGAAGGCGCGTGAGGTGCATATTGGAAATATAGTTCTTTACATACTCATTGTACTCTTCAAGTTCGTGAGGAAAGTTGGGAAGAAAAACATGGTCATTCACATCCACTTCCACTCTCTTCCACTCCACAACTCCCTTGTCATCCTTTGTCTACAATCACAAGAAAATGCCCCTCGTAAGTTCATACTTAAAATCCAAAGAGCTATTTCCTTTTCATTCAAAAATATTCCATTAATATTTTTTTTTAAAAGTACAGAAGAGTTGAATGTATGATACCATGATGTGGGAGAATCATGGATTATGAGACAACAGTATATCTTGGATTATTAGTAAAAACATTTAAATGAATGCATACTTGATAGCAAGCTCCACAGCCTTGTCCGCCTTTGAACAAGACTAAACTTCCTGGTGCTATCATTGAATTGGAAGGGGTTTCTTTCACTATGCCTCTAAATCCACATGCGCCTCCTGTCACAAAATTAGAAATTACATGTTAACAATGGTGACGCCGACTATGAATCCTCGGCGAGGCCGTTAGCAAATGAAGGAAGATGCAATAGAGGAGATGCAGTTCCTTTGGTTGTGAAGCTCCAAGCCAAGATGTAATGGTCATTCCTAGTGGCAACTATAAATCCAACTAACGTCTATTAAATTATTTCTGTAACTTATTTAATAATTGTATTTAATCCAACGGTGGAAATTCTTTCAATCGTCTAACATTAAAATCAATGTTGCATAATCTTACAAGTGGTATTTGAGGGGATTTGTTTTCAAATAGTGACACTTTATAGCATAGTTATATATAAAACTAAAGCTATATCCAAAGAATAAAGGTAAACAAATATCTTTTCTTTTTAAATTAAGTTAATTGAGATTAAATTTAGATAGATATTGATTATATACATTTCCTTTGTGGACTTAAGTATTTTTGGTAAGAGTTTTTGGAGATAAATTGGAAAGGAATTAGAAGACATATGTCTACATTTTTATTAGTTTTTCTATTTATCTATGTTTTTCCAGGCTTGAAATGTGGTTTGAGAAACTAGCTTGGGAAACTACTCACCAATAGAATATAAGCCATCAAAGTCACTCGGGGATTGCATACAGCCTAGACCACACCAGTCCCAAGGTAACTGGAAAGCCCACTGGATTTTAGGGTGTCTCCTTGCCCTACCACTCACGCAACAACCTTCTTGATGTTTTATCCTTGAAGCTTTGGATTTTAGGGCGTCTCTTCACCCTAGCACTCATGCAACAACCTTGTTGATTTTTTATCCTTGGGGTTTTATCTCGGGTCGCCTTGATAACTATGCCCATTATCAACCATATTTTGCGCTAGTGGGACTTGATTATATATGCCAAAATTTTGGATAAAAAGTAAAATATTATTCTATTTTGCAAAAGTTATTAAAGTTTAACATAAATAATTGTTATTTTATATTATTAAAAAATAAAAAATATTTTTAATTGTTAACCATTTAAGATTAATCATTATTAATATTAAATACAATTTAAATCTATTTAACTAAACAATTTTAATATTTTTTAAAGTTATGTTTTGTGTTATAGTCTAATTAATAAACAAAATAGTTTTAACTAGTTGTTTTCGGTTAATTTTTTAAAAATCTAGTAGAGATTTTTAAGATTCACAATTTCAAACTATTTAATTTGTGAAGTCTCGAGGGATTTTTCAAGCATTGAATTCATTTATATATTAAAAAATTCATTTAAACAATTGAAAATCACAAATTTTCTTAATATTGTATCCTATGATTATGGGAAAAAACCATTTTGTCTATTAGTTACAATTGTCTTTAATGTAACATTTTGAATAGTTTTCATATTTATTTTTTCGATCTAATTTGTATAAAATCTAGTAGGAATTCATTGTAATCAAAAGTATCACAAGTTTGATCAGTATCAAAGAGTGCTTAAAGAATTTTTCTATTAGTTGCAATTGTCTTTAATGTGACTTTTTGTAAATTTTTGTGATTTAATTTTTGAATTTAATTTGTCTAGAATCTTGTAGGAATTCACTAAAATCACAAGCATCACAAGTTTGATCAATATGGTTTCCAATCTAATTTGTCTAAAATATTGTAGGAATTCATTGAAATCACAAGTATCACAAGTTTGATTGGTATGGAAGAGTGCTTAATCCATATGTGCAGTAAAAAAACCAATTTAAATAACACAAATCAAGGTCAGAAAATCCAGTAGAAAGTGCTAAAAATGGCATTAAAGATAACCCCATTATAAAATTGCTAGATAATTATTTTCTAGAATTGTTAATTAAGTAAATAAAATAAATGACAAAGTCATTGATACCAATAATTAAGTAAATAAAATAATTTATTTGAAAAAATGCATAACTTAACTAATAGCCAAAATGACTTTTTTGCTTATATTTTTCTAATCAATTTTATATAAAATCTAGTAAATATTTTTAAGAATCATAAGTTGTGTGCAAATTTTTTGTACCTTACAAATTTTTCATGTGTTAAATCGAGAAAAAAAAATGCATTTTAAACATTAAAAATTACATTCTTACTAAATTTCGTATTGCCAAATTCCAATCTAAAAGACAATTTCATAAACAAAATTAAATTTTTGAAATAAAAATTCATTAATTCATACTTTAGTTATATAACTAATTAATAATAATAATGTATATCCTTAATTACTAAAAAAAAATATAATGTGCTAATAGTAGATCTAAGAATTTTGTGATCCATTATGTAGATAAATGTCTTTCCCATTAATCATATTTTTAGGATTTGGTCGAAGTTTCGAACTATCTACCTTATCCAAAGGATGAACCACATTAGATAGTTCTAAACCTCAACCAAATCCTAAAGATGTAATTAATCAGAAAGACATTTATCTACAATATGATAATAGTTCATATTTACTTTCTTATATTTATATCTATTATGGACAACTAATATCTAAAACTAAATTCTATTTCTTTCATATTTCTTTTAACAAAACATTTATAATATAATTTTTTATTAAATAATGAATTATTTTATATTACATAAAATGTATTTTTAAATAATAAATTATGAAATAATGAATCGTGGCAACTTTAACAATGCTCATCTGAAATTTCAACGATTTTTAAGCCAAATTTATCTAAAAAAATATTTTAAAAAATAAAAATTTAAGTATATTTTTTTATTAATAGCATGATGAATACAATATTCTTTTAAAAATTTAAATAATATAATTAATATCTTTTCAGATTGTAAAATTTTATGGTTTATAATTGTTTAACAAATTTTTCTAGAAAACTCACAATATCATTTGTCTTCAAAATGATATTGTGATATTTAAGAAGATTGGTTAAATAATTAATGTACACTTCAAAATGATATTGTGATATTTAAGAAGATTGTTTAAATAATTAATGTACATTAAGTACTCTATTAAAGTACTTCTTAATGTGAAATTATTAATTAAATCAAAAACCCTGAAGATAACAAGACAAAAATATAATTTATATATATATATATATGGAAACCACAGAGATTTTGTCTGACAGTGAATGTGAAAGTAATCAATAAGATATGCTCTATATCTATAAAATATAAAAAATAATATAGGGAAGATGGAGATATGGTCAAACCCTAGGGCAAAGTAGTTGCTCAAAAATTACTATAAATATACACCACCTTCACATTCTTGTCCACAGTCATTTGTCTAAGCCAAAGATAGTAGTTTGTGTTCTCTCGTGCGTTGGTTTCGAAAAATGAAGCTTTCTTTGAGTTATGCTATAGCAGTTCTGATATGTGTAATACTGTGCAAGCAAGTCGCTTGCTGGGAGCCGGCCACTGCAACGTGGTATGGAAAACTACATGGTCCCGGGAGCGAAGGTAATGGCACTGAGCTTTTGTAATCACTGTATTTGCATTACATTCAAATTGGATAGATTTGCAATATTTGTCCATGCAATCCATGAAATGAATATTTGATGATGGAGAAAATTGTATCGTGTTGTATTTGTGTGTGATAGGAGGCTCATGTGGGTACGGCAGCATAGTGAAGGAAGCGCCTTTCCAATCAAAAGTGGCTGCAGGAAGTCCAGCGCTGTTCAAAGACGGAAAAGGGTGTGGGGCTTGCTATCAAGTATGAGTTTAATTGAATTGAGTATTGTTAAAGTTTTCACTAATAAAATGTTGAGCATTCCTCTCATAAGTTGAGTTTTACAGGTGTAGTGCACAGAGACTGGTGTTTGTTCCGAAACGCCGGTGACTCTGGTCATTACAGATATATGTCCAGATGGTGGAGTTTGCGGAGGTGGTAAAACACACTTTGATCTCAGTGGTGCCTCGTTTGAAAGCATTGCATCACCTCGTAAAGATGAAGCCCACCGGAAGATGGGAATCGTACCTATATTGTTCCAGCGGTATTTATCTACTGAAGTCACTCGTCATAATTTTGGTTTGGTCCATTTAATTTTAATCGTTTTTCAAATGCCTTCCTCCTTATTGCTGTATTATGTAATGTAGGGTGCCTTGCCAATATTCCGGAATGAATGTTGCCTTCCACGTTGACGCAGGAGCCAATAATTACTATCTCGCTGTATTTATTCAATATGAAGCAGGAGATGGTGATCTTGGAGCAGTTGAACTACAACAAGTATTAAACTCACCTTTTTCTAAGTATTATATATCTATATTTATAGTATAAGAGGGATTATACATATATATATTTTCTGTATATAATATATGTAGTGTTCTGTTCTTTATTGAATGCAGGCAAACTCTCACTCGTGGCAACAGATGACACATAAATCGGGAGTAAACTGGTTTCTGAACAGCGGTACCCCTCTCCAAGCTCCTTTCTCTATTCGGTTGACCACTCTTGCTGGCGGAAAGCTCACTGCAAGCAACGTTATTCCTAAAAGTTGGCAACCTAATGCTACGTACAAATCATCTGTCAACTATCACTAAGGATGGATGTCATGTATTGTATTATTTTGCATGGCATTCGCAGTAAGAATGCTTACATATATAAAAAAAAAATTGTAGCATCCTTCAGAATGTTTGTGTATAAAAATAAGATTTCACCGCTTTAGTCCGTTAATTGTAAGCTCAAGATTACTATGTTGCACTTTTGTTTCTCCGTCAAGGAATTTTGGATTATTTTGGATTATATAAATAATGAATTAAATAGGTTAATTTGAAAGAACAATTTTTGCGAGTTTTTAAAGTTTAAATTATATTTTACATATATTTTCAGCATGCTTCAAAATCAGACTATTTTTTTTGCTACCTAAAAGTACTAGTTTCTATTCTTCTTTCAAAGTTTACATTGTTTATATGATTTTTATTAATGAAATTCCCTCAATGGAATTTCCTCAATTTTTAATTAATGCTTTTTTTTTCCATTACTATTTATGTTGGTCATCAATAGGCTTAGTAGGAGTATTATGGAGGCAAAAGTTCAAAGATAATTTGCATGTATATTGCTCACATAAAATAGGAGTATTATGGAGGCAAAGGTTCAAAGATAATTTGCATGTATATTGCTCACATAAAATGTTTATGTATCTCATCATATGTTTTTGGAACATATTCTTCTTTTTAGACATGTTTCTTCTAACTAGTGGTCACATATTTTCCACATCATTTGAAAATTTGGTGATGCTTCTGTTTTTTTACATGAAAAATTTGAAGTCAATTTTCATCCCTGAATCCAAAAATCTGGTTAAAATATCAAAGATTACACACATTTATTTTGTTTTTTTCTCTCCTATAGAGGCATGTTTCACATACCTTGGCTTCTGCATGAAACCTAACCAATATGTCCACTCGGATTGGAAATGGTTGTTAAACAAATTTGATTACAAATTTTCTGTCAAGGCACATAGAAGACTCTCTATTGGTGACAGATTGGTTCTTGCTTAGTCAGTTTTGCACATTATTTGGGTTTATTGGATGGATTTATACCTACTCCTCAGATTTGTCATTAAAATAATAAACACCATTATCGCAAACTTTTTATGGTCTGGTAGAAAGGGTGAACAAAAGTATCATATACCGAGATTGGAAAAAATCACCAAGCAAAAGGAGATGGGTGGATGGGTTTTAAAAAATATTTAAACTTTCAATTGGGCTTTTCTAACAAAATCTTTCTGGTGTGCCATATTTGGCTTTGGTTTATGAATATTTATGCCATAAGCGTCACTTTTTGAAAACAACACCTATGTTTCCTTGTTGCCTTGTTGTTCTTCGTGTGCATCGTTCGATCTTTTGTTAGATGATTAAATTCACCTTGCCTGTTGATTTGAACTTGTTACTTATTTTCCACATGGTAACAGATCTTCCATTGGTTTTGAGGCATGGATCCAACTTCCCTCATCAACTTAGTTATTAAATTTCTTTATGTGCTTGATCAATCCATCCTCACCCTCCCCACTTGCATTTGCCATTCACTGCACATCTGCTTCTGCTGGTCTTTGCCGTATGAAACAATTTCTTATTTTTCAATTGATAATGATCTCATTGAAAGACTTGCAGTTTCGTACATCGATGAGACCGATATGAAGGTTCACTACCATCTGCTGAGATTGCATAATCAACATTTGATTCGGAGCAACTAAAATCTGGCACAAGAATGCTCTCGTATGCGTAGATATCCACCCTATCTCTTCATTTCTGGTGGATTTTCTTTGAGACCTGTCACGCTTTAGTGGTGTTACAAAATGTTCATCTGAAAGAGAATCATCACTCCACTCTGACTCTTCATTTCTGGAGGTTTTTCTTGGAGATCTGGCACGTTTTGGTGCTTTTACAAAATATGCAACTGAAACAGAGTCATAACGGTTCGCATTTTTGATAGATTTATTCGACGCTATTATTGTTTTCCTTCAACTTTTTGCGATGCAGTGTTTCATTTCTTCTTCTTTTGGATGGATCCTTTACTTACAAATGCCCTTTTCTATTTTGTCTCTGGCTTCAAAGTGCCTGATCTCTCGGATTTTATTACTTGTTTTTTTTTTGAGCAGTTGCAGATATGACTGAAGCAAGGATTTGATGTTGAAAACAATCATTGGCAAAGATTACTAATTTAGCAATGATTTAGTATTTATTAGGATTTTTTCTTTCAATTTAGTTTTTGTTTAGTTGGAATTGATCGGCATAATTGTTTGAATACCGACGCACTGATCATAATTTGTGAATTAGCAGAATGAAATGGCTTTGTAATTAGTTGTGACTTGGTTTGTAGTTGAGTCGTAGAAAAATGGGCATTTAACTGCACTAGGTTTCGTATTGGTACTTCGAAATCACTTACCCAATAGATTGGCCCCGCTGCGCCTTTGGGGAAAAGGAAAGTTTCAGTAAAGTGGTTTGCAAATCATTATCATTCTAAGTTGTAATAGATGTTTTTCTTCGTTTTGGTTTAGATCTTTTTCTACTTCGTTTTGGTTTATATTTTTTCTACTTTGGAAACCAAACTGATCGTTTCCCTGTGAGATCTGTACATTTCCGTGATGTGATTTTACATGTTTTTTTGAGTTTGAGCGGAGCATTGAAATTCAAAAGTTGTTTGGATCAATGCAAGAAAAGGAAATGAATGTTCACATTCATAAAAGCCATGTCCACAAAGACTTTTATTATCTTTGATGCGAAGCATCCCAGATATATTAGTGAATTAAAAGTATGCAAATGCGTTACGTTTTAGAATTTTTTTGGTGATTACTTTTATTCTATATAAATATGATTTTGTCCTTGTATTTTCATTTACCAGCATGTATTATTATAAGAATGGATTTAATATAGGTTTAGAGAGATTAACTTTCTTTAAGTCTTAATTTTTGTAGAAGTCAAATTACAATATTACTTTTTATTGTTTAAATTGTACGTTTGAATGCTAAATAGAGTATATATAAGACTAAATAAACATTGGAATGAATTGCAAGTTCCATTTTCATTGTAAATTTAAACAATGTTGTAGATAAGGTTCGTTCCTTTGTATATTTATATGTCACATTAAATTATTGTACAATTAACCCAAAATTCCAATGAAATTGTAAGAACCAGTTGTACAAACATAGGTGTATAACACTGTTCAAAGGCCAAACAAAGTAATTGTGAATACGTAGGTAACTATTAGAATGTTGAACTACTTTAAATAAGTGTGTAACTATTATAATGTTGAACTTCAATGACTAGAAATAAACCATTCATTTTTTAGAATCTTTCATTTTGATAGCAACTTCGTCTTAGGTTATTCAACATTGACAAATTTTTAAGTAGGTTGCTATTTATTTGAATTTATATTTTTGTCTCTCTCATATGCTACATCTAGTAGTCTTTGTCTAATGGTGACCTCATGGGAACCTCATCTCAAGAATCTAGGAAAGAGGAGGGCGATTAAGGGGAAGTGACCCTTGTTCTCTTTCTTTTAGATTTTAAGTTGTATTTTATTTGTGCTTTAAGCATTGTCTTCACATGTATTATATGATGAAATTTTCTTCTGATGAAATTTTCTTTTGTTGTTAAATATGGTTAGTTCTAACAGTGTATATTTGAGTCTAAAATGAAATTTAGGTTTCCAGCTGTTAGTAAGATCACATTTCAAGAATTATGTGGTTTTCTCTATATGATCAGATTTGACAGTTGTTTATGCTCTTTTTCGACTATGCTCATTTTTGCAATGCTTATTTTTCAATAATGATTCATATTGGACACTTAGCCCATTTGACATAGTTGTGTCACTTTTCTGGTTATCACAATATTCATAGATCAGTTATTTGACACATAGTTCTGTACTTAGCAGCACATTTTTATTAATTCTACATAGCATTATTTTGTGTCATTAGTATGGTTATGGTGCTTCTAAATCCTGGTTTAACGAGTCATTCACTTTTCAATATTTCTTTCAAATAATTGTTTTATGTATCTTGCATTTGAAGAGAAAATTATTGCAGATTGAACATGCTTTTTTCAATAACTTTGATTTTAATTACAAATAAAAATTAGGACAGGGCACAATATCTTTTTCTGCCTTTACTAAAATTGACCAAAATCACTACAAATATTTTCCTTAGAAACCATTGGATCTCTTTAAGAATCTTATGACATTTCCTTTGCAACATCTTAGGATGGTGCAATTTCTAGTTAAAAAACTTGTCTCTAAATGAGTAGCAAGCTAAATTGGCCTCATTGCGGGGAAAACTCCATAATTGAGTGCACTTGAGAAATAAGTAATCTAGGATGGGTGACCTCCCTAGGGGTCGTGGTTAGCATGTGCAAGCCCCAAAAGTGATGGTTGAGGCTATGTGATTCATTTCACTAGTTTCAACCCCACTTCCTCACCCCTGTGAAAATTACCCAATGCAATGAGTGCTAAGTGAAACGTTAAAAAATCATGAGAAATTAGTCAGTTATGACTACCTCTCATGGAAATGGTCATAATGCAATGAGTGCTAAGTGAACTATTCAAAAATCATGAGAAATTAGTGAGTTATGACTACCCCTCCTGGAAATAGTCATATATGAATGACTTACTTAACACAATTGAATCCCAAAAAGTGATATATAATATAATGTACTGTGAAAAACCCTCAATACTTAAATCTACAAGAGTGGTTAAAAGTTGGGTGAGGATATACAAAAAATGGATCCTATATATTGAAGGGATTTATAAAGATAAAGCAATGACTTATTGAAAACATTCATTGGGACATAGTCTTTGATGTAGAAATTGAAATACGAAGTGATCCCATTCATGGCTTACACGGTGATCATCATTTTTCGGATGAAATCATATAACATATATATGACAGGGGTTTTATTTACATCAACAAGACTCAAGAATATTTGGATTCATTACATCTATATCCCACCTCGAAGTGTGTTATAGAAATCGAATTAAATGGTGATTGTGTTGATACATGGAATACGTACATTTCACAATTAACCTAGTGAGCTATTATGATTAGAAAAAGCAATGATAAAATCAGTTGGCATGGTAGTCTTTTCCAAGGTAAAATATTAGTACAAGAAATCTATTGTTTCATTAATTATGTCCTAGAGGCACAATTGGAGATATATTGGTTCAGGAAAGTTTGGGCATGGAATATGCGTCTAAAAATAAAACTACTTGAATGGTTGGTGTGGAGGAATAATGTTCTCATTTGGGAAAATATTTGCAAGACTGATTCTAATGGTCTAGGTAGATGTTATTTATGTGAAGGTTTTGTTGAAAATGTATTACAGTTGTTCATCTAATTCCCTTTCATAGTTGTCATTTGAGTTAAGTTTTACAGAGCTTAAATGTTAATGCAGGATGGTACTTTCTGACTATTAAGGAATGTTTCAGGATGCACATGTCACATTTATAAGAGGACACAACTCTACCTTTCTTAATTTTCTATGCTATTTAGCATGGTCAAAATGTAACTATTTTTTAACATTCCCCTTTTGAGATTGGAAGAATAAGAAACAAGATATGTAATTTTTACAAATAATATGGTCAAGGGTTTCTACATTTAATTCCTAGAAGAATTAAAGCTACAGACCTTTTTGATTTATTAACAACTGTATTTTTTGATGGGGCAACAAAATATATGGTTTTTGTATGTGGTCTTCATATTTTTTTATCCTTGGAAGTTCAATATCAAATTTGTTGGAATGGTGGATCATGATGAAATTACCGAGCCGAGGTTATACCTCTATGGGTTTTACTGTAGTTCTCTAGGTGGCTTCATATAAATCTATGGTATGTATTGGTTGACTCGTGGAACATGATTGAATGGATCAACGATATATTATCCTTCACGCCTCCCCTCTTTGGAAACTAGCTATGTAGGAACAGAGAGAATAGGGGCTTATTTAAACTAGTTTCCTTTTCCCACGTGAAAAGAGAACACAATGACATCACTCACACCCTATATAAAAAGGGTCTCTCTATGTTTCATGCGGAGATTCTCCTATCTTTTAGTTTGTTGGTAATCTTGTTTCTCTCTAATTCTCTAATTTTATACTTACCCATCGGACATTGTCTTGTCCATCCAAACCAAAACCTTCTCTTTAGAGAAAAAATAGAATTCATTGGAATTCTATGTTTCTAAAGAGGATACATTAGATAATAATACCATGGGAGAAAACATGGTTTGGAAAGACTAGGATTCTGAAAATCACTGGTGATTTAGCTTAGTCAAAATGTTTGCAGGACAAGGAATTACAACAGATTTTCCATACTAGGCTCAAAAGTGCCTCTCTGCACAACTAACCATTCCAGAACCACATGATAACAAGCCCATTGAAGAAATACAAATAAATTTTAACTCATAAAAAATATAGGTAAAATGAATAGCAAAAGATGATAGTTAAATTATTAAGAAAAAAATAATTTTCAACAAAAATGACTCTCTCAAATATGTTTTGAAGTTCCATGTAACTGTGTCCATTTACGATTATTTTTTGGTTAATAGGTGATGAAAGGATTACATTGAATACAAGTATATATTTTATTGTAACATATTACCTATTTTTTAAATTTATAATAGAGAATGAGATTGTTGGTAACTTGAAAGAAACATATCATAGGTAGAATTTGAATCTGTTTAGAAAGGAAAATATTTTGTTTATCTATCACAAGGTAACCCCAATTAACATAAATTGAAAAGGTAAAAAATTATTAATGATGATAGTATAGTAATGTTGAAGTTATATATATAATATGTAGTTTTAATGGGCCCAAATTATATTTATGAATGGAAAAATGCAATGCCTCCATCGCTTATAATAATTGTTTTTATTAAATTTCTGTTAACATACATTTAATTTATGAATATGATATTTTTATTATTTTTTATGGAATTTTGGATTGATGATGAATGAGTGTATTGTTATGATATTCCTTATAAAAAGGTTACTTTTTTAAATTCCCATAAATGTAAAAAAAAAAAATATTATTATTATTATATCGTTTTTTAATAGAATCACTATATAGATAAAGGTTTTTCACATTAATCACATCGTCAGGATTAGGAGGATATATAATGTGGTTCATCCTCAGGAGAAGGTGAAAAAAAAGATGATTGATTTAAATGAATAAATAGTTAGGATGCATCATTGCTGGGAGATAGCCATTAAGACTAGTCATTAAGAACTAGCCGTTAAAAACTAGATGTTAATTACTTCAAAAAAATTATTAATAAATAGTTATTATTAATTTAAAATATTTATATATTTATTATAATAGGGTTAATAATTGAATTTTTAGAAACGTAAAAACTCATTTCATAATAAAATATAAAAATAAAAACATAATTTAATTAAAAAATAAGGTAAAACATAAATTCATTAATAAATTATTACTATTAATTAAAATATTTATACACTTATTTTAATAGGGTTAAAATTCAAAATGTTTTGAAATGTAAAAAACAATTTCATAAGAAAATATAAAAGTTAAAACATAATTTAATAATATATTAAATAAAATAGGGTGTTTTAGTATTATAATAGGTTAATATATATTATTATAATAGGTAAATCAAAATATATAATAAAAGAATATAAAAAAAAAAATATTTATAAATCAAGAATAATAATGATGAAAAGAAAATAAACTAAGAGAAAAAGGGGGCAGGACGACAAAAAAGATAAAGAAAAACTAAAAAGACAAAGAAAAAAATTAATAATAGTAATAATAATAGGGAACAAATAAAAAACTAAATAGAGCAAAATTATTTAGAGATAGCTGAAGTCCATCTCTTACTCAATTTCCACCCATCACTATATTTCAAAAAATTATTATATTAAATTATATATAAAACCAAAGCTATATCTAAAGAATAAAGGTATAGAAATATATTTTGTTTTTAAATTAATTTAATTGAGATTACATTTAGATAAATATTGATTATATACATTTTATTTGTGGAATTAAGTATTTTTGGTTAGCTTTTTTGGAGATAAATTGGAAAGGAATTAGAAGATATATGTCTATTTTTTATTTTTTTTTGTCAATTTGTCTGTGTTTTTTCTGGCTTGAAATGTGGCTTGAGAAACTACTAACTAGGGAAATCTAAGCCATCAAATTCACTCGGGGATAGCATACAGCCTAGCCCACATGAGTCCTAAGCTAACTAGAAATCTCACTGGATTTTAGGGTGTCTCCTCACCTTAGCACTCACACAACAACCTTCTTCATGTTTTATCCTTGAGGTTTTGGATTTTAGGGTGTCTCCTCACTTTAGCACTCACGCAACAACCTTCTTGATTTTTTATGCTTGAGGTTTTATCTTGGGTCGCCTTGATAACTATATTCTTCATTTTTTATCCTTGAGGTCTTATCTTGGGTCGCCTTGATAACTACGCCCATTCTCAACCAATTTTTCTGTTAGTGGGACTTTATATATTCCAAAATTTTGGATAAAAAGTAAAATATTATTATATTTTGCAATAGTTATTAAATTTGAACCTAAGTAATTGTTATTTTATATTATTAAAATATCTAAAATATTCATAATTGTTAACCATTTAAGATTAATCATTATTTATATTAAATACAATTTAAATCTATTTAACTAAACAATTTTATTATTTTTTAAAGGTATGTTTTCTGTTATAGTCTAATTAATAAACAAAATAGTTTTAAATAGTTTTTTCTTCTTTTTGTTTAATTTTTTAAAAATCTATTAGAGATTTTTAAGATTCATAATTTTAAACTATTTAATTTGTGAAGTCCCAAGGGATTTTTCAGGTGTTGAATTCATTTATATATTAAAAAAAGCATTTAAACAATAGAAAATCACAAATTTTCTTAATATTGTATATCTGATTATGGGTAAAAAACCATTTTTCTATTTGTTACAATTTTCTTTAATTGGACATTTTGAATAATTTTTTGATTTATTGCTTCAATCTAATTTGTCTAAAATCTGGTAAGAATTCATTGAAATCAAAAGTGTCACAAGTTTGATCCATTTTTACTATTAGTTACAATTGTCTTTAATGTGACCTTTTGAAAAGTTTTACCATTTATTTTTCCAATCTAATTTGTCTAAAATCCTATAGGAATTCATTGAAATCACAAGTATCACAAGTTTGATCGGTATGGAAGAGTGTTTAATCCATATATGCAGTAAAAAAACCACTTTAAGAAACACAAATCAAGGCAAAAAAATCCAATAAAAACGAAAAAAAATTTCAATAAAGACAACTCCATTATAAAATTCCTAGATAATTATTTTGCGGAATTGTTAATTAAGTAAAAAAAAATTAATGAAAATTCATTGATACCAATAATTAAGTAAATAAAATAAGTTATTTGAAAAAATACATAACTTAATTAATAGCCAAAATGACTCTTTTGCTTAATTTTTCTAATCAAATTTATACAAAATCCAGTAAATATTTTTAAGAATCATAAGTTGTGTGCAAATATTTTGTACCTTACAATTTTTTCATGTGTTAAATCCACTAGAATCCCGCATTTTAAACATTAAAAATTACATTCTTACTAAATTTTGTATCGCCAAATTCCAATCTAAAAGACAATTTCATAAACAAAATTGATTTTTTATTTGTTAAATCATTAATTTTGTTGGAAATATTGTCATTGATGGTAAAGGAGCTCAAAGGAGTAGCACCTGAACTATCACAAAGGAAAAGGAGCATAACAGGCAATAATGCAGTAAGAAAGCATAAAAGAGAGGTAGAGGAGCAGCAGAAAGGCAAGGAGCAGCATTAGACTGTTAGCTGAGGTAGCAAAGGGAATAGTGAAGCAAGAAAGGTAGCAAAAAGAAGCAGAGGCAGCAAAGAAGCAGCTAAGGAAGAAAAGGAGCAAAGGCATCAAAACAAGCTCAGGAGAGACTACCACACTTAGAATAAAGAATAAGCTCAGGAATAGTAACGTGGAAGGACCAGTGTCACAGAGCGGGACGACATAAACAAACAGAGTATGGAACCGTGAATCAATAGCAAAGATCGAATAGTTGCAGAGATGTCACATAGGGTTTAATGTATCAGTGGGTTGAGCCTGCCCATTTGGGGTTTTTACTGTAATGGAAAATGATGGATAATAACCACAGAAATTGAAGATAGAGGTTAAACCATGAGTGGAATGAATGCCAGAGACGGCTTGAAGACTAGTTGATATCGTGAAATCAGAACGATGGAGTAAAGGAGAAGTCATAGTGCAATGAAATGAATCGATGGATTGTTCAAGTGTTTCACCAAGTATATGAAGGTGTCATATTGAAGAGTTGGAAGCAAAACTATGGACAACAGCACAGCAGAATAGTGAAGGCAGAATCATAAATGATGGCGCAGAGGTGGTTTTTGGAAACCAAAAAATGGTTTTCGCCTGGGTAAGATCTGGTAAGTGGTAATTCCCTTAATGAATGTGATACGCCTCCGCAAGCGACACGTGGATATCCAAAACCACTTATTTCATGTGCCTTGGAGACGTTAACTATCGAAGGATATTTGGACGCGATATTCGTTGGATTAGAAGCATTGCATTTTAGGTGTGCGTCCACCGTTAGATGAAGGAATCGTATAGATTGATTAAACAAAGTGGAAGGGTGAGTTGGAAATGTTGTGGGACCCAGACATAATTTTATATCAGCAGTTGATATTATAACCAAGGTAAGAACTTTATTAAGTGGAGGTTATATAATATTATTGATGGAATAAGTGGATTGGTAAAGTTGTGGCAGAGATCATTTATGTATATTGATACCTTTGATAAACTTTATCAAAGTCGAAAGTATAAAATGCATTTCCATATAATGGTTGGTAAATGTGGGTCGAAACCTTTATATTGTTATTATTGGCTTCTTTGGTAATTTAACCAAAGTCGATATATTGATTTGAATTTCATGAGGCAGGTTTATCATGATTTATAACCATATTTATTTGAAAAGTAAGATTGACCGTCCGGAATTCTTTGGGCCCAGATATATATTATAATGTTGATATCTTGTGTTTAAACCAAAGTATATAAAAGGGTGGAATGATAAAAGGTGTGGGACCAGCCAAGGCAACAACAAAGTCTAAACCTCGTGCACATCATATGAGCACGGTTAACATTGATCTGGGATCAAAAATACCATGGGGGCGCAAAAAATCTTATGATTAACCCAAGCGGGTGCCTCTGCAGTTGACCCGCCCATCGGGCGTTGATCGAACATCGACGATTGTCATTCACTACAGTAGCACAAGCCCGATGATGATTTCGTACCGAGTGCCTTCATAGTGCTGAGAACTGGGACCCGCTTTCCTAAAGTCCAAAAGAACAGTGGTGCACTGACGCGATGAACAGATAATATTAAAGGAGATTGACGACAGTCGTTTAATCGGAGATGCGGCATCGGTATACATGCAAAGACTAGCGGAAAGATAAACCTTTACAAATGTTTTATATATTAGCGATTATATGATTATAGAGTGCTTGAGTATTAATCAGAAGTGTCAGTAGCAACGAGGACTATAGATCTGGAAAGATCAACGGTGATGATCGCATCGGCAGAAATCAGATCATAAATCGGAAGAAATAGCAACGCGATGCAATATTGCGATGAGAAGATGCGATGCAATGCGATCGCATATTGCAATCGGAGTAGGAGAGAAATCGCACAAACACAGTGGTCACAGGAAATGTGAAGTGCGATGTGATGACGTGGGGACGACGTGGTAAGATGAAGTGGCAGTAACGTGGCGATGACGTGGCAAGTGACGTGGCAGCTGACATGGACCTAACCGCACAAATCACAAATAAATCAAGATGATGTGGCAATATGATGTGGCAGTGACGTGACAATGACATGGCAAGGTGACGTGGCACAATGACATGGAGATGAGGTGGACATAGCCCGCATATCACAAATCGCAAGATCGGAGGGGTGAAGATCGTAAGAGCAAAGTTGTGATGTGATGGATAGATGCGATGCGATGGATGCGAAGCGATGTGATGCGATGCGATCGCATATCGCAATCGATGATGCTCATGTGATAAGAATTCATAAATCGTAGAATTTTCGATGTGATGGATAGATGCGATAGATGCTATCACATATCTCAATCAGCGATGCTCATGTGATAAGAATTCATAAATCATAGAATTTGTGATGCGATGGATAGATGCGATGCGATGCTATCGCATATCGCAATCGGCAATGCTTGTGTGATGAGAATTCACAAGTTATAGAAGTTGTGATGTGAAGTAGTGATAAAGTCAAGTGGAACCCATCGCATGTCGCATATTGAGAGATCAGATGGACGAAGGCACATGGAAACACCGAGGTGCGAAGTGCAAGAAAGAGAGTGGACGTGATGAAGACCAAAGTTGAAACCTAAAACATTTCGAGTTCGGAAGTATGTGGATGTCCTTTGTTAAATCGTTTCGAAGAGCAAACGATGATTATAACGTAAAACAAAAATCAAAGTATGAACACGGGTAGAAAGGCTTGGGTAAGGACCTGACACAGAGAAAAAGGTAGAACTGGATGTTTAGAAGAGGAGTGAAGGTTGCATGCTATGGGCATGAGAAAAAGATGCATGGTCGGGCAAAAGGAGATATGATGACACTGTTAGAAACACAATAGAATGGTTCAAGTCAGAAAAAATGAGTAGTTATGCAGCAGAGCTAGACTATAACAGTAGAAACTGAAAAGGCAGTGATGGCAGCAGAAAATACAAATGTATGGAGAACCAAGAGCTGAAAGGGCTGAGTGAAATGTATTATTGTATCTGAAATGTAAATGATTTAATTATTTTTATTGTATGTGATGCAAATGCAAGTCTCCATAGGCAAAACAAAACTCCACTATAATACGCAAATGTATACATTTTGTTATACTATTTTGAATGTGCTGGACAAGAAAATGAGAAGGGGGAAGGCAAAGATTCAAATTCCCTGTGGAATGCAAATATTTATGAGGTGATCCCTATAAATAATGTTACTAGCATATGCATAAAGATGTTGAGAGAATGAAGAAAGAAGTGAGAAAGAGTAAGAAGAAGAAGGAGCAAAAAGAGAAGCTGTGAAGATCCAGAGATGATTTAAAGCAGATATGAAGTCTGGAGGACAACAATGAAGAAGGAATAGAACAAAGCTGATATCCAGGTAAATCATCATGTGTTTTCATAGTAGTGTGAGGAAGTTGGTGCTTCCATATCAAGTTGTAGCTTGATAGATGTATAGTTGTAGCTGGTTGAGGTAGAAGCCTCATGTGGGTTGTAGCTTTTAGAAAACAGATGGGAGTTGGAGCTTCCTTGGATGTTGTAGCATGCAAAATTTGAGGTAGTATCCTCCTGTAGGTTGGAGCCTACAGAAAATTAGTGGTGAGAGGGAGTTGGAGCTTGCCTTTGCATCACAACAATAATAAGATGTGGTTTTCTCCCATATGGGTTTCCACTTAGATCTGTTGTCTATGTGCATGATGTTTATGTGTTGATATGGTGTATCTAATTTGCTCAATACTTGATGCTCACATATTAAGATTGATGTTACATTATGTAATAAGTTGATCATGAAATGAAGGTGTAAATAAGTTTAAAGGAAAGTGTTAAAAGTCCATGAATGTGTTAAACTGATTCACCCCCCTCTCAGTTTAACTAAGGGTTCAACAATCGGTATCAGTGCCAGTTCCTTTGGTGTAAGCCTTATAGCTTGAAGGAGATATCGTTGAGTCATGGACTATCAAAATGTACCTATGCTAAATATAACAAACTTTCCTTAATGGAGAGATAAGGTTAAAACAAATTTAATGGCTTATGAACCTAAGGTATGGAAGCTTGTATGTGATGGTTATTACACAGACTCTACCTCTTTGCAAGAACAATAGTGGAATTCCAAGGCAAAATGTGTGATATATAACAGCCTTCATAACAAGGATCTTGATTTAATTATGGATATAACCTCTGCAAAAGAAATATGGGATAGATTGCCTTTCATGCATGAAGTAGACACTAGGGGCTGCATTGTCAAGAAGGAGAATAGAATCAAGAAGAAGAAAAATTCATGTCAAAAGGAAAATGTTCAATCAAATGAGGTACCTGCTAGTGTGAATGGAAGCAAGTTCCATGAAGAAATTATAGTGGAAGAACAAACCAAACTTGTTATTTCTTTGACTGAAATAGGAAGATTGAAGAATGAAAACAAAGACCTGAAGAAATTGGTGCAAATATGTGATGAGAAATAATACAAAGATAAGAAAGAAATTGTTGGCCTAAAGGCACAACTTGAAGAAGCAAGGAAAGTAGAAGACACTCTACTAAATAAAATAAAGGATAAAATTCAGAAGAAAGAGAAATTGGAAGAAGTAGTGTGCCTGAGAAAGAAATTAGAAAAATCCCAAAGAGAATTATTAATGAATAATCCTCAAATGACAAGCTCTAAACTGTTGGAAAAGATTCTAAATGCTCAAAGGTCTCCTCTCATAAAATCTGGGATAGGATATGAAGGAGAAACCAGTAAGTCCAAGGTAGAAGATAACAAGAATATCATTTTTGTAAACCATGTAAAGGATAATGAAGAAACTCAAAATATTCCTACAGAAGTAGAAGCCAGCAAGAACATGATTTGCAATGAAGTAAACAGAAACAATCAAAAACCTCAAATGACAAAGAATGAAATGAAGAAACAGTCTGCTGGAAATGCTCATACACTCTTAAATATGAATTAAATAAATTCGAAAGCTATCAAAGGAGGTTCTTTCCTCCTATAGGAAGTATCACTTGTTTTTCCTGCCACAAACCTAGACGTATTGCAGCATATTGTAAGACAAAGAAAATCCAGTCCAACCAGCAAAGGATGCAGAAAATCAAAAGACTACCTCAAGCAAGCAAATGTAGAGGACAACCTTTCACCAGGTACACTAATCGATTCCATGGCTACTTTTTTCATGCAATGAACTTGCACATAAATCTGTTGAATATAAATTGTGTTCAAAAAGGGGAACAAAATATTATACATTAGCTCAAATGTACCTTGGTAAAATAAGATGTTATGTATGCCTCAAGCTTGGCCATAAAGAAAAATACTGTAAACTACCATATAAATTAAAGAACTCTAGACAGATGATGGAATCCAATCCAATCTGACAAAAATGTGAATCAAAAAGAAGTGCAGACATTATGAAGAACCCTAATAAAGTTTGGAAGGAAAAGAGAAAGGGGGATCCTGTTAACTCAATAACATAATGAATCCATCACAGTCTCAGGGGGAGATGCTCTAAGAAGACACATCCCAGGGGGAGAGTAGTCCATAAATAGTCCACATGAAAGTAGTCTAAGAAGAGCTCCTTGGAATGAGAACAGCTATAAGATCAGGAAGGGAAAGGACAATTTCTCTAACAGAGAACTATAGAGGAAGAAGAATACCTAAAGCACATAATAGCTAATAGGTTGATGGAAGAAGAGAAGGTAGTAAGCGGCCATGATGGTAGAGGGAACATCAGCCATGAACATGTAAGCTAAGAAGACATCAGCACATTAAGTGATGAATGGTTAAAATCACAAAAATTATGTGTCGAGCTACACAACTGGAAAGATCCATAAAGGATGATCACATTTTGCATCATACTGCTAGAGTTAACAATGAATCAAATTAATAAGGATGAATAAGATCATTATGTTAGAACAGTTGAATTGAATATAAATAAGAAATGATTCTAGAGCAGTCCTAGAAAGGAACATGCAATGGCATTCCTTTGAACATAATGATAGAATAAGAAAAATGGTTAATGATGCAAAGATCAAATTCAATATATTGATGATTGTTGGTGTGAACAGTGGAAAGCTCAATAGTAGAAACTATGAAGGTTGCCTTAACTATGGGTTCATGTGTGAGCTGAAGTGAAATCTCTGCATGGTTCATCAAAGTAGTATCAATTGGTATTTGGTAGAAGTAGCATACCTATCAATAGAATATCAAGTGTTATCAGTGGAGCAGCGGTATGGTACAGGTCCGCAGGATCAAAGGATTATGTAAAAAGTACATCAAGGTAGTATACCCAGCGTTATCCACATTATTAAAGCATAAAAGGGTCAATTAAAGGAAAAAAGGATCATTATCTTGTTTACACTTGAAGTAGTATATTGAGCATTGAAGCAGTATCTATTTCTATATATAATTGCATGCCTTCCTCAAGTCAGCACATATATATCTTCAAGGCCTTGTTCTTAAAATCATTCATAAAACTATGTAAAATATGTTGGCTGAGATTTCAATTAAACAACTTAAAGATGGTTTGCTGAAGATCATCATGATAGAATAGTCAAAGTATCTGAAGTATGAAGGACTAGTTGTGTTAATATTAGACTTGAAGCTCAAAAGTCTGTTATTGATTCATAAAAATCATACTTCAGCAGAAAGGAGTTGCTGGTATTTCACCATTAAAGAGAGGTTGATCGTTGACATACATACCCCCTTATGTCATAAATAAAATTACATGGTTGGTAAGTGAGACTGACCATTACATTGAATGTATCTAGCCTCAAGGGTTTGTTTTAAAAGTACATTGTACAAACAGCAAAGTCATTTGGTCCCTTAGATTGAAAGATATCGTCTAATCTCACAATAAGTTGTAAGCTCTGGGTTGATTCATTGTTCACATTACTAACAAGGACCTTTCAGCTATTAAGTGTAATATCCTTGTCAGCTTCCTAACTCATATCACCACCAACAGGTAGGAAAGGTTAACCATAGCTATATAAGATATATTGGCATTATCATAATTGAACAGATGTTGTAATGCAGATGTGTATTGTAGAAGAAGACATTTTCCATCTACAATCTTCCTCAATAGATATGTATTTCTGATGAAGATCATATTAGAGACTGAAGTATATTTTAAGTATTCTTAGTATTTTGGTTTTGGTGGATATGTTTCCATCAATGCCAAAGGGGGAGACTGTTGGAAATATTGTCATTGATGGCAAAGGAGCTCAAAGGAGCAGCACTCGAACTATCACAAAGGCAAAGGAGCAGAGAAGAACCAGCAAGAAGGAAAAGGAGCAGATCAGGCAATAATGCAGTAAGAAAGCATAAAGGAGAGGCAGATGAGCAACAAAAAGGCAAGGAGTAACATTAGACTATCCACTGAGGCAGCAAAGGGACCAACGAAGCAACAAAGGCAGCAGAAAGAAGCAGAGGCAGCAAAGAAGCAACTAAGGAAGAAAATGAGAAAAGGTAGAAAAACAAGCTCAGGAGAGATTACCGCACATAGAATAAAGAACAAGCTCATGAGGAGTAGTGTGGAAGGACCAGTGTCATAGAGCAGGATAGCGTAAACAAATAGAGTATGGAACCATGAATCAATAGCAAAGATGGAATTGTTGCAGAGATGTCACACAAGGTTTAATGTATCAGTTGGTTGCGGCTGCCCATTTGGGTTTTTAACTATAACGGAAAACAATGGATAAGAACCACAAAAATTGAAGATATAGGTTAAACCATGCATGGAATGAATGCCGGAGAGGGCTTGAAGACTGGTTGATATCGTGAAATTAGAATGATGGAGTAAAGGAGAAGTCATAGTGCAATGAAATGAATCGATGGACTGTTTAACTGTTTCACCAAGTATACGAAGGTGTCATATTGAAGAACACAACAACAACAGCAGAATAGTGAAGGCAGAATCATAAATGATGGCGCAAAGGTGGTTTTTGCAAACCAACAAATGGTTTTCGCATGGGTAAGATCTTGTGAGTGGTAATTCCCTGAATGAATGCGATACACCTCCGCAAGCGACACGTGGATGTCCAAAACCACTTATTTCACATGCCTTGGAGCCATTAAATGTCGAAGGATATTTAGACGTGATATTTTTTGTATTAGAAGCATTTCATTTTAGGTGTGCATCCACCATTAGATGAAGGAAGTAGATAGATCGATTAAAAAAAGTGGAAGGGTGAGTTGGAAATGTTGTGGGACCCATACATAATGTTATATTACAGTTGATATTATAACCAAGGTAAGAACTTTATGAAGTGGAGGTTATATAATATTATTGATGGAATAAGTGGATTGGTAAAGCTGTGGCCGAGAACATTTATGTATATTGATACCTTTGATAAACTTTATCAAATTTGAAAGTATAAATCGCATTTCCACATAATGGTTGGTAAATGTGGGTTGAAACCTTTATATTGTTATTATTGGCTTCTTTGGTAATTTAACCAAAGTCGATGTATTGATTTGAATTTCATGAGATGGGTTTATCATGGTTTATAACCATATTTCTTTGAAAAGTAAGATTGACCGTCAGGAATTCTGTGGGCCTGGATATATATTATAATGTTGATATCTTGTGTTTAAACCAAATTATATAAAAGGGTGGAATGATAAAAGGTGTGGGACTAGCGAAGGAAACTGTAAAGGCTAAACCTCGTGCACATCATATGAGCGCAGTTAACATTGATCTGGGATGAACGATACCGTGGGGGCACAAATAGTCTGATGATTAACCCAAGGGGGTGCCTCTTCAGTTGACCCACCCATCAGGCGTTGAACGAAGATCAATGGTTTTCATTCACTGCGATAGCACAAGCCCGATGATGATTCCGTACCAAGGAGTGCCTTCATAGTGCTGAGAACTGGGACCCGCTTTCCTAAAGTCCAAAAGAACAGTGGTGCACCGGTGCAATCAACGGATAATATTAAAGGAGATCAATGACAGTCGTTTAATCGGAGATTCAGCATCGGTATACGTGCAAAGACTGGCGGAAAGATAAACCTTTACAAATGTTTTATATATTAACAGTTATATGACTATAGAGTGCTTGAGTATTAATCGAAAGTGCCAGTAGCAATGAGGACCATAGATCTGGACAGATCAATGGTGATGATCGCATCGGCGGAAATCAGATCATAAATCATAAGAAAGAGCAATGTGATGCGATATTGCGATGAGAAGATGAGATGCGATGTGATCGCATATCGCAATCGGAGCAGGAGAGAAATCGCACAAACACGGTAGTCACGAGAAATGCGAAGTGCAATGTGATGATGTGGGGATGATGTGGCAAGATGATGTGGCAGTAATGTGGCGATGACATGGCAAGTGATGTGGCAACTGACATGGACCTGACCCCAAAAATCACAAATAAATCAAGATGATGTGGCAAGATGACATGGTAGTGATGTGGCGATGACGTGGCAAGGTGACGTGGCACGATGATATGGAGATGACATGGACCTAGCCCACATATCGCAAATCGCAAGATCGGAGGGGTGAATATCGTAAGAGCAAAGTTGTGATGCGATGAATAGATGCGATGCAATGGATGCGAAGTGATGTGATGCGATGCGATCGCATATCACAATCGGAAATTCTCATGTGATAAGAATTCATAAATTGTATAATTTGCAATGTGATGGATAGATGTGATGCGATGCTATCTCATATCGCAATCGGCGATGCTCATGTGATAAAAATTCATAAATCGTAGAATTTGCGATGCGATGGATAGATATGATGTGATGTTATCGCATATCACAATCGACGATGCTTGTGTGATGAGAATTCGCAAGTTATATAAGTTTCATTGTGAAGTAGAGATAAAGTCAAGTGGGACCCATCCCATATCGCATATCGGGAGATCAGATGGACAAAGGCACGTGGAAACGCCAAGGTCTGAAGTGCGATAAAGAGAGCGGATGCGATGAAGACCAAAGATGAAACCTAAAACATTTCAAGTCCGGAAGTATGTGGATTTCATTTGTTAAATGATTTCGGAGAGCAAAGGAGGATTATAACTTAAAACAAAAACAAAAGTATGAACGTGGGTAGAAAGGCTCCGGTAAGGACCCGACACAGAGAAAAAGGCAAAACCGGATGTTTAGAAAAGCAGTGAAGGTTGAACGCTGTGGGCATGAGGAAAAGAGGCATGGTTTAGCAAAAGGAGATATGATGAGAATGTTAGAAATGCAATAGAATGGGTCAAGTCGAACAAAATGAGCAATTATGCAGCAGAGCTAGACTATAACAACAGAAACTAAAAAGATAGGGACAGCAGCAGAAAAAAAAAATGTATGGAGAACCAAGAGCTGAAAGGGATGAGTGAAATGTATTATTGTATCTGCAAATGTAAATGATTTACTTATTTTTATTGTATGTGATGCAAAGGCAAGTCTCCATAGGCAAAACAAAACTCCACTATAATACGCAAATGTATACATTCTGTTATACTATTCTGAATGTGTTTGACAAGAAAATGAGAAGGGGGAAGGCAAAGAGTCATACCTGTTCATTTTGAATTCCCTGTGGAATGCAAACAATTATGAGGTGATCCCGATAAATAATGTTACCAGCATATGCATAAATATGTTGAGAGAATGAAGAAGGAAGTGAGAAAGAGTAACAAGAAAAAGGAGCAGAAAGAGAAGCTATGAAGATCCAGAGATGATTTAAAGTAGATATGAAGGTTGGAGGACAGCAATGAAGAAGGAATAGAATAGAGCTGATATCCAGGTCAATCAACATGTGCTTTCATAGTAGTGTGAGGAATTTGGTGCTTCCATATCAAGTTGTAACTTGATAGATGTCCAGTTGTAGATGGTTGAGGTAGGAGCCTCCTGTGGGTTGTAGCCTGTAGAAAACAGATAGGAGTTGGAGCTCCCTTGCACATTGTAGCATGCAGAATTTGAGGTAGTAGCCTCCTGTAGGTTGTAGACTACAGAAAATCAGTGGTGAGAGCAAGTTGGAGCTTTCCTTTGCATCACAACAATAATAAGATGTGGTTTTCTCCCTTATGGGTTTCCACTTATATCTGTTGTCTATGTGCATGATGTTTATGTGTTGATATGGTGTATCTAATCTACTTAATACTTGTTGCTCACATATTAAGATTGTTGTTACATTATGTAATAAGTTGATCATGAAATGAAGGTGCAAATAAGTTTAAAGGAAAGTGTTAAAAGTCCATGAATGTGTTAAATTGATTCACACACCCGCCACCCCCCCCCCCTCTCAGTTTAACTAAGGGTTCAACAAATTTATATTTTATTTATATAACTAATTAATAATACTAATGTATACCCTTAATTAGGAAAAACTTTATAATGTGATACTATTAGATCTAAGAGTTTTTTGATCCATAATGTAGATAAATTCTTTCTAATTAATCACATTTTAGGATTTGGTCGAAGAAGTTTCAAACCATCTACTTTGTCTCCAGGATGAACCACATTAGATGGTTCTAAATGTTGACCAAATCCTAAAGATGTAATTAATGAGGAACTCATTTATATACAATATGATAATAGTTCATATTTAGTTTCTTATATTTATATCTGTTATGGACAACTAATATCTAAAACTAAATTCTAATTGTTTTATATTTCTTTTACCAAAAAAATTATAATATATTTTTTTATTAAATAATGAATTCTTTTATATTACGTAAAATATATTTTAAATGAAAAATTATAAAATAATGAATCTCAACAAATTTAACAACTATTTCAACTATTTTTAAGCCAAATTTATTCAAAAATATATTTTAAAAAATAAAAAAATAAAATATTTAAGTATATTTTTTTATTTATAGCATGATAAATACAATAATTTTTTAGAAATTAAAATAATATAATTAATATCTTATTGTAAATTTTTGTGATCTATAATTGTTTAACAATTTCTTCTCTAAAACTCGCAATATCATTTGTCCTCTAAATTATATTGTGATATTTAGGAAGAGTTTGTTAAATAATTAATGTCCATTAAATCGTGAATAGATAGTGATTGGGTGCTCTATTAAAGTATTTCTTAATGTACCTCGATCGGGGTGCCACGATGAGAGGGATGGATAGAGGTCGGTGCCACGTGGAGGCACACACCTGACCATCCATCATGGTTAAGCATTAACGAGAGGAGGAGGCTTGTCCTTGGCACGATCCACCTTAATGATAACTAATACATCCATCTGAAGCCAACAAAGCATGTCAGAAAGGAATGGGAAACTATGTCGGTTGTGGGGAGGTGCAAGGCATAAAAACTATTTGCAGAAAGGGAATGTTATTGTAAGCCAGTCTAGAGTTTAGTTTAGAGGAAGTTATGTAGCACCATTGATGCCAGATTAATTGGTATGTTATGGCTCTTGTTACCCTCGTCTCTTAATTCACTATTCTAGTTCGAAATGCTGAAGTCAAAGATGATGGCTGTAATAAAGTATGTGCTCTGTTTTGCGTATTTAATGGGATATATTACCAATCTTGTATGGTTTTCTATTCTTTTGGTTTTAGTTTAATTGTCGGGTTTGTAGTTGAGGCTTGCATGCTTCCTCTTTTAATTCTAGCCACGGAAATCGAACCCTGCTTTACAAGCCCATCTACCCAACGACAATCCAAATTAAAAATCGGCTTGTATGAGTGCAAAAGTCTAAAGCCTTCTCTACTGGTAAAGATGTATGGTCTGAGTTTATGGCTACTTTGTTTGCATTGTATGAAAAATCATTTTAGGAGATTCAATTCCTAGCAAGCCATCTTTGAAAAGTATCTTTGGGTTTATGAGAAAGCCTATATGTTCGTCATGATAGTTTGAATGTTTTCCGTCAATGTGAAGGTAGGCCTAGTTGTAGAGTGAATTGCGTTTTCCCTCAATTTCAATCTTGGTTGAGTGGTTTTCTATGGTTCCGAGGTCGTAAATGGAGGTACATGCAAATTCCTTTTGGCAAAATGGACTGTGTAGCGAAAACTCTTCCCACGCATACTACTGTTTGTGTGACAATTCCTGAGTGATTCACCAACACTCAATAGGATTATTTTACTGATTCTTTTGTGCCATATACATTATTATCTTACCCTATTACAGGGGGATCTTTCTGCCAATTTATTATGGCAAAAGGAAAAACAGGGAAAAGAAAAGGAATAAGCAAAGGAAAGCAAAATCAAACAATACAGAATGAAGGACCAAGAAAGCATTGAAGGAAGACTACTAAACAACTTCTTGAAAACATATCTGATGTTTATGAATCAGGAAACCCAGTACATATCCGCAATACCATTCAGAGTTTGGAAAGAGACAGTAATTATGAGGATGAGGACATCAAACAACAGGAGGCAACCATGGATTTCCTCTGTGACTTCGAGAATACAAGAGGACGAGTATCTCTGTTTCATCAATCTGTCAACACGTATTGGAAACTAAAATGTGTCTTGGCAAAAGCCATGTCAAGCTGCAGGAAATGGAAGGAAACCCAACAGTGGTTTCAAAACTGTAGTAGATCAAACAGGGAATCTGAGATATCGCCATGTCTCAATTTAATGCAGTGGCAAGAATCGAGAGGATTGAACGTCAACTACAAGGAATGCAACAAGTAGAGACATCAGATTCCACTGCAAAAGACCTATCTCCAATTGACTCTTCTAATGGATAATATTAGCTTTTAAAAATTTCAAATGTTTTTTGCGGAAAATTTTAATAGTTTTTGTTTAATTGCAACTTGTATGGACTTAGTAAAGTAGTGAAAGCAGCAAGTAAAAGGAAAAAACAATTTCAGTACTAGTTGGCTTTTAATTTTCTCAGATAGCTAACAGACCTGGTTTCCTTCGAGCAAGTTCGGACTACCACATGCATAAGTATTTGTATACCAACTTGCTTTTTGATAAATTGAAAATAAAAACACTCCAAAAGAGAAAAAGAAAAATTTCTTAATGTGAAATTATTAATTAAATAAAAAACCATCAAAATAACATGACAAATAAATAAATATATATATATATATATAATTTTAAAATATGGAGACCATGGAGATTTTGTCAATGTGTTTGTAATTAATAAGATATGCTCTAAAAATATAAAATATCAAAAATAATATAGGGAAGATGGAGATATGGTCAAACCCTAGGGCAAACTAGTTCCTAAAAAATTACTATAAATATACACAACCTTCACATTCTTGTCCACCGTCATTTGTCTAAGCCCAAGATAGTAGTTTGTGTTCTCTCGTCCGTTCGTTTCGAAAATGAAGCTCTCTTTGAGTTATGCGATAGCAGTTCTGATATGCGTAAGCAAGTACGCCTGTTGGGAGCCGGCCACCGCTACGTGGTAGGGAAAACTACATGGTCCCGGGAGTGAAGGTAATAGCACTGAGTTTTTGTAATCATTGTATTTTCATTACACGCAAATTGGATAGATTTGCAATATTTGTCCATGCAATCCATGAAATGAATATTTGATGATGGAGAAAACTGTATCGGGTTGTATTTGTGTGTGACAGGAGGCTCATGTGGGTACGGCAGCATAGTGAAGGAATCGCCTTTCCAAACAAAAGTCGCTGCAGGAATTCCAGTGCTGTTCAAAGACGGAAAAGGGTGTGGGGCTTGCTATCAAGTATGAATTTATTTGAATTGAGTATTGTTACAGTTTTCACTATTAAAATGTTGAAACAATATAAAAATAAGATTTCACCTCTTTAGTCCGTTAATTGTGTTTATTTTCGACTTTCGGTTTATATATATATATATATATTAAAAATAAATCAAATAAGCTAATTTGAGACCACAACAATCTTTGTGAAGTATTTAAAGTCTAAATCACATTTTACACATATATATATTCAGCACGTTTTAAAATCAGATTAATTTTTGCTATTTAAAAATGCTCATTTTCATTTTTGTTTGAAAGTTTATATTGTTTATCTGATTTTTATTAATGGAATTCTCTCAATGAAATTCTCTCAATTTTTAATGCATGCTCTCTTTTTCCAATACTATTTATGTTGGTCATCAATAAGCTTAGTAGGAGTATTATGAAGGTAAAGATTCAAAGATAATTTGCACTTATATTGCTCACATAAAATGTTTATGTATCTCACTTTATGTTTTTTGAACATGTTCATCTTTTTGGAGTTGTTTTCTCGAACTAATGGTCACACGTCATTTGAAAATTTGGTGAAGCTTTTGTCTTTTTACCTGAAAAATGTGAAGTCAATGTTCATCCATGAATCCAAAAATCTGGTTAAAATATCAGAGATTACAAACATTCATTTTGTTTTTTCCTCTCCTCTAGAGGCATGTTTCGCATATATTGGCTTCTGTATGAAACCTAACAAATATATCCACTTGAATTAGAAATGGTTGTTAAACAAATTTGATTACAAATTTTCAATCTAGGCTCATAGAAGACTCTCTTGGTGACACATTAATGCTTGCTTAGTCAGTTTTGCACATTATTTGGGTTTATTGGATGGATTTATACATACTCCTCAGATTTTCCATTAAAAAAATAAACACCATTATTGCAATTTCTTTATCGTTTCGTGCAAAGGGTGAAAAAAAGTATCATATGGTGAGACCAGAATAAATCACCAAGCAAAAGGAGATGGGTGGATGGGGTTTAAAAAATATTGAAACTTTCGTTTGGGCTCTTCTAACAAAATCTTTTTGGTGCGCCATATTTGGCTTTGGTTTATGATAGGTGATAGTTAAGTAGAAATATTTACCTCCTAAATATTTCTACTTAACTATTTGAAAACAACACCCATGTTGTCTTGTTCTCCTTCGTGCGCATCGCTCGATATTTTGTTAGACAATTAAATTGTCCTTTCCCATTGATTTGAACTAGTTACTTATTCGCGACGTGGCAACCGATCCTCGATTCTGAGGCATGGATCCAACTTCCCTAATCAACTCAAGTTAGTTATTAAATTTCATTGTAAGCTTGATCAATCAATCCTCACCCTCCGCACTCACATTCGCCGTCATGCATCTGTTTCTGATGTAATTTTCCGTATGAAACAATTTCCTGTTTTTCAATTGATAATGATATCATTGAAAAACTTGCATTTTTCGTACATCCATGAGACCGATATGAGGGTTCACTAACATTTGCTGAGATTTCATAATCAACATTTTATTCAGAGAAACCCAAATCTGGCTCTGAAATGCTCTTCCTCCTACGCATAGATATCCACCCTTTCTCTTCATTTTTGGTGGATTTTCTTTGAGACTTGTCACGCATTGGTGGTGTTACGAAATTTTCATCTGAAGGAGAGTCATCACTCCACTCCGACTGTTCATTTCTTGAGGTTTTTCTTTGAGACCTGGCATGTTTTAGTGGTTTTACAAAATATGCATCTGAAACAGAGTCAGAACGTTCCACATTTCTGATAGATTTGTGTGACGCTGCTATTGTTTTCCTTCATTTTTTTGCAATGCAGTGTTTCTTTTCTTCTTCTAGCGAACAGATCGTTTACTTACAGATCCCCTTTTCTTTTTTGTCTTCGGCTTCAAAGTATCCGATCTCTTGGATTTTATTACTCGTTTTGTTTTGGAGTAGTTACAGATATGACTCAAGCAAGGACTTGAAGTTTAAAACAAGGATGGAAAAAATTACTAATTTAGCAATGATTTAGTCTTTATTAGAATTTTTTCTTTTGATTTAGTCTTTGTTTAGTCGGAATTGATAGGCATAATTGTTTGAATCCCGACGCACCAATCATATTTGGTGAATTAGCAGAATGACATGGCTTTGTAATTAGTTGAGACTTGGTTTGTAGTTGAGCTGTAGAAAAATGGGCATTTAAGTGCACCAGGTTTCGTATTGGTACTCTCGTATTACTTACGCAATAGATTGGCCCCACTGCGCCTCTGGGAAAGAGGAAAGTTTTAGCAAACTGGTTTGTAAATCATTATCATTCTAAGTTGTAATACATGTTTCTTCGTTTTGGTTTAGATTTTTTCTACTTTGGCAACCAAACTGATCGTTGCTGTGTGAGATCTGTACATTTCCGTGATGTGATTTTACAAGTTTTTTTGAGTTTGAGTGGAGCAAATAAATGTCCACAAATATTTTTATTATCTATGATGCTAAGAATAATTCTTTGCAAATGTGTTACGTTTTAGAATTTTTTTGGGGATTACTTTTATTCTATATAAATAAGATTTTTCCTTGTATTTTCATTTATCAACATATATTATTATAAGTATGGATTTAATATAAGTTAAGAGAGATTAAAATTTTTTAAGTCTAAACTTTTGTAGAAGTCAAAATAGAATATTACTTTTAATCATTTAAATTGTAATTTTGAATGCTAAATAGAGTATATATAGGACTAAATAAACATTGGAATGAATTGCAAGTGCCATTTTCATTATAAATTTAAACAATGCTCTATATAAAGTTCGTACAATTCCAATGAAATTGTAAGAACAAGTTGTACAAACTCAGGTGTATAACACTCTTCAGAGGCCAAAAAAATTAACTGTAAATAAGTGGGTAACTATTATAATGTTGAGCTACTGTAAATAAGTGTTTAAATATTATAATTTTGAACTTCAATGACTCGCAATAAGCTATTCATTTTGGGGAGTCTTTCATTTTGATAGCATTGAGAAGTTTTGAAGTAGGTTGCTATTTATTTGAATTTATCTTTTTGGCTCTCTCAAATGCTACATATCGTAGTCGTTGTCTAATGGTGGCCTCATGGGAACCTCATCTCAAGAATCTAGGAAAGAGGAGGGGGATTAAGCAGAAGTAACCCTTGTTCCCTTTCTTTGAGATTTTAACTTGTATTTTATTTGTGCTTTAGGCATTGTCTTCACATGTATTATATGATGAAATTTTCTTCTGTTGTTTAATATTGTTAGTGCTAATACTATAGATTTTAGACTAAAATGAAATATAGATTTCCATATGTTAATAAGATCAAATGTCCAGAATTATGTGGTGTTCTCTATATGATCGGATTTGATAGTTGTTTATGCTCTTTTTCAACTATGCTCATTTTTGCAATGTTTCTTTTTCAATAATTATTTATATTGGACACTTAGTCCATTTGACAGAGTTGTGTCACTTTTCTTGTTATCATATTCTTCATAGATCATTTATTTGACACACATTTATATACTTAGAAGCACATTTCTATTAATTCTACATAGCATTGTTTGGTGTCATCAACATGGTTATAGTGCTTCTAAATTATGGTTTACCGAGTCATTTAGTTTTCAATAGTTCTTTCAAAGAATTGTTTTATGTATCTTTCATTTGAAGAGAAAATTATTGCAGATTAAACATGATTTTTTCTCTAACTTTGCTTTTAATTAAAAATTAAAAATTGGGTCAAGGCACAATATTTTTCGTGCCTATACTAAAATTGACCAAAATCGATACAGATATCTTCCTTAGCAACTATTGGATCTCTTTAAGAATCATACAATGTTTCCTTTGTAGCATCTAGTGATGGTGCAATTGCTATTTAAAAAACTTGTTTCTACATGAGTAGCAAGCTAAATTGGCTTCATTGTGGGAAAAAAATCCACGGTTAAGTGCACTTGAGAAAGAAGCAATCTGGGATGGGTGACCTCCCAGGAATTCATGGTTACCAGGTAAAAGCCCTAGAAGTGATGATTGACACTATGTGATTCATTTCACTAGTTTCAATCCCACTTCCTCACCCCTGTGAGCATCACCCTATGCAATGAGTGGTAAGTGAAATATTAAAAAACCACGAGAAATTAGTCAGTTATGACTACCTCTCATGGAAATGAGTATAATGTAATGACTACTAAGAAAACTATTTAAAAATCACAAGAAATTAGTGAGTTATGACTACCTTTCATTGAAATAGTCATATATGAATGACTTACTTAACACAGTTGAATCCCAAAAAGTGATATATAATATAATGTACTGCGAAAAACCCTCAATACTTAAATCTACAGGAGTGGTTAAAATTTGAGTGAGGATATACCAAGAATGGATCCTATATATGGCAAGTATTTATAAAGATAAAGCAATGGCTTATTGAAAAAATTCGTTGGGAGATAGTTTTTGATGTAGAAATTGAAATAAGAAGCGATCCCATTCATGGCTTACATGGTGATCATCATTTTTCAGATGGGATCATACAACATATTCATGACAAGGGTTTTATTTACATCAACGAAACACAAGAAAATTTAGATTCATTACATCTATATCCCACCTCGAAGTGTGTTGTAGAAATGGGATTAAATGGTGATTGTGTTGGTAGATGGAATACACACATTTCATAATTAACCTAATAAGCTATTATGATTAGGCAAAGCGATGATAAAATCAATTAGCATGATAGTCTTTTCCAAGGTCAAATATTAGTACTAGATATATATTGTTACATTAATTTTGCACTATAGGCACAATTGGAGATATATTGGTTTAGGAAAGTTTGGTCATGGAATATGCCGCTAACAATAAAACTACTCATATGGTTGGTGTGGAGGAATAATGTTCTCACTTGGGAAAATATTTGCAAGATGGATGCTAATGGTCTTGGCAGATGCTATTTATGTGAAGGTTTTGTTGAAAACGTGTTACACTTGTTCATCCAATTCCCTTTCACAGTCGTCAATTGAGTTAAGTTTTATAGAGCTTAAATATTAATGCAGGATCGTACTTTCTAACTATTAAGGAATGTTTCAGGATGCACGTCACATTTATAGGAGGACACGACTCTACCTTTCTTCATTTTCTGTGGTATTTAGCATGGTCAAAATGTAACTATTTTTTAAGATTCCCCCATTGACATTGGAATAATAAGAAACAAGATATGTAATTTTTACAAATAATATGGTCGAGGGTTTCTACATATAAAGCCAGAAGAATTAAAGCTATAGACCTTTCGGATTTATGTACAACTGTATTATTTGATGGGGCTACAAAATATATGGTTTTTGTATGTGCTCTTCATATTTATTTATCCTCGCAAGTTCAAAATCAATTTTGTTGGAATGGCGGATCATGATGAAATTACTGAGCCGAGGTTATACCTCTATGGGGTTTATTGTACTTCGTTTGGTGGCTTCATATAGATTTAGGGTATGTATTTTTTGACTCGTGGGACACGATTGACTGGATCAATGATAGATTATCTTTCACGCCTCCCCTCTTTCGAAACTAGCTATGAAGGAATAGAGAGATGAGGGGCTTATTTAAACTAGTTTCCTCACACCCTATCTAAAAAGGGTCTCTCTATGCTGCAAGGGTAGATTCTCCTTCTATTTTAGTTTTTTGGTAATCTTATTTCTCTCGGCTTGTCTAATTGTGTGCTTACCCATCGGACATTGTCTTGTCCGTCCTAACCAAAAATTTCTCTTTAAAGATAAAAAAGAGAATTCATTGGAATTCTCTGTCTTTAAAGAGGATACATTAGAGAATAATATGGGAAAAAAACATGGTTTGGAAAGATTGGATTTTGAAAATTGTTGGGGTTTTACCATAGTCAAAATGTTTGCAGGACAAGGAATTAAAACATATTTTCCATACTAGGCTCAAAATCGCCTCTCTGCACAAATAACCATTCCAAAACCGCATGATTAGAAGCCCATTGAATAAATAAAAACAACTTTCAACTCATAAAAAATATTGGTTAAATTGATAGCAAAATATGAGAGTTAAATTATTAAGAAAAATAAAAAATTCAACAAAATTGACTCTCTCAAATATGTTTTGAAGTTCCATGTAACTATGTCCATTTACGAGTACTTTTTGGTTAACAGGTGATGAAGGGATTACAATGAATACAAGTATATCTTTTATTGTAACATATTACCTATTTTTAAATTTATAATAGAGAATGAGATAGTTGGTAACTTGAAAGAAACATATCACAAGTAGAATTTGAATAGGTTTAAAAAGGAAAATGTTTTGTCTATTAATTACATGATAAACCCAATTAACATAAATTGGAAAGGTAAAACCTAACAATGTTCAAATTATATATATAATATGTTGTTTTAATGGGCCTAAATTATATTTATGAAAGGAAAAATGCAATGCCTCCATCACTTATAATAAGTGTCTTTATTAAATTTCTTTTAACATACATTTATTTTATGAATATAATGTTTTTATAATTTTTTATTGAATTTTGGATTGATGATGAATGAGTGTATTGTTAAAATAATCCTTATAAAAATGTTACTTCCTCAAATTCCCATAAATATTTTAAAAAACATTATTATTATTATTATATCATTTTTCAATGAAATCACTATATAGATCAATGTATTTCGGATTAATCACATCATTAGGATTAACCTCTCCAACCATATAAGGTGATTCATCCTCAGGACAAGGTGAAAAACAATATTATTGATCTCAATGAATAAATAGTTTGGATGCATCGTTGCTGGGAGATAGCCTTGAGACTAGCTGTTGAAACTAGTTGTTAATTAGTTCAACAAAATTATTAATAAATGGTTATTATTAATTAAAAATCTTTATACATTTATTATAATAGGGTTAATAATGGAATGTTTAGAAATGTAAAAACCAATTTCATAATAAAATAAAAATTTAGAAATAATTTAAAACATAATTTAATTATGAATGATTATTATTAATTAAAATATTTATACACTTATTATATTAGGGTTAAAAGTTAAAATTTTTTGAAATGTAAAAAAATAATTTCATAAGAAAATATAGAAGTTAAAACATAATAATGATATATTAAATAGAATATGGTGTTTTAGTATTATAATAGGTTAATATAGACTATTATAATAGGTAAATCAAAATTATAATAAAAGTATCTAACAACCAATTATTTATAAATCAAGAATAATAATAATGAAAAGAAAATAAGCTAAGAATAATAATCATGAAAAAAAAATAAACTAAGAGAAAAAGGGGGGAAGGACAGAAGAAAAAAAAAAAAAAAAATTAAAAAGAAGAAAAGAAATATATATTAAAATCAATAATAATAATAGGGAACAAATAAAAAACTGAATAGGGTAAAATTATTTAGAGAGCACCCATCAGTATATTTAAAAAATTTATTATACAAAACTAGCAATTACACCATATGTTGTGAAGGGAAGGAAACGTTGTAAAGCAGTAACATAGGAGCTAGTAGTATAAAGGAAATCAGTAGTATAAAGAAAAAAATATGTTATGTGATTTAATTGAATTATTTTATTTTAAAAAAATTATAAATTTAGAGAATTGTTTGGAAAAAGAAATAGGGTTTTTTATAACCGAGTAGCGTATAAATGAAGATATTTTTTTTAAAAAATAAAATAAATAACATATTTATTATTAAATAAATAAATTTCTAACTTTTCCATCTTTGTGACTGCAAACGCCGTGTTTACCAGGGTTTTGTACATACATTTAGCTATTTCCTATCACAAGGAAAACATTACATATCATAATTAACATTTCTTCTCTAATCTCTACAAAAAATGATAATAATAACTGATGTAACTATCCTTTCAATTTTGTTACATGGGCTAGTACTTTTCCCACCATGAAGATTGCAAACGAAATTTTCTTTCTATCCAGATTTTCTTTGACCTTCCCAAGAATGTTCAGAGGATTATCCAACTTCTCCATCTGTATCCCAACATGTAAATATCGAAAACGGTTTCCCCAAGTTGCTTCACTATTGGGTTTAACCATCTGTTTCATGTCATTGCACATTTCCATGTGTTACATACAAAAATAAACATAACATTCGAACTACAATGACAAAAGTTGTAAAGTTCATGAAATTATACCTTGGAGCCTAACCTAGTTATTATGTTCATCAAGACCAACATCGTTAGTTTCAACTTTTCCACTGCCCCAACACTGTTCTCATCTCCATTGAAAATCTCAAACTATTAGCAGTAGTCAATTACCATTAAAAATACACAATGAGAAAGAGAAATCATTCATGGTTTGGCTGCAAGACAACCAAGAGTAATCCACATGTATCGTTGAAGTCCATAGAAAACCAAGCCCATTATCACATCATTCACTGTCTATAAAACAAAGGCGCAGAGTTGAGCCAACAAAAATCTAGTTGCATAAAGCTTCAGAAACTAACAGTTTTCGAAGATTAATAAAAAAACATTTTGATGTGTTCAATATCTTCCATTGTGAAAGTCACAAAAGCCATGGATTTGGGCATCCACTCCACTCTAGGACATCCTCGAATTGGCAACTCACTATCGTCCATCCATTTCATTATTAATAAAATGTTGATAAAATTGAGCAACGTGTACCACATTATAATCAAAATGGTGAACAATCGCTGGCATATATTATGAATGGTGAACCAGTGGACTTGGGATTTCTGAGATTCTGTCAAGAGATGTGTACATTCAGAAGTGGGACAGGTGCAATTATCAACCCTGGTAGAGGCGCAAGAAAGTATTAAAGATGTGAGAGAAGCTCCATCTCCCAGCATATGATGCAAGTTGATAATAATTGTTGCTAATGTTGTGCTACTCTTGTAGTTGAGAAAATGAAACTCCCATAGAGGATGAGAAGGGGGAAGGTGCCTGAGGTGCATATCGTAAATATATTCATTTACATACTCATTGTACTCTTCAAGTCCGTGAGGAAAGTTGGGAAGAAAAACATGGTCATTCACATCCACTTCCACTTTCTTCCACTTTGCAACTCCCTTGTCATCCTTTGTCTGCAATCACAATAAAATTCCCCTCGTTAGTTCATACTTAGAATCCAAAGAGCTATTGCCTTTTCATTCACAAATCTTCCATTAATATTAAAAAAAAAAAGTATAGAAGAGTTGAATGTATGATACCATGATGCAGGAGAATCATGGATTCTGAGGCAATAGTATACCCTGGATTATTAGTAAAAAAATTTACATGAATGCAAACTTGATAGCAAGCTCCATAGCCTTGTCCACCTTTGAACAAGATTAAACCTCCTACTACTATCATTGAATTGAAAGGGGTTTCTTTCACTATTCCTCTGAATCCACATGCGCCTCCTGTCACAAAATTAGAAATTACATGTTAGCAATGGAGACGTTGGCTATGAATCCTCGGCAAGGCCGTTAGCAAATGAAGGAAGATGTGAAAGAGGATGCGACAGAGGAGACGCAGTTCCTTTGGTTATGAAGCTCCAAGCCAAGATGTAATTGTCATTCCTAGTGGCAACTGTAAATCCAACTAACATCTATTCAATTATTTATGTAACTTATTTGATAACTGTATTTAATCCAAGGGTGGAAATTCTTTCAATCGTCTAACATTAAAATCAATGTTGCACGATCTTACAAGTGGTATTTGAGGGAGTTGTTTCCAAATAGTGAAAATTTATACCGTAATTATATATATAACTAAAGCTATATCCAAAGAATAAAGGTATACAAATATTTTTTTTTTTTAAATTAAGTTAATTGAGATTACATTTAGATAAATATTGATTATGTACATTTCCTTTGTGGACTTAAGTATTTTTGGTAAGAATTTCTGGAGATAAATTGGAAAGAAATTAGAAGATATATGTCTACTTTTTTATTAGTTTGTCTATTTATCTATGTTTTTCCAGGCTTCAAATGTGGCTTGAGAAACTCGCTTGAGAAACTACTAACCAGGGGAATCTAAGCCATCAAAGTCACTTGGGGATCACATACAGCCTAGACCACACCAATCCTAAGGTAAATGGAAAGCCCACTGGATTTTAGGGTGTCTCCTCGCCCTAACACTCATGCAACAACCGTCTGGATGTTTTATACTTGAGGTTTTGGATTTTAGGGCGTCTCTTCACCCTAGCACTCATGCAACAACCTTCTTGATTTTTTATTCTTGAGGTTTTATCTCAGGTCGCCTTGATAACTACGGCCATTATCAACCAATTTTTGTGCTAGTGGGAATTGATTATATATGCCAAAATTTTGGATAAAAAGTAAAATATTATTCTATTTTGCAATAATTATTAAATTTTAACATAAATAATTGTTATTTTATATTATTAAAATATAAAAAATATTCTTAATTGTTGACCATTTAAGATTAATCATTATTAATATTAAATACAATTTAAATCTATTTAACTAAACAAATTTAATGTTTTTTAAAGTTATGTTTTGTGTTATAGTCTAATTAATAAACAAAATAGTTTTAAATAGTTGTTTTCCCATTTTTGGTTAATTTTTTAAAAATCTAGTAGAGATTTTTAAGATTCATAATTTCAAACTCTTTAATTTGTGAAGTCCCAAGGGATTTTTCAGGGGTTGAAATCATTTCCCGAGGATGAACCACATTAGATGGCTCTAAACCTCGACCAAATCCTAAAGATGTAATTAATCAGAAAGACATTTATCTACAATATGATAATAGTCCATGTTTACTTTCTTATATTTATATCTATTATGAACAACTAATATCTAAAACTAAATTCTAATTCTTTCATATTTCTTTAAAAAAAAAAAAATTAATATATTTTTTTATTAAATAATGAAATATTTTATATTACTTAAAATGTATTTTTAAATGATAAATTATGAAATAATGAATCTCAGCAAATTTAACAATGTTCATCTGAAATTTCAACGATTTTTAAGCCAAATTTATCCAAAAATATATTTTAAAAAATTTTAAAAAATTAAAAATTTAAGTATACTTTATTATTAATAGCATGATAAATACAATATTCTTTTATAAATTTAAATAATATAAATAATATATTTTTCGATTGTAAATTTTTGTGGTTTATAATTGTTTAAAAAAATTTCTAGATTTGTTTAAATTGATATTGTGATATTTAGGAAGATTAGTTAAATAATTAATGTACATTAAATCTTGACTAGATAGCTATTGAGTACTCTATTAAAGTACTTCTTAATGTGAAATTATTAATTAAATCAAGGACCCTCAAGATAACATGACAAAAATATAATATATATATATATATATATATATATATATATATATATATATATATATATATATATATATATATATGGATACCATAGAGATTTTGTCTCACACTGAATGTGAAAGTAATTAATAAGATATGCTCTAAAAATATAAAATATTAAAAATAATATGGGGAAGATGGAGATATGGTCAAACCCTAGGGCAAACTAGTTGCTCAAAAATTACTATAAATATACACCACCTTCACATTCTTGTCCACAGTCATTTGTCTAAGCCCAAGATACTAGTTTGTGTTCTCTCGCATGTTGGTTTTGACAAATGAAGCTTTATTTGAGTTATGCGATAGCAATTCTGATATGTGTAATAATGTGCAAGAAAGTAGCTTGCTCGGAGCCAGCCACTGCTACGTGGTATGGAAAACTACATGGTCCCGGGAGTCAAGGTAATAGCACTAAGTTTTTGTAATCATTGTATTTTCATTACATTCAAATTGGATAGATTTGCAATATTTTTCCATGAAATCGATGAAATCAATATTTGATGACAGAGAAAATTGTATCATGTTGTTTTTGTGTGTGATAGGAGGCTCATGTGGGCAAGGCAACATAGTGAAGGAATCACCTTTCCAATCAAAAGTGGCTGCAGGAAGTCCAATGCTGTTCAAAGATGGAAAAGGGTGTGGGGCTTGCTATCAAGTATGAATTTAATTGAATTGAGTATTGTTACAGTTTCACTAATAAAATGTTGAGCATTCCTCTCATAAGTTGAGTTTTACAGGTAAAGTACACAGAGACTGGTGTTTGTTCCGAAACACCGGTTACAGTGGTCATTACAGATATATGTCCAGATAGTGGAGTTTGCAGAGGTGGTAAAACACACTTTGATCTGAGTGGTGCCTTGTTTGAAAGAATTTCATCTCCTGGTAAAGATGAAGCCCTCCGGAGGATGGGAATCGTACCTATATTGTTCAAGCGGTATTTATCTACTGAAGTCACTCGTCATAATTTTTATTTGGTTCATTTAATTTTAAACGTTTTTCAAATGCCTTCCTCCTTATTGTTGTGTTATGTAATGTAGGGTGCCTTGCCAATATTCTGGGATTAATGTTTCCTTCCAAGTTGACGCAGGAGCCAAAAATTACTATCACGCTGTATTTATTCAATATGAAGTAGGAGATGGTGAACTTGAAGCAGTTGAACTACAAAAAATATTAAACTCACTTTTTTTTTCTAAGTATTATATATCTATATTTATAGTATAAGAGGGATTATTCATATATATATTTTCTGTATATAATATATGTAGTGTTTTGTTCTTCATTGAATGCAGGTAAACTCTCAATCCTGGCAACAGATGACACATAAATGGGGAGTAAACTCGTTTCTGAGTTGAAAATAATTAATATTATTTGTAACGTAGCTTCTTAAGTTAGGATTAGTTCCTAGGATATAGGAGTTTGTTTACAACTCCTTGATCCTTTGTGATCTACTTATAGTTGTATCATTCCATTAATGAATGTAGAGTGTGTACTCTCCATTTGAGTGCAGTCTCCAGGTGCAGTACTCACCTGTGAGCTGCAACTTCTATTCAGTTCAGTTTTTGTCTTGGTATCAGAGCTCAGATTGGGTGAGCCTGATTTATTTATTGAGAGGCTTAGTGGCTATAGAGCCTTCATGGCTACGGTGTACACAGGAGTGTTGTGCTCACAGGAGCTTTGTGCTCACAGGTCTCGGATGATTGATTAATCTGTGAGCAGAAGAGGGTTGGTGCACTTTTCTTACTGACAGACATGCTGAAATGTGCATTTGGCGCAACTGTTAGGGCCATACCCATGCCATAGCACCGAAATATGCGATTAGCGCGTCTGTACAAGCCATACCCATGCTAATTTGGTGCCTCGAATGGATTTTATTTGAGCACAGATTTTTTGCCTTGGAAAAGCGCCAATCTCTCTCTTTGGAGGTTCTGCACATCAGATTTTCCCGGTGTTGGTAGATCGAAGTTGCCCGGTGGTGGCAGATTGAAGTTGTAGATTTACCCGGTGGTGGTAGATCGGATTTTCCCAGTGGTGGTAGATCGAAGTTTCCCGGTGAAGTAGGCAGACCGAAAAAGCAAGTAATAAGCATAGAAAGCACAAAGGATACTTTTTTGATGAAGATGAAGACCATAGTCATGAAATTCGACTATTTACAACTAATGGTACTCTTTCCGCTTCTAATGAAGATGAGGACGACATATGGTATGTCGATTCTAGTGCATCCTCACATATGACAGGTAAGAAAGTATGGTTTGAATTTCTTGAAGAAACTTCATGTGGATCTAAAATTTATTTAGGAGATCAAAGAGGATATGAGATCCAAGGGTATGGTGATATTCCAGTAAAGTTACCTAGCAGTGACATTAGACATCTTAAGAATGTTTTGTATGTGCCCGGGATTACGAAAAACTTGATCTCTGTATCTATGATAACTGATCAGGATATGCTAGTTGAATTCTCCAAGACCCATTGTGTCATAAAGGATAGCAAGATGGAAACAATTGCATCAAGAGTGCATGTGGGGAGCTTGTATAGACTAGATGTGAAAAGCATGCCACAACAAGCCATGGTTGCAACAGGATTGACAACCAAAAACCTCTAGCACCAAAGATTCGGTCACCTTAATTTACAAGACCTCATGTTACTTCAGAGAAAAAGTATGGTCGATGGACTCCCTATTTTTCATACTGTTCAGTTAGATTGTGATGGATGTGAATTAGGGAAAATGCATAGAGAAGAATTTCCTCTGCATGTTAATAGAAAAGAAAGAGATATTATAGAGCTGGCACATACAGACATATGTGGACCTATGCAGACCAGTTCACTACATGGTGCATATTATTTTCTTTTGTTTACTGATGATTGCACTAGATTCTCTTGGATATATTTTTTGAGTAAAAAGAGTTAGACCTTTCAATGTTTTAAAGAATTTAAAACAATGGTAGAAAAGTAGACAGGAGAATATATAAAAATTCTTCGCTCAGATCAAGGGGGAGAATACAAGTAGGGAGAGTTCATGAATTTCTGCAAATATCATGGGATTTTTCAACAGTTTACAGTGCCCCATACACTACAGTAGAATGGAGTGGCAGAACGAAAGAACAGAACTCTTGTGCAGTGCGCAAGGAGTATGCTTCAAGGTAAGAGTCTATCAAATGGTTTTTGGGTGAAAGCCATCAACACTGCTGTTTATTTAAAGAATAGGAGTCCTACTAAATGTCTTGGCTTCAAAACTCCTTTTGAAGCATTATATGGATTCAAACTAGTAGTGAGTCATTTGAGAGTATTTGGGTCAAAAGCTTTTTCCCATATACCAAAGGTGGATAGAAAGAAGTTAGATCCTAAAGTCATGAAATGTATCTTTGTAGGATATGGCACTGAGTTTAAAGCATATAGGTTATTTAATCATGTGACTCATAAAATATTTGCAAGTCAAGACGTATTATTTCATGAACATGTTGAGGAAGGAAAGGATGACAGTGGTAATGATTGGCACATTCCATTATTGATGGAAGAAATCAGCGAGGATGATCAGGAGTAGGAGAAAAAAGAAGAAGAAGAAACAGGTGATGTAGCCAATAATGCAATCCCGTACAAGTCTGAAGCAGAAAAATTTCAGGTAAGTCCCCTACCAAGGAGATCAAGTAGGAAGACTCAATTATGAGCCAGATTGAAAGACTATGCTTTAATGATAATTATTTTTAACATTGTAGAACCCATAAATTATAAATAATCAAGTCAATCTGATGCATGGAGGGCTGCAATGAATGAAGAAATTGAATCAATTACTAGAAACCATACTTGGGATTTAGTTTAACTGCCTGAAGGAAAAACACCCATAGGTTGTAAGTGACTGTATAAACCTAAAGTGAATGCAGATGGGAGTATATAAAATCTTAAAGCTATATTGGTAGCAAAGGGTTATTCACAACAAGAGGATATAGATTTCGATGAAACCTTTGCTCCTGTAGCGAAATTAAATACCATTAGAATGCTAATCTCTTTAGCTACAAAATATAAGTGGAAGATACACCAGCTAGATGTTAAGTCTGCATTTTTGAATGGTGATTTGAAAGAAGTGATTTATTTAGTTCATCCTGAAGGGTTTGTTAAAAAGGGGCAGGAACATCTTGTTTGTAGATTGAAAAAGGCATTATATGGTTTAAAACAAGCACCTAGGTCATGGTATGAGAAGATCAATTCATTCTTTGTACAACATGGTTTTTATAAGAACATGAATGATCCAAATCTGCATACCAAGTTTAATAAATAGGGGAAAATTATTTTGATTTCTTTGTATGTGGATGATATGATTATAACATGGAATGTTGATACTCTGATCAAAGAAATCAAACGACAGATGTCACAAGTATTTGAAATGAAAGATCTCGGAAATATCCATTGTTGTTTGGGTCTGGAAGCATGGAGAGATTCTGGATAGACTTTTCTTACTCAAGGGAAGTATGCTAGAAGTCTACTAGAAGGATTCAGGATGGATCAGTGTAAGTCAGCAGCAACACCGTTGTAGCAGAATCTGAAGTTGTGCAGTGACGATGGCACTAAGGAGGTGGATGCCACTAAGTATAGACAACTAGTTGGTATTCTGATATATCTTACTACAACTAGACAAGATTTGGCATACTCTGTTAGTGTGTTGAGCCAGTTCATGTCTAAACCTCTCGAAAGTCATTGGATTGCAGCAAAGAGCGTGTTGAGGTATCTTTGTAGTACTAGTGATTATGGTATTTTATACACTGACACATCTGATGTTACTTTGGTAGGTTTTTCAGATTCTGATTGGGCAGGTAACCTGGATGATCGAAGATCTATCACAGGTTATGTGTTCAACATTGGATCTGGGGTCATAGCATTGAGAAGAAAAAAGCAAAGTACTGTAGCTTTATCTTCAGCTGAAGCTGAGTACCAATAATTGTGTGCAGCCACATGTGAAGCTATCTGGTTGAGAATACTTCTCAATGATGCAGGAGAAGAACAAAAAAAACAACTACCATTAAAAGTGACAACCATAGCACTATCAAGCTAGCATACAATCCAGTATTTCACAAATACACCAAACATATCGATACTCAATTCCATTTTGTTCGAGAAAAACTTCAGTCAAAGGAAATATTTGTTGAATATTGTAAATCCTGTGACAACATGGCAAATATTTTTAATATTTAGAGGGATGTTAGGAATTTAAGGTAATCCTTTCTCCATTAAGGGGGAGAGTTGGAAATAATTAATATTATTTGTATATTAATGGAGAAATAGTTACATTTTTTTAACGTAGCTCCTTAAGTTAGGATTAGTTCCTAAGATATAGGATTTTTTTTACAACTCCCTTATTCTCTATGATGTACTTATAGTTGTATCATTCCATTAATGAATGTAGAGTGTGTACTCTCCGTTTGAGTGCAGTCTCCAGGTGCAGTACTCACCTGTGAGCTGCAACGTCTATTTAGTTCAATTTTGATCTTTCTGAATAGCGGTACCCCTCTCCAAGCTCCTTTCTCTATTCGGTTGACCACTCTTGCATCCAAAAATCCAAAAATTTATTTTGTTTTTTTGGTTAAAATATCAGATATTACAAACATTTATTTTTGGTTAAATCCATGAATCCAAAAATTTGGTTAAAATATTAGAGATTACAAACATTTATTTTGTTTTTTTCTCTCTACATGAAACCTAACAAATATCTCCACTCTGATTGGAAATGGTTGTTAAACAAATTTTATTACAAATTTTCTATCTCGGCTCATAGAAGACTCTCTATTGGTGACAAATTAATTCTTGCTTAGTCAGTTTTGCACATTATTTGGGTTTATTGGATAGATTTATACCTACTCCTCAGATTTTTCATTAAAATAATAAACACCATTATTGAAAATTTGTTATCGTCTCATGCAAAGGGTGAACAGAGACTAGAAGAAAGCACCAAGCAAAAGGAGATGGGTGGATGGGGTTTAAAAAATATTTAAACTTTCGATTGCGCTCTTCTAACAAAATCCTTTTGGTGCGCCATATTTGGCTTTGGTTTAAGATAGGTGATAGTTAAGTATAAATATTTATGCCATAAGGCGTCACTTTTTGAAAACAACACCCCTATTGCCTTGTTGTCCTTCGTGTGCATCATTCAATCTTTTTTTAGACGATTAAATTCACCTTGACCGTTGATTTGAACTTGTTACTTATTTTCCACGTGGCAACAGATATTCCATTAGTTTCTAGGCATGGATCCAATTGCCCTCATCAACTCATGTTAGTTATTAAATTTGGTTATGTGCTTTATCAATCCATCCTCACCCTCCCCACTCGAATTCTCCATTCGCTGTGCATCTGCTTCTGATGGTCTTTGCCATATGAATCAATTTCTTGTTTTTCAATTGATAATGATCTCATTGAAAGACTTGCAGTTTTTGTACATCCATGAGACCGATATGAGGGTTCATTACAATCTGCTGAGATTGCATAATCAACATTTGATTCAGAGCAACTAAAATTTGGCTCTGGAATTCTCTTTCTCATATGCGTAGATATCCACCCTATCTCTTCATTTCTGGTGGATTTTATTTGAGACCTGTCATGCTTTGGTGGTGTTACAAAATTTTCTTCTGAAAGAGAGTCATCACTCCACTCTGACTCTTCATTTCTAGAGGTTTTTCTTTTATATCTAACATGTTTTGGTTGTTTTACAAAATATGCAACTGAAACAGAGTCATAACGGTCCACATTTCTGATAGATTTATGTGACACTGCTATTGTTTTCCTTCAAAGTTTTGCGATGAAATGTTTCATTTATTCTTGTTTTGGATGTATCCTTTACTAAAAAATTCCCTTTTCTATTTTGTCTTCGTCTTCAAAGTGCCTGATCTCTTGGATTTTATTACTTGTTCCTTTTTGGAGAAGTTGCAGATATGACTCAAGCAAGGATTTGATGTTGAAAACAAAGATGGAAAAGATTACTAATTTAGCAATGATTTATTCTTTATTAGGATTTTTTCTTTCAATTTAGTCTTTGTTTAGTCAGAATTGATAGGCATAATTTTTTGAATCCTGACGCACCGATCATAATTTGTGAATTAGAAGAATGACATGGCTTTGTAGTTAGTTGAGACTTGGTTTGTAGTTGAGCCGTAGAAAAATGGGCATTTAATTGCACCAGGTTTCGTATTGGTACTTCGGTATCACTTACCCAAAAAATTGGCCCCGCTGCGCCTTTGGGGAAAAGGAAAGTTTTAGTAAAGTGGTTTTGTAAATCATTATCATTCTAAGTTGTAATAGATGTTTCTTCATTTTGGTTTAGATTTTTTCTACTTTGGCAACCAAACTGATCGTTTCCATGTGAGATTTGTACATTTTCGTGATGTGATTTTACATTTTTTTTTGAGTTTGAGTAGGGCATTAAAAGTTAAAAGCTCTTGGATCAATGAAAGAAGAGGAAATGAATGTTCACATTCACAAAAACCATGTCCACAAAGAATTTTATTATCTATGATGCAAAGCATCCCAGATATATTACTGAATTAAAAGTATGAAAATGCATTACGTTTGAGAATTCTTTTGGTGATTTCTTTTATTCTATATAAATAAGATTGTTTCCTTGTATTTTCATTTATCAAAATATATTATTATAAGAATGGATTTAGTATAAGTTTAGAGAGATTAACTTGCTTTAAGTCTAAACTTTTCTAGAGGTCAAAATACAATATTACTTTTATTGTTAAAATTTTAATTTTGAATGCTAAATAGAGTATATATAGGACTAAATAAACATTGGAATGAACTTCAAGTGCCATTTTCATTATAAACTTAAACAATGTTCTATATAAGGTTTGTGCCTTTGTATATTTATATGTCACATTAAATTATTGTACACTTAACCCAAAATTCCAATGAAATTGTAAGAACAAGCTGTACAAACTCAGGTGTATAACACTATTGACAGGCCAAACAAATTAATTTTGAATAAGTGGGTAGCTATTATAATGTTTAACTACTGTAAATAAGTTGTTAGCCTCTCTCACAAAACAATAATAAATCCAAAAATAAATAAATAAATTAAATATTACAAGTTAGGAATTTGTGCCTAACTTTTGGGTTGTTCCTCTAAGATAAGAGTTAGTTTAGGTAGCTCCTATATTGGTGTGTGTTTCGTTGAGAAATTATCTCAACAAGGTGTTCAAGATAGCACGTACTATCTTGAGACACTATCTCCTCATCTATTTAATTGTAAAATTACATTCTTTTAAGAATTAGAAAAATATGTGAGGAAGCCTTGAGGCTGAAGCCTTTTCTGCCATTATTTGGTGTTTGGTTTTTTTTGTGTGTCTTCTGTATTTTTCTTAATTTTTTTTTTTTTTCAATATCTGGTATCAGAGCTTGTTAAGATGCCTTTTCTGTATATATATATATGAGCTGTGAATGTAGAGGGATCAAAGTCCAAAGCTCAAGCTTGTTAAAAAGCATTAATGTTAGTACTAAAGCTAACTAATGCAGAGACTTCAGGTGGATGAACTAATGCAGAGTTTTTTTTAGTGGCGTAGAAAAAATCTTAGAGCTTGTTGGAGTGCGTTCCCATTATCATGGATGTAGGCCATTGTTTATTGTATACGTTGGGAAGTGGGCAGCATTGAAGGCAAACACAGAAGCGTTGTTGGGGGAGTCACCACTAGTGTGAATTTAATTAGCGCTCATCGCATATGGAAATCAGTTGTTGAATTGATTTGGACCATGGTGAACACAGTCATTCAAGCCAAATGATGTCAAGGGTAGTCAATCAATCAAACCAAACATAGGACCTGAGTGTGGAAGTGATTAAATTAACTTGCAGAGTTCGTTGTTGGGTGTAGCACTACCGTGCTTCCCTGGTGTGTTCCATTGTTGCAGTGATCAGCACAAAAGCACCATAGGAGCCATGAGCGGATGGACTAATACCGTGTAAGGAATTTTAGTAGCATTTACAACTTAAATGACGTGTCTCTTTGTATGGTAAGTAGAGTATTCAAATAACACCCTTGCATGATTCAAATACTTGCAACAGAATGCTATGATTGCAGTGAAGTTGTAAAGTGGTAGTCATAGAGTGATGAGGGTTCAAAGTAATAGGAATTGATTGAAACATAAAAATGGCAGAGTTTGGTTAGTATCCACTCGTCCTATGCAGTTTCACTTAGATTGAATGTGAGTCTGCACCACATTATGCATTTTTGGGGATGTATTTCTTTATTATGAGATGTTGTGGCCGATTTCTACATAAGTTTCTTGATTTTCTGATTACAGAATATTTCTGATACAAGGGTGGTGTAGTTTTGATCTTTCACTACAATGCACATTTGATTGGGCATGTTTAAGTGGTTTTATATCTTCCATTTCTGAGTGTTAGCTGGGAGATATTTAGGGTGGAGTGATGTATTATTGAATATGGATAGTGGAGATTGCATGTGAAATGCAATGTTTTTTATTGGAATTGCATACTAAATTGAAAATTGAATCAATTTATTTATGAAAGAAAATAAGCCTAGGCATTCATAAAAGTGGGTAATCTTAAATTAATTGTGAAAAGAATTTTCCAAAGCAAGAGTTTCACTTGAATTAATGGAAAGGGAAAATGCGCTAATCCAGGGGTGATATAGAGAGGAATATGCATTTTTATGTGAGACGGTTTTTATGCATAGTATGTGGGTTTTGACATTTTCGTGATTGGCATTTGTGTGAAGAAGTGTGAATGATGTACCATTTATAATATGTAGTTTTATGGTGCATGAAAGTACAGGTGAGAGATGGAGCAAGATCACACAGAGATATTGAAAGTGAGATGATATGTTTTATTTTAACTCTGGTTTTGAAGATGATATTTTCAAAATAAAGGTTGCAGACAGTTGAAGGAAATCTCAACAAACAAAGATCACAATTTTAACAGTACTGATGAAAGAGACTAGTAATAGTTTTTTAATGAAAGCAAAGTATGGAGCAGAACCCTGAATAATTCCAACAGAGATTGGATAAAAAGGAGATTTGTTTTCTTAAAGAATCCAGGTCAGTTGAATCCTAGAAAGAGTAGAGAAGGATGCTCAAAGAGGTTCTAGAGAATAGAGAACCAATTCTTGCCAAAGACCATGTCCAGAAAACCAGTGCTCACTTGATGCTGATTTCAAAACATTATTTCACTTTTTTTTAAGTGACATAAGAAAATTGAAAAGAGAGTGCTCATATTATATGGTTTTCATGATTTTCATGGAACTATGTTTTGAGATTTGAGATGACCTTATGAAATGGATATAAATGTGAGTGTCCAAAAATTCTTAGCAAAGAAAAAGGAAATGTGTGCCAAGGTAAGTTTTGACTCATTATTGGAGCATCTTCACTTCTAAGCCATCAATTCTTTGGAAGACAAGTGCATTGGATAGAAGAATATTGTTCTTTCATAAGGGTGAAATAGGTTGTAACTTGGAGAAATAAGGTGAAATTATTGTTTTTGTAATTTTGGAGTTGTAAGTGATTTTGTGTAGTGATAAGGATTCACCCTTTTTGTAAATTTGGAGTGATCAAAAGAAAGCTCATTGTTGTAGGAGGCTGAGTCATTTTTTGAAGAAATTTTTTTGAAGAAGTTCTAGAACTCTGATTCCATGAAGATGTTATGAAGCTGTAAGATTATGTACTCCAAATTTTAATAAAGCATATATTTTTTGTGGTGATTGTGTCCTAGATCTGCTTGAAATTGAATAAGGGGATCTTAGGTACACAAAGAATGTGTTGATGATGGTGTATGCTTCATGTTGTTGCTTTTGATTTGTGTCTAGTTTTGACACACAAATTATTTCATTTAAAACATACATACAAACAAGCACAACATCTATAACAAAGTAGCCACATTGAAGGATAATTAAGCTCAACATATGTATTTGCATCACTACAACTAATAATCAAAGTTTTCAACATCAAAATTTTACCTCAAAAAGAAAATTCACTCAATAAAATCAAGTTCATGAATCTGGAAACTCCAGCATTTCAAAGAAAATTCTACATCAACGTTCTTGCAAATACATTTAAGAACTTTTAATCACATTCATTGTTTTAAGTGAATCATTAAAAATTCATTGTTAATGAATTTTTAAGAGGACAAGTGAATTCATTGTTTTAAGTGAACCATTAAAATCATTGTAAGCTTTTTTGGGTGCATTTTCAACAGTGTTCGACACCCTTCCTTTAAGAAAAATCAAGTGAGTGCACGAGTTTTAACTCTAAATCAAACAAGAAACAAGTTCACATCTCCTACAAGCGAGCATAGGTATTCATTCAAGCAATTTGCATCAAGTTAGTACAAATTTGTGGCAAGCGAGCGTGAGTTCTAGTAAACTTGAAACAAAAGAAACACGTTTCACCAAGAAAGAGATCTAGTGAATTATGAAGCAAGTGATCGTGATAAACTCAATCAAGTGAGCTATTACAAGCCAACATGCTATTTAAGAAATGTATCAAGTGAGAGTGAGTATTCATTCAAGTGAACATGAAGTAACCTAGCAAGTCAAGTGAGTGTTCAAGAAAAGCGATCGTCATCAAGCAAGCATGAGTATTAAATCAAGTGAGCGTTCAAGCAAACATGATTATCATCAAGCGAGCATGAATTCAAGAGTTCAAGAAATAAAGTTCTACAACTCTAGCAAGTGTTCCAAGCCAACGCAATAAGCAACAAATCAAGCGAGCGTGCCATTCAAGCCACATAGAAAGCGAGCCTGTCATTCAAGTAATAAAATCAAGTGAATCAGTTCAAAGCATGACATCTACAACAAGAGAGCCTAAATTCAAGAGATCAAGTTCAAATGGCACAACAAATTCATTTGTTAAAAATTCTTCACAATTTGATCATCTCCATTGATGAAGACATGGTGCAAATCAGCAAAGAAACTCTTGTTGATCTTTCCCGTCATCTACAACAACAAAAATGAAACCATTGAGTTTCTTCAGATAGAGTCGCAAATACAACGAAATGAGTTGCAAAATAAGAGTGAAGCTTCCAAATATTTGAACCATCCAGATGATAAGTCATTCATCCAAACAACTTCTATTGTTGAAGTTGTTCCAATTCAACTTTCTTCCAAGCTGAACATCAAGCCATGGGAATAAATTCAAAATAACAAGAATCGACAAGGCTGAGGATATGTCAATGATGACAAAACCCTGCATATCATAGATTATTCCAAGCTAATTAATTTTTTCAGTGCAGTATTTCTTGCACAAATCACCTCAACAAGTTTTGAGAAAGTTGCAGACAAACAAAATTGCACGCAACCTGAAGTTGAAGTCAAACTGAAATGTCCTCATTGTCAAAGAACCGGTCATATGGAAGATCAATGTTTTGATCTCCATCCTTGTCGCCATTGTGGCAACCCCAATCATTCCTTAGAAGAATGTCGCAACCAACAAAAATCAGCCAGATTAAAAATCAACTATGAATGGATTGATCCTTGGAAATGGTCATCCACAGTCAAAATATTGTCTTAGTTCTACAACCAAATACAATCACACATAGTGCAGCCAATAGTGAAAAGAAGATGATACTCTCATGCAGTTGAATGAGGGAGTACACTAGTGTAAAACTCCTACACCTGAAAGGGGGGATTTGAGGAAAACTTTCCAAAGAAGTGTCTCTCCTTTCAGTTGACAAAGGGGGGGAAATGTCAATGAAATTGATGATGGTTGTTAGACTGAAAGTCTCGAGAAAACCAAAAAAAATAGCTAGTGGGCATCTTCAACAGCCAGTGAGCATCAAGAAATTTTCTAGTGGGTTGTCGACAACAAATAAGAAATGAGCAGTTTTTCAACACAACAAAAGCAACAGTGAGTTGTTTTTTACATCATCAGCCAGTGGGCATTAAAAAAATTTTGTCAGTGGACAAAGGATGTTGATTTCACACAAAGGACAAATGGATCCTTTTGCAACTTGGCACATGATGGAGTTTTCAAGTGAAATTTAGAGATGAATCAGACATGCAGCTAACTCATGGTCTCTTCAGATTGCAGTTTTTTAGCATCCTGATTTGGTGGTTTTTCAGGCAATGCTTTTGAGGATCAACATGAGAACTTGGAAGATGGTTCCTCTTTCTTATTTTGTATTTATCATTGAATGGGGGAATGTTATCCTCTCTCACAAAACAATAATAAATCCAAAAATAAATAAATAAATTAAACATTACAAGTTAGGAATTTGTGCCTAACTCTTGGGTTGTTCCTCTAAGATATGAGTTAGTTTAGGTAGATCCTATATTGGTGTGTGTTTGGTTGAGAAATTATCTCTACAAGGTGTTCAAGATATCATGTACTATATTGAGACACTATCTCCTCATCTATTTAATTGTAAAATTACATTCTTTTAATAATGAGAAAAATATGTGAGGAAGCCGTGAGGCTGAAGCCTTTTCCGCCATTATTTGGTGTTTGGTTTTTTGTGTGTGTTTTCTATATTTTTCTAAGTTTATTTTATTTTTAAATATACTTGTGTAACTATTATAATGTTGAACTTCAATGATAGGAAATAAACTATTCATTTTCGGGAATCTTTCATTTTGATAGCAACTTCGTCTCAGGTTATTCAACATTGAGAACTTTTGAAGTAGGTTGCTATTTATTTGAATTTATATTTTGGCTCTCTTAGAGCTACATCTAGTAGTATTTGTCTAATGGTGGCCTCATGGGAACCTCATCTCAAGAATCTAGGAAAGAGGACGGGGATTAAGGGGAAGTAACCCTTGTTCTATTTATTTGAGATTTTAAGTTGTATTTTATTTATGCTTTAGGAATTGTCTTCACATGTATTATATGATGAAATTTTCTTCTACTATTAAATATGGTTAGTTCTAATAGTATATATTTCAAACTAAAATGAAATTTAGATTCTAGCTTTTAATAAGATCACGTATCGAGAATTATGTGGTGTTCTCTATATGATCGGATTTGATAGTTGTTTATTCTCTTTTTTGACTATGCTCATTTTTGCAATCTTTATTTTTCAATAATGATTTAGATTGGACACTTAGTCCATTTTGACATAGTTGTGTCACTTTTCTGATTATCACAGTATTCATAGATCAGCTATTTGACACACGGTTCTGTCCTTAGCAAGACATTTCTATTAATTCTACATAGAATTATTTAGTGTTGTTAGCATGGTTATAGTGGTTCTAAATCCTATTTTACTGAGTCATTCAATTTTCAATATTTCTTTCAAATAATTTTTTTATGTATCTTGCATTTGAAGAGAAAATTATTGCAGATTGAACATGCTTTTTTCTATAACTTTGATTTTAATTACAAATAAAAATTAGCACAGGGCATAATATTTTCTCTTGCCTTTACTGCAATTGACCAAAATCACTACAAATATATTCCTTAGAAACTATTGGATCTCTTTAAGAATCTTACGACATTTCCTTTGCAACATCTCGAGATGGTGCAATTTCTAGTTAAAAAACTTGTCTCTACATGAGTAGCAAGCTAAATTGGCTTCATTGTGGGGAAAAATCCACAGTTGAGTGCACTTGAGAAAGAAGTGATCTAGGATGGGTGACCTCCCAGGAAGTCATGGTTATTGTGTGCAAGCTCCAAAAGTGATGGTTGAGGCTATGTGATTCATTTCACTAGTTTCAACCCCACTTCCTCACCCCTGTGAGCATTACCCAATGCAATCAGTGCTAAGTGAAATATTAAAAATTCATGAGATATTAGTCAGTTATGACTATCTCTCATGGAAATGGTCATAATGCAATGAGTGCTAAGTGAACTATTAAAAAATGATGAGAAATTAGTGAGTTATGACTACCTCTCCTGGAAATAGTCATATATGAATGACTTACTTAATGCAGTTAAATCCCAAAAAGTGATATATAATATAGTGTACGGTGAAAAACCCTTAATACTTAAATATACAAGAGTAGTTAAATGTTGGGTGAGGATATACAAAGAATGGATCCTGTATATTGAAGGGATTTAAAAAGATAAAGCAATGACTTATTGAAACATTTGTTGGGATATAGTCTTTGATGTAGCAATTGAAATAAGAAGTGATCCCATTCATGGATTACATGGTGATCATCATTTTTCGGATGAGATCATATAACATATACATGACAGGGGTTTTATTTACATCAACGAGACACAAGAATATTTGGATTCATTACATCTATATCCCACTGTGAAGTGTGTCATAGAAATGGGATTAAATGGTGATTGTGTTGATATATGGAATACATACGTTTCACCATTAACCTAGTGAGCTATTATGATAAGGAAAAGCAATGATAAAATCAGTTGGCATGGTAGTCTTTTCCAAGGTCAAATATTAGTACAAGATATCTATTGTTACATTAATTATGTCTTAGATGCACAATTGGAGATATATTGTCTCAGGAAAGTTTGGGCATGGAATATGCATCTAAAAATAAAACTACTAGAATGGTTGGTGTGGAGGAATAATGTTCTCACTTGGGAAAATATTTGCAAGATGGATTCTAATAGTCTTGGTAGATGCTATTTATGTGAAGCTTTTGTTGAAAATGTATTACACTTGTTCATCCAATTCTCTTAGACAGTTGTCATTTGAGTTAAGTTTCACAGAGCTTAAATATTAATGTAGGATGATACTTTCTGACTATTAAGGAATGTTTCAGGATGCACATGTCGCATTTATAGGAGGACACAAATCCACTTTTCTTAATTTTCTGTGTTATTTAGCATGTTCAAAATGTAACTATTTTTTAACATTCCCCCTTGGAGATTGAAAGAATAAGAAACAAGATATGTAATTTTTAAAAATAATATGGTCAAGGGTTTCTACATTTAAAGCCTAGAAGAATTAAAGCTATAGAACTTTCTGATTTATTAACAACTGTATTTTTTGATGGGGCTACAAAATATATGGTTTTTGTATGTGGTATTCATATTTATTTATCCTTGGAAGTTCAATATCAAATTTTATGGAATGGTGGATCATGATGAAATTACCGAGACGAGGGTATACCTCTATGGGTTTTATTGTACTTCTGTAGGTGGCTTCATATAGATTTAGGGTATGTATTTTTTGACTCGTGGGACACGATTGACTGGATCAATGATAGATTATATTTCACACCTTTTCTCTTTGGAAATTAGCTATGCAGGAACAAAGAGATGAGGGGCTTATTTAAATGAGTTTCCTCTTCCAATATGAAAAGAGAACACAATGCCATCACTCACACCCTATCTAAAAAGGGTCTCTCTATGCTACAAGGGGATCTTCTCCTTATCTTTTAGTTTGTTGGTAATATTATTTCTCTTGAGTTGTCTAATTTTGTGCTTACCCATCGGACATTGTCTTGTCCATCCTAACCAAAACCTTCTCTTTAGAGAAAAAAGAGAATTCATTGGAATTCTATGTCTTTAAATAGGACACATTAGATAATAATACCATGGGAGAAAACATGGTTTGGAAAAACCAGGATTCTGAAAATCGTGTGTGATTTAGCCTAGTCAAAATGTTTGCAGGACAAGGAATTACAACATATTTTCCATACTAGGCTCAAAAGTGCCTATCTGCACAAATAACCATTCCAGAACCACATGATAACAAGCCCATTGAAGAAATACAAATAATTTTGAACTCATAAAAAACATATGTAAAATGAATAGCAAAAGATGATAGTTAAATTATTAAGGAAAAAATAATTTTCAACAAAAATGACTCTCTCAAATATGTTTTGAAGTTCCATGTAACTATGTCCATTTACAATTATTTTTTGGTTAACAGGTAATGAAGGTATTACATTGAATACAAGTATATCTTTTATTGTAACATATTACCTATTTTTAAATTTATAATAGAGAATGAGATTGTTGGTAACTTGAAAGAAACATATCACAAGTAGAATTTGAATCCGTTTAAAAAGGAAAATATTTTGTCTATCAATCACAAGGTAAACCCAATTAACATAAATTGAAAAGGTCAAAACTTACTAATGATGATAGTATAGTAATTTTGAAGTTATATATATAATATTTTGTTTTAATGGGCCTAAATTATATTTATGAATGGAAAAATGCAATGCCTCCATCACTTATAATAATTGTTTTTATTAAATTTCTGTTAACATACATTTAATTTATGAATGTGATATTTTTATTATTTTTTTTATGGAATTTTGGATTGATGATGACTGAGTGTATTATTATGATATTCCTTATAAAATTGTTACTTCTTCAAATTCCCATAAATTAAAAAAAAAAACATTATTATTATTATTATATCATTTTTCAATAGAATCGCGATATAGATAAAGGTCTTTTGGATTAATCACATCATCAGGATTAGGACTCTAAGTTGTTTCAAACCATCTAATGTGGTTCATCCTCAGGAGAAGGTGAAAAAAAATATAATTGATCTCAATGAATAAATAGTTAGGACGCATCATTGCCCGGAGATAGCCATTGAGACTAGTCGTTAAAAACTACTTGTTAATTACTTCAAAAAAAATATTAATAAATGGTTATTATTAATTAAAAATCTTTATACATTTATTATAATAGGGCTAATAATTGAATTTTTAGAAATGTAAAAACCCATTTCATAATAAAATATAAAAATTAAAACATAATTTAATTAAAAGATAAAGTAAAACATAAATTCATCAATAAATGATTATTATTAATTAAAATATTTATACACTTATCTTAATAGGGTTAAAACTCAAAATGTTTTTAAATGTAAAAAACCAATTTCATAAGAAAATATAAAAGTTAAAACATAATTTAATAATATATTAAATAGAAAAGGGTGTTTTAGTATTATAATTGGTTAATATACCTTATTATAATAGGTAAATCAAAATTTATAATAAAAGCATATAACAACAAATTATTTATAAATAACGAATAATAATGATGAAAAGAAAATAAACCAAGATAAAAGGGGGGGAAGGATGACAAAAAAGATAAAGAAAAACTAAAGACACGAGGAAATTTTTTTTAATAATAATAATAATAATAATAGGGGACAAATAACAAACGAAATAGAGGGAAATTATTTAGAGAGAGCTGAAGTCCATCTCTTACTTAATTTCCACCCATCACTATATTTAAAAAAATTATTATATAAAATTATATATAAAACTAAAGCTATATCTGTGACAGCCTCATTAAGAGATAAACTAGTTACAACTAGTTAAAAGACTATTGGCTTAGTTGCAATTTTTTATTTTTATTTTCTTTTATTGTTCTTAACAAGAAAGACTTAGTTGTAATTGTTCATGACAAAAAAATATTATTTTATTTTGTTACTGAGTTAATAAGTGAAACATGGAATGAAAAGGAAAAACCCATTAAACTGTTGGGAAGTTTCTAAGAATAGGAGGTGGTTGGGAACAGTTGGAAAAACAGTTACCTACCCTCTGGGATAAAAGGGAGTCCCAGGAGAGGGGTAGGGGTTCTGTGAAATTGGGCTTTAGGGTGAAGTATTTTCTAGAGCTAGGTGGAAGACCAGTTGAGAATAGCTTCTGAAACCCTGGTGAGCCTGTCTTGTGACTGGATTGGCCATCTTGAGGTCATAGCAAAAGAAGATTATCCACGGTTACCCGTGGCACCGTCCAGAATTCTGGAGCTAGGGAGCAAGAGGAGGACGTCATTACCTCTCTTGATGGTTGGGAGGACCACAGTTTAAAAGGGATTTTGTTCCTGATTAGATAAGTATCTAATATCTGGAAGTCTGTAAATTTCAGGTTAATTGTCTGTCATTTCTTTGTTTCTTTAAAAATAAAAATGCAGAAGGAACTTATACTATTCTTGATTCCTACGGGGTAAATATTGTTCTAGTAGCAACGCTTTGTGTGTGTGATAGTATTTCCTGTATTTTGCGGACAAACTGGCTACTACTAGCTAACCTGGAATGATAATACCATTATGAAGTGGGAAGAAATATTTCATAATAGATGAAACTAATCTATTTATTCTCTGCAAAAGTGTGGAGTGAATCAAACAAGGAAATTTTTAGAATAGAATTTGTCACTCTTTTATTTTAAGAGTTTACAATACGACTGAATAGGGATTTTGTGCAGTTTACTACATTAAAAAATAACTCTGTGAATTTGGATAACACAGTTGTATGGTGAACTAGAAACTAGTAGCACATTAAAAAAAATTGTAGTACTGAAGTAGGACTCAAAGAACAAAGTAAACCCTATAAACTGGAATAGAAAGACAGGGGAGAAACTACTATGCCTGCCATAGAAAAATAAAAATCAGGAGATTTATACCTTTCAAAACAGTGTTACTGTGGTAGCACCGAGTTAAGCCCAAACAGAACTTGTGCGGCTGGGTCTGGGCCAAAAACCCTACCCTGCTCCTGTTCTTCTATTAAGAACTATACTCAGCCCTTTAGTCGGCGGACTGGTGCCGTAGGGCCTAGGTAATTTTTAAATAGAATAACTTCTCTTAATAGCAAAGATAGCAGTGTACATGGTAATCATACCCCTCTGTCATAGTTAGAGAAGTGCAGAGAGGTTCTTTGTAGGACAAAGTTGACAACCCATAAGTCGAAACACATACAGACTTACATTAAAAACTTCAGCGCATATAATGACGAATGATGCAATGACAAGAGCATACATTTATTTACATAAATGAAACCATAAAATAAATTACATTGCGCAACTATGATATTACTTTGTACATTATCATCATACTATAGTAAGAGAACACCAGATTTGAGTGCTATCAAAATCAAAACCCCCAGAAGAAAATTCCCGAAGTATTCACATGCATGATAATATTATTGTTCTGGCGGAAGCAGTCCACAGACAAAACAAACAAAATGAAATAGTAAGATTACAGCTAGATCCCCAACAAAAAAGAGATGCATAACTGCTATAAATACTTCTGCGAGTCAGACATTATATTAAAAGAGAAAGGGAAAAGAATCTCGAATAAACGGTATTCAGAACAGAGTATTCCGATAAGTTAGACTGTATAATGAAATGCTCTAGCCATGAGGATGGTCGTTCAAAAGAAAATCAGTTACCCAACTTAATGAATCACCTAGACCCATAATTTATAACTGAAAGTTGTACTTAAAGAATATTTGTACAAGTACATCTTAGGCTCTGTAAAGCTAGCAGGGAAAAAACGAAAATAGAATCTTGTCAATGTAACTTTGTAATCAAAATGTGATCCTATGAAAGCACTTGAAGCCACAACTTCTAACTAATTATTGACCAGGGTACCTGCAAGTGAGGTTGGAGTCGAGTTAAATGCCAGATCGAAGCCGAAAACCTGACGAGCAGGGATTAGGGTTTGGTCTAACCTGCAAACAATAGTCCTGTGAGAGACTAGAAGGAGATTATTAACTTCATAGGCCAGACGAATATGAGCTAAAGGAATGCACAGAATGGGAAAAGGGAGTGTCTCAGACAGTTACCTGTTGATGGAGGATCAATCTCTCAAAGCCCGTGCATTTCCTGGAAACAAAAATGGGTAAGAGAAAGTTGGCATAACCTTGTAAGAATTTGAACCCATGAAATATATTATAGCGGATTTTAAACAATGAATCAAAAGAAAAACAAAAAAACAGGATAAGTATGCTTCCATACCTGTAGGTATTATCAACGAAGTTGTGCTGAGGGTTAGAGACCTCGAACATAATAGGCAAAGGCCGTGCCATGGCGAGCTGTGAGCTCATAACCTGCTAATCAACCGTATCACCAGGGTAACGTTTCAGAGTATGAGAGATTGAACCCAAAAAATGATGCAGAATATTAACTAAATCAATAAATTGAAAATCTTGGTGAGGCAAGCCTAGAAAAACTTACCATATACTCAGAAGTAATCCGCCAGTCAACCTGGAAGAAGCTCTGCCTGCTAGCACGAAGGAAGAGCCGCAACAATGACTCTCCGGGTCGGCAGGTGTGAGAATACCGCAGATTTTTCCCTCACATTCACTCAGAAATTCAAAGAATTAATTATACTTGTCAATTAGATTTATTAACCCTATACAGCGGATGTAGAGAGGTCGAAGTACATGCCTTGGAAAATGAACTGTGCGCCATGTGGCAAGACCAACAGCCCAAGTAGGAATAGGTAATTAAGATTAATATGATACGGGAATCCAATGAGTAATTCCATGGAGAAATCGAGACAGTCGAAAGGTATTACTCACACCAAATCTCGTACCACTACATATATATGATAAGCGCTAACATCACAACATTGATAGCGCACACATTATGCCAAATGGGATATAAAAAAAACTTAAGGCTATATACTTCCACCCAAAACTTAAAATATATATGTATATGCAATGTTTGTTTATGGTTGCAATGATGTTATGTCAGTTCGAGCTGAATGATAAGTGAGTTAAATGGCATGTTAAGTCCAAAATATTTCCGTGTGGAGATAATAAAGTACCTAGAATAATTTTTTTTTTACTATGCAAAAATTAATTTGTGAATGAATGTGACAAGTGGTATCAAAGCCAGATTGCTACACTGGGATCTTAAGGGTCTACTAACAGTGTGCTTGTGTTTAGTGCACAAAGGGGAAGCAAGAGCGATGGCAACCCAATCACAACCAGTGGAGACTCAAGCCCCAACAGTTATGAACCCGAAAATGTCGGTTCAATTAACTGTGGAGCAACATTAAAAGACTAGTCGATTGCTTGAGGAGCAGCAGAAGAAAAATACATTTATGCTAAATACGGTACAGCAACTCCAAGAGGAAATGATAAGAGTCCATAGGGACAGTGAGAGGTTGTTACAAGATCAAGAGAGGATCTTGAAAAGTTTGTTGGATAGACAAAATCAAGGGACAAGACACCCTAGTGCTGAGAAAGAGTTATCAACAGAGCCAGAGGACCAGCAAAATTAGAAAAATACTACTGGCAGAACTGAAAAGAGCCTCTCCCAGAGGAGTAAAAATAGGAATTATAATGAGATGGAGTCGGGAAATTTGTCTGACCAGCAAGATCTTAAAAGACAGAAAGTGGAACTGCAGGGGGAATTTCATAAAATTAAGCCACTGACATTTGATGGTGAGGCAGAAGAGGCGGCTGAAGCCTGGTTAATAAATATAAACAAGTATTTCCAGGTATATGAATACATCAAGTCTGAGTTACATCAGTCCCAAGTTAGTAGAAATATGTAAATTAAAGGAACATAAATTTAGGAATTCATGGCTAGTATAGCTAGCTACTGGGGCGAAACGAAAGATGACAAAAAAAGTTCCTTACTGTGTGATGGAAGTGGCAGAACAACAGTTAGAGGTGGATTTAAATATCCTACCATTAGGGTCTTACGATGTCTTAATGGGTACAGACTGGTTGGAAAGACACTGGACATTAGTGGACTGTAAAGAAAATATTATCTCTTTCAGATTGCAAGATGGTACATGGAAATAGATTCAAGGAATTAAAAATCCCATATAATTACGACCAATAACAGTGTCCCAGATGGGTAAATGTATTAGAAAAGGATGCCAGTTGTATGCAATACAAGTAGGATTCACAGATTCTAAGGAAAAATCCCCGATGATGGAAGATATTCCTGTAGTGCAAGAATTTCTGGACGTATTTCTAGAATAAATTCATGGTTTACCACCCAAAAGAGATATTGATTTTACTATTGAATTGCTGCCGAGAGCCTCACCGGTGTCAAGAGCCCCGTATAGAATGAGTGTGCCAGAGTTAACAGAATTGAAAATACAGTTACAAGAGTTGTTAGACAAGGGCTATATCCGCCCAAGTGTGTCTCCTTGGGGAGCACCAGTTCTTTTCCTTAAGAAGAAAGACGGGACATTATGCATGTGTATGGACTATAGGTAGCTTAATAAGCTAACTGTTAAAAATAAATACCCCTTACCAAGGGTCAATGATTTGTTCGATCAAGTGAGAGGGGCTAAAGTATTCTCTAAGATAGATTTAAGATCCGTGTATCATCAAATTTGGATTAAGGGTGAGGATATTTTCAAAACAACTTTCCACACTTGATATGGTCATTATGAATTTGTTGTGCTACCCTTTGGATGGACAAATGCACTAGCAACCTTTATGAGGTTGATGAATGGCATTTTCCCTCAATTCCTGGATAATTTTGTACTTATTTTCATTGACGACATACTGGTGTATTCTAAAAGTGAGGAAGAGCATAAGGAGCATTTGCGGATAGTATTGGAAACGTTGAGGAAACATCAGCTTTATGCTAAATTTAGCAAGTGCGATTTCTTTAAAATAGAAATCCAATACTTGGGATATGTCATAACAGCTGAAGGGATAGATGTTGATCCCAAAAATATCAAAACCATCATGGAATGGAAAGTACCTCAGTATGTGGCAGACATTAGATCATTTATGGTTCTAGCTGGGTCTTATAGAAGATTCATAGAAGGGTTTTCCAAAATTGTTTTTCCCATCACATCCTTGCAGAAGAAAGGCAAGCATTTCAGATGGACAAAAGAATGTCAGGACAGCTTCGAAAAACTAAAAAAACTCCTAACTACAGCCCTAGTACTGAAGGTAGATGACCCGAAAAAAGACTATGAAGTTTGTACGGATGCAAGTAAGGAAGGAGTTGGAGCAGTATTAACTCAAGAAGGTAAAGTGATAGCCTACGAATCAAGGAAAATGAAGGAGCATGAACAGAAATATTCTACTTATGACTTGGAGCTTACAGCAGTAGTTCACGCCCTCCGAGTATGGAGGCATTATCTGCTGGGTAAAAGGTTTGTGCTTAAAACAGACCATAGTATCCTGACTAACTATTTTAAGCAAGCAGATCTAAACTCTAGACAGGCAAGGTGGAATGCATTTCTGAGTGAATTTGACATGGATATTCAGCATCTTAAAGGAAAAGAAAATAGAGTTGCCAACGTGTTAAGCAGGAAATTGCATAGTCTGTTTGCTCTATACTTTAATCAGTTGGAAAGCCAGCTGCTAGAACAAGTAAAGGAAGAATCTCAGAAAGATCCAGAATATAAATTCCTATGGCAGCAAATGGAGAATGATAAGAAACATGATAAGGCAACAGAGTATGGGAGGAATGAAGAGTAGGTGTTGACCTTCTGCGGAAAGATCTATGTGCCTAACTGCACCAATCTTAAAGAGTTAATCCTGAATGAATTTCACTGCAGCAATTACACTGGCCATCCGAGATATCAAAAGATGCTCATAGCAATAAAGAAGGTTTATTATTGTCCCGGTATGGGTAAGAACATTGCAGAATATTTAAGAAAATGTTTAGAATGTCAGCAGGTTAAAGCAGAGCATCGACATCTTGTCGGGCTATTACAACCCATACCCATTCCTGAATGGAAATGGGCGGTTATCTGCTTAGATTTCATCACGGGGTTACCACGAACAAAGAAGCAGAATGATTCTATTATGGTAGTGGTGGACAAATTAAGAAAATCTGCCCATTTCATACCCGTGCAATCTACCTACAAGACGGTACAAATTGTGGATATATTTATGAAAGAGATATTTAGATTGCATGGCATACCTAAAACTGTGATTTCAGATCGGGATGTTAAGTTTACATCTATTTTTTGGAAAGCTTTGTTTTCTGGATTAGGAACCCAGATACATTTTATTACTGCCTACCATCCTTAGACTGATGGGCAGACAGAACAGGTAAATCAAATTCTGGAAGACATGCTATGTATGTATGTGATGCAACAACCAACCAAGTGGGAAGATTACTTGCACCTGGTGGAATTTGCATACAACAATGGGTATCAGGATTCTCTGAAAATGAGCCCCTTTGAAGCGTTATATGGTAGGCAATGTCGCACACCTATAAACTAGAGCAGTCCCAAAAAAAAATTACTGTTGGGACCGGAAATGTTGGCTGAGATGGAAGCAAAGGTAAAAATAATAAGGTAGAATTTGAAGGTTGTGCAAGAAAGGCAAAAGGTTTTTGCTAACAGGAAAAGATCCTACCAAGAATTCGTGATAGGAGACCATGTATATGTAAGAATTAAGCCTAAAATAAGTACTATGAGGTGGACCTCTTGTGCTAAACTGGCTCCTCGCTACTATGGCCCTTTCCAAATATTGGAAAGAGTGGGACCAATAGCCTATAGATTAGCCTTGCCCAGTCATATCCGACTACACAATGTATTCCATGTATCCTTATTGAAGCGATATGTACATGATGAGAAACATGTAATTCATTGGCAGAATATTTAGGTAGGAAGAAGGATAGGAATAAATCCTAGTTTGAAATTTCAATATCTCTAAGTGTACTGATTGGAAACACTTTTGTTCTTTTCAGGTGGAACCGGACAGAGATTTTCTGGTAGAGCCACAATGCATACTTGACCGGAGAGAAATTGAACTCCGCAAAAGAGTATTTATCCAAGTGAAAGTGCAGTGGAAGCACTTTGGACTGAATAAAGCTACTTGGGAAGATGAAAAATTCAGGCAGAAATCATACCCGGAACTCTTTGCAGGGATGGGCTCAAACACCAAGGACGGTGTTACTTCCAAGGGGGAAGATGTGACAACCTCATTAAGAGATAAACTAGTTACAACTAGTTAAAAGACTATTGGCTTAATTTCCCTTTTTTATTTTTATTTTCTTTTATTATTCTTGAAAAGAAAGACTTAGTTGTAATTTTTCATGACACAAAAATATTATTTTATTTTGTTACTGAGTTAATAAGTGAAATAGGGAATGAAAAGGAAAAACCCATTAAACTGTTGGGAAGTTTCTAAGAATAGGAGGTGGTTGGGAACAGTTGGAAAAACAGTTACCCACCCTCTGGGATAAAAGGGAATCCCAGGAGAGGGGTAGGGGTTCTGTGAAATTGGGCTTTAGGGTGAAGTATTTTCTAAAGCTGGGTGGAAGACCAGTTGAGAATAGCTTCTGCAACCCTAATGATCTTGTCTTGTAACTGGATTGGCCATCCTGAGGTCACAACAGAAGAAGATTATCCACTATTACCCATGGCACCGTCCAGAATTCTAGAGCTAGGGGGCAAGAGGAGGACGTCATTGCCTCTCTTGATGGTTGGGAGGACCACAGTTTAAAATGGATTTTTTTCCTGATCAGATAAGTATCTAATATCGAGAACTCTATAAATTTCAGGTTAACTGTCTATCATTTCTTTGTTTCTTTAAAAAAAAATGTAGAAGGAACTTAGACTGTTCCTGATTCCTACGGGGTAAATATTGTTCTAGTAGCAACGCTTTGTGTGTGTGATAGTATTGCCTGTATTTTGCAGACAAACTAGCTGCTACTAGCTAACCTGGAATGATAATACCACTATGAAGTGGGAAGAAAGATTTCATAATAGATGAAACTAATCTATTTATTCTCTACAAAAGTGTGGAGTGAATCAAACAAGGAAATTGTTAGAACATAATTTTTCACTCTCTTTTATTTTAAGAGTTTACAATACGATTGAACAGGGATTTTGTGCATTTTACTACATTAAAAAATAACTCTGTGAATTTGGATAACAGGGTTGTATGGTGAACTAGAATCTAGTAGCACATTAAAAAAAATGTAGTACTGAAGTAGGACTCAAAGAACAAAGTAAACTCTGTAAACTGGAATAGAAAGACAAGGTAGAAACTATTATGCCTGCCACATAAAAAAAAATCAGAAGATTTATACCTTTCAAAACAGTGTTACTGTGGTAGCACTGAGTTAAGCCCAAACAGAACTAGTGGGGCTAGGTCTGGGCCGAAAACCCCACCCTACTCATGTTCGTCTATTAAGAACTATACTCAGCCCTTTAGTCGGCGGACTGGTGTCGTAGGGCCTAGGTAATTTATAAATAGAACAACTTCTCTTAATAGCAAAGATAGCAGTGTACATGGTAATCATACCCCTTTGTCATAGTTAGAGAAGTGCAAAGAGGTTCTTTGCAGGACAAAGTTGATAACCCATAAGTCGAAACACATATAGACTTACATTAAAAACTTCAATGCATATAATGACGAATGATGCAATGACAAGAGCATACATTTATTTAGATATATGAAACCATAAGAGAAATTACATTGCGCAACTATGATAGTACTATGTACATTATCATCATACTATAGTAAGAGAATGCCAAATTCGAGTGCTATCGAAATCAAAACCCCCAGAAGAAAATTCCTGAAGTATTCACATGCATGATAATATTATTGTTCTAGCGGAAACAGTCTATGAAAAAAACAAACAAAATGAAATAGTAAGATTACGGCTAGATCCCCAACGAGAAAGAGATGCATAACTGCTGTAAATACTTCTGCGAGTCATACATTATATTAAAAGAGAAAGGGAAAAGAATCTCGAATAAACGATATTCAGAACGGATTATTCCGATAAGTTAGATTGTATAATGAAATGCTCCAGCCATGAGGATGGTCGTTCAAAAGAAAATCAATTACCCAACTTAATGAATCGCCCAGACCCATAATTTATAACTGAAAGTTGTACTTAAAGAAGATATGTACAAGTACATCTTAGGCTCTGTAAAGCCAGCGGGGAAAAAACGAAAATAGAATCCTGGTAGTGTAACTCTATAATCAAAATGTGATCCTATGAAAGCCCTTGAATCCATGGCTTCTAACTACTTATTTACCAGGATACCTGCAAGTGAGGTTGGAGTTGAGTTAAATGCTAGATCGAACTTGAAAACCTGAGGAGCAGGGATTAGGGTTTGGTCTAACCTGCAAAAAATAGTCCTGTGAGAGACTAGAAGGAGATTATTAACTTCATAGGCCAGACGAATATGAGCTAAAGAAATGCACAGAACGAGAAAAGGGAGTGTCTCGGACAGTTACCTGTTGATGGAGGACCGATCTCTCAAAGCTCGTGCATTTCCTGGAAACAAAAATGGGTAAGAGAAAGTTGGCATAACCCTGTAAGAAGTTGAACCAAGGAAATATATTATGGCGGAGTTTAAACCATGAATCGAAAGAAATATGAAAAAACAGGATAAGTATGCTTCCATACCTGTAGGTATTACCAACGAAGTCGTGCTGAGGGTTAGAGACCTCAAAAAAAATAGGGAAAGGTCTCGCCATGGCAAGCCATGAGCTAATAACCTGCTAATCAACCGTATCAACAGGGTAACGATTCAAAGTATGATAGATTAAACCCAGAAAATGATGCAGAATCTTAACTAAATCAATAAATTGAAAATTTTCGTGAGGCAAGCCTGGAAAAAATTACCATATACTCAGAAGTAATCCGCCAATCAACCTGGAAGAAGCTCTGCCTACTAGCGTCATGGAAGAGCAGCAACAATGACTCTCCAGGTCGGCAGGTGTGAGAATACCACAGATTCTTTCCTCGCATTCACCAAGAAATTTGAAGAATTGATTATACATGTAAATTAGATTTATTAACCCTGTACAGCGGATCCAGAGAGGTCGAAGTACATGCCTTGGCAAACGAACTGTGTGCCATGTGGCAAGACCAACAACCCAAGCAGGACTAGGTAATTAAGATTAATATGATACGGGAATCCAATGAGTAATGCCACGGAGAAATCGAGACAGTCGAAAGGTATTCCTCACACCAAATCTCATGCCACTACATATATATGATAAGCGCTAACATCACAACATTGATAGTGCACACATTATGCCAAATGGGATATAAACAAAACTTAAGGCTACAGAATTCCAACCAAAACTTAAAATATATATGTATATGCAATTTTTGTTTATGGTTGCAACGATGTTATGTCAGTCCGAGCTGAATGATAAGTGAGTTAAATGGCGTGTTAAGTCCAAAATATTTCTGTGTGGAGATAATAAAGTACCTAGAATAATTTTTTTTTTACTGTGCGAAAATTAATTTGTGAATGAATGTGACAATATCCAAAGATGTCATATCCCTGGCTTAAGCCACCATAAAAACTCTCATAAAATGAGGGTTGTTAAATAATTCATTATTATTAATTATTATATTGGTATTACATGAGGAATATTCTTGTAATTATTAATTATAAGAATATTGGAAGAATTGTTTCTTAATTATTTTATATAGAACGATTTATATTATTCTATAGAAATAAATTATATTTCCAAGTTGGTATCTTTTATGAGTTTTAGAAATAATGAGTAATAGTTTTGGAAAAAATATGGATAACTGATATTTTTCTCACAAGTAAACAGAAAATCTACCTTTAAAAGAAAAGCATGAGAGAATTATGGAGTGCTTTTCTGATTTAGGAAAAATAAGATTTATGGATGCTTTATAGAATGCTTTTATGATTTAGAAAAGTTGGAATGCTAGAATTCATTTATGATTTAGAAAAGCTGGAATGCTTTTATGATTTAGAAAAGCTATACCATTTTATTAATTCTATTTATTGTAAGCCTATAAGAAAAATAGAAGAAAAAATGATAGAATGCATGGAGAATGGAGCCAAGGAAAAGGAAAAATAAATTCCAATCATGCATCAAGAGATAAGTAACCATATTCTTTGAAAATTCTTTTTTTTGCATATGGGGCATGATAATATAATAATTGAATTTAATTGCAAGGAAAAGTTCATATGATGAAGAATCAAGATTATTTATTGAGAAAAACTCTATATAATTTTGTAGATATATTAATAAGTGTATTATTCATTGAATTATTAGAAGAATTCATGTGTTCTGAATTCATACAAGTTTTTCATGGCTAAATAAATCTGAGAATTGCATGAGTTACTGGAAAATAGGGTCTAAATATGACTTTGTATCTCCTAAACCTAAATATATATGAAAACAATGAAAGAGGTTTTTGTAAAAGAAGATGTTATTACCAAAAGCCTCTTTCAAATTTTAACAATTAGTTTCCCATGTCTTGGAAATGGTGTCCATAATTGATGACAAAAACAGGGGATTATTTAATATTTAATTCTAGAAACGTGAGTTCCAAATATTTTTTCGAATCTTCCAAACCGTAACACCTGTATAAAACCAGAGAGAGGTTATTTTTAACCAACTCATTACAAACAAAAACCTATTTGGGTTTTCCAAAAATCATTTCCATCTAGTTGGAAACCCTGTCCCAATTTGATGACAAAAACAAGAAATTATTTAATATTTAAATCTGGAATAATGGGCTTCAAAGATTCATTTGAATCCTCAAAACCGTGACACCTGTAAAAAAACTAAGAGAGGTTATTTTTAATAAGTCTGTTCCAAACAAAAAATTCCTTTTTTGAACTAAATTTCATTTCCATATGCTCATAATATGCATCCAAAGTGGATGACTAAAACCGGAAAAATAGAGTAAAACAAATTGTTTCCATTTCATTTTTCAATGAGATAAGAATAATTGTTTACATACATATAGACATAAAAATTATGTTGATGATTCTTGATGAGGAATTAATTTATATAATTACCAAGTATGTTATAATGATGCATATGCATTAAAATTTAAAAAGAAATATTGGACTCTTGAAAAGAGTATGTTCTTAAGGGCACATGAATAATTATCTAGTATATTTGATCTACTAGAAATTATTATGTGATTTTAGATGCATGAAGAGCTTGAGTCGTGTAAAAAGATATAAATAACTTATGTGAGGGGTAGCTCACATAAAACCTTTGTGTTAAAGGCAATTGGTTGTGCTATTTGAGAAGGTTATTTGGTTGTGTTAAAGGTTATTCATGTTATTTCTTGAGGAAATATTATAAATCTCTCTAATATATCGAATGATAAAAAAATATTTTGTATTTCATGCATAATAGCTATTTAGTTAGCTATCCTTTGGAAAAATAATAATTAAGGTGTTAAAAATCCTTGGAAATATATATATATATATATATTTGTATGCAAGGAAGAAATTATTTTGTTAGATCTCTTCAAAAATAATTCAAGAGAAAAACATATATACTCCTATGCATTATTGGAATAGATTCTTGGAGAGGAAAGCTAGTAATCACATGCTTTATTAACTAAGATTATTTAGAGAAACATATATTCTTGCATGCATGGGAAAAGTATAGTTTTGGGCATTAGATTTGTAGAGGAAAGGAAGATGCAATCACATAATATTTATTGTGTTAGCCTTCTTTTGGGAAAAATAATATGTATTTTTTAAATCTAAAGGGATTAGCTATGATATTAGCTTTAGTTTGAGAATATTATGCATAGTTATTGGATTATATCTTTTGGATGAGATGGAAATTTCTCTTTTCATGCATGAAAGAATAAGTGGCATGCGTTTGACCCCTTGAAAAATAAATGTGTCTATTTTTCCATGAAATATTTATTTAATTTCTTTTGGAAAGAAATATATGTTTTACATGCAAGAAGAACAAGCTATGTTATTGCACGCACAAAATTATAACTAGTATGTTAACTTTTTTTGAAATCGAGATGACATGGTTATACATAATAGCCATTATGAATAGCTCTTGGGTGGAAAAGATGTTTTTGGAAAAAAACATGGATTCACATGCATAAGTATAACATCTATTGCATTAATTCCTTTGGAAAAGAAACATAAGAGTAGGCAAAAAAATAATTTTCTTGTTGGGATAGTTATCTTGAAAGCTTGTTATGCATTTGCATGCACAATATTATTATACAGTATGTTAGCTTTCTTTTGGAAATAATATGAAAGTGCATGCATGGTTTTGTTAGTGTTTGTTGGAAATATAACACCTGATAGTTATTTATTTGTTACTAGTGCATGTGAAATGATGTTAAAGAAGGAATTTCATGTCAACGTGGTTATGTTTTATACATACAGAAAAATAGTGTTGAAGTGTCAAAAATAAATATTGATTGGATTATTAATAATTTGTCTAATCATGATATCATGTGTGATGATGACAACAATGACAAGAAAAGAGGGTGACCTGAGAAAAGGATTTTTCAAGTTTAACATTGTGGAAGATAAATATTTGTTAGTCCATGCAGGTTTAGTAGTTCCAACTGTAGGATGACCCACTGAAGGAAACAACCAGACTACAAATACTCGGACTGAGGGTCCATGGGTAAATGGTATCATGATGATTGTAATAGATTATAGCTAGCTATGTTTCATTTAATATTATTTTTCTATGTAATTTTTATGACATTGGTCAAGGGATGGACTCCCTTATAACCATTGGGTGAGGGGTGACAACCCTCACGAGCATTTAATAATAAAATTAAATGTTAGCTAATTTGCACCCTACGGGGATTCCAGGGTATATTGGTGTCTAATGATGTAATTGTCCATTGTGTCATTTTTATGATGTTAATTACTTTCATGATGCGATGTTTATATTATCAATTAGGTGATTCACTAATTGAATTAAAATGATCATGGGATCGATGCATAGTTATAGCAGGAAATTTAAGTTAATATGCTACAACAAAGACAATTAATGGTTGTGTAACTCACTATGGTTTTTAATAAATATTTATCTAAGCGATGATGATGGTTATTCAAATGGTTAATGCAGAAATATAGAAATTAATTTATAAGGTTACACATTTGTAAATGTTGAAAAAAAATCCTAACTCCATGCATTTTCCTGCGAGGTTATCGGGGTATGTTTTTTTGTGTAAGTAAGAAGTTGTATTAAGAGAAGAAAATGCACATGAGTTACATAGGGTTATGCTGGTAGAAGACCACTATAGAACCGTGATCCCCAGCCATAACAAGAGTGACCAACTTAGACAGACTAGCCAAGACAGAACCGAGCTAAACAGCAAAAAGAGCTGCTAATAGTTGAAGGTAGCCAGCTAATATAGACAGACGGAGACATGCTATCTGCCCGTGGGCTTGCAGCGAAAGCAGAACAGGCTGCACGAAGTAGAAAATGACAGACAAGATTAATCATTAGAAAAGACTGAAGACTCAACCAGAAGGGGTTGAGTGCATGATGCGAAATTTTTTCCCTTTCTTGTTGACTACTTTGACCCAACCATTGGGGCCTGGGGTTGCGGGGATCACTTGCATATCACTGCAGCTCCCAGGAGGAGCGTCTTTGTCCGAATCGGAGGAACTGGAGAGGTGCGGGCGTTTCGGAACAGTCGAGGAGACAAGGGGCCTCTCGGGCGCATCAGAGGGAGAAGGCTGCTGTTGAGTTGCCACCTCCTCATCCGAATCACTTTCTTTTTCTTCAGAGCTGCTGGAATCAAGGTCCTCCAAGGGGGGGGATTCAAAAGGTTTCCAGCTTTTATCTTTTGGTTTGCGTTTACCAGATTTCTGATTGGCTAGAAACTGAGCACATGAGTTCTGAAGGTGCCCGGTCTGATGACAGTGCCGACAACGGAAAGCTGTGTTCTCATAGTCGAGAGGCTGAGGCCAGGAGAAATCCCGAAATTTGAGAATGATATGGTCCAGAAGTCCTTTGCTGATATCAATTTCTGCACAGATTCTGCCATAGGTGTAGATACCCTTTAAGCCTCTTGACGGATCTGTGGCAAGGAAACGCCCTAGAGTGTTCCCAATGGCTTCGAAAACTGCACAATGCCAAAGGTGAGCAGGCAGGTTGGGAAGCCAAACCCAGATCGGGAGTTTGGTGATAACTGTCGTGGATGGATCGAAGTCTGGAAACCAAGGGGTTAGGAAAAGCCCAGCCTTACCCCAGAACCATGGACCACCAGTGAGGGCAGTTTGATAATCCTTGCTATCAGCTAGAATGACAATGAAAAAACCTTTGGAACATAAAATGACCTTGCAGTGCTTGGTCCAGGTGGAGTGAACCCAGCTGTAAAGATCTTCTGATCGCGGCCATAGACCATTGAATCTGCAAATGAGGGCCTTTTCCTCATAGAGTTGGAGCACCCTATCCAGATCTGGGTGGATTATCTCTGCAGAAGGAACTTCTTCCAATTTATCTACCAAGAAAGGCTTGGGAGCCTCTGGGGATGGGGCTGAGGGCGAAGAAGAAGGAGATTTGACAGCCTCCTTGTAGGAGAAACCCTTGGGAGCAGAGGACTGCCCTGCTGCGCCTCCCCTTAATCGATAAGACAGAACCACTGTAGCATTCCGCTCTATATTGTAAAAAGACAGAGGTAAATGATCAGCGAGCTGCTTACCAGCATAAAGGAGCCTAAACCAGGAGGACGAGATCCTTAGTTTCTGTTCGATGGCTTCAGAGAGGAGAAGCCCCGTGAAGGAAGACTGTGCCCAAAGGAGCAAGGTTTTGCCTATTGGGAGAGAGATCTGTATTTGAAAAAAGTCAGAATGGGTTTGATGAGGATCCAAGCTTTTGAAGGTGGAGGAGAAGGCTGGATCTGTTCCAAGAGATCTGCAGGGCTCGAAAACCAATCCTTGAGCTGAATCGCATAACCCCTGCCTTTGAACGCCACGGCGAGGGTCATCATTGAGAGGAATCTGGCAAGAAGGACTGTGGAGGGCATAGTGCCGGCGAATAAGAGAAAGGGCAGCCAGGTAGCTCATCCGGGCCACCGCACCGTAAAACAAAGGTAATGAATGAGTGCTCTGAAGAGCCCCATGCTGTATTAACCTGTGTAGATCTGGCGAGTCCGCGGCCAGGGGGGCTGACGATTTGGCAGATCTTTGAAAATATGGTCGAAAACCGTTAAACCAGTAAAGGGTCTGCAGCGAGAGCTTTCGTGGGAGTAGGGGTCCCGGGGAGATCGATGCCGCAGGGCTGGAAGTCACCGCAGGGCAGGATGCGAGCTGAAAAATCAGGGCGGCGTCATAGAGCGAAGGAGCAGACGTTTGCGAATCCATCGGCGAAAACCCTAGATCTCTTCGTCCGATTCGTCTTAGGTTATCGGGGTATGTTACAAAAGAATAAAGGTATACAAATATATTTTGTTTTAAATTAATTTAATTGAGATCATATTTCGATAAATATTGATTATATACATTTTCTTTGTGGAAATAAGTATTTTTCGTTGGATTTTTTGGAGATAAATTGGAAAGGAATTAGAAGATATATGTCTAATTTTTTTTTGTCAATTTATCTATGTTTTTCCACACTTGAAATGTGGCTTGAGAAACTGGCTTGAGAATCTACTAACTAGGGGAATCTAAGCCATCAAATTCACTCCTAGATCGCATACCATCTAGCCCACACGAGTCCTAAGCTAACTAGAAAGCTCACTGGATTTTAGGGTGTCTCCTCACCCTAGCACTCACACAACAACCTTCTTGGTGTTTTATCCTTGAGGTTTTGGATTTTAGGGTGTCTCCTCATCCTAGAACTCATGCAACAAGCTTCTTGATTTTTTATCCTTGAGGTTTTATCTTGGGTTGCCTTGATAACTACCTTATTAATTTTTTATCCTTGAGGTTTTATCTTGGGTCGCCTTGATAACTACACCCATTCTCAACCAATTTTAATGCTAGTGGGACTTTATATATGCCAAAATTTTGGATAAAAAGTAAAATATTATTATATTTTTCAATAGTTATTAAATCTTAACATAAGTAATTGTTATTTTATATTATTAAAATATATAAAATATTCATAATTGTTAACCGTTTAAGATTAATCATTATTTATATTAAATACAATTTAAATCTACTTAACTAAACAATTTTATTATTTTTTAAAGATATGTTTTGTGTTATAGTCTAATTAATAAACAAAATAGTTTTAAATAGTTTTTTCTCCTTTTTGTTTAATATTTTAAAAATCTAGTAGAAATTTTTAAGATTCATAATTTTAAACTATTTAATTTTTGAAGTCCCAAGGGATTTTTTAGGTGTTGAATTCATTTATATATTAAAAAATGCATTTAAACAATAGAAAATCACAAATTTTCTTAATATTGTATCTCTGATTATGGGCAAAAAAACCATTTTGTCTATTTGTTACAATTGTCTTTAATAGGACATTTTGAATAGTTTTCTGATTTATTGTTTCGATCTAATTTTTCTAAAATCTGGTAGGAATTCATTGAAATCATAAATATCATAAGTTTGATCGGTATCAAAGAGTGCTTAACCATTTTTTTTATTAGTTACAATTGTCTTTAATGTGACCTTTTGAAAAGTTTTACCATTTATTTTTCCGATCTAATTTGTCTAAAATCCCGTAGGAATTCATTGAAATCACAAGTATCACAAGTTTGATTGGTATGGAAGAGTGCTTAATCCATATATGTAGTAAAAACACCAATTTAAATAACACAAATCGAGGCCAAAAAATCCAATAAAACCTACAAAAAATTGCATTAAAGACAACTCCATTATAAAATTGCTAGATAATTATTTTGCTGAATTGTTAATTAAGTAAACAAAATAAATGAAAAAGTCATTGATACCAATAATTAAGTAATTAAATAAGTTATTTGAAAAAATACATAACTTAATTAATGGCCAAAACGACTCTTTTGATTATATTTTTCTAATCAATTTTATACAAAATCCAGTAAATATTTTTAAGAATCATAAGTTGTGTGCAAATTTTTTGTACCTTACAATTTTTTCGTGTTAAATCCACTAAAAAATTGCATTTTAAACATTAAAAATTACTTTCTTACTAAATTTTGTATTGCCAAATTCCAATCTAAAAGACAATTTCATAAACAATTTTTTTTTTTTGCTTTAAATTCGTTAATTTATATTTTATTTATATAACTAATTGATAATACTAATGTATATCCTTAATTAGGAAAAAACTTTATAATGTGATAATATTAGATCTAAGATCTTTGTGATCCATAATGTAGATAAATGTCTTTTTGATTAATCACATTTTTAGGATTTGGTCAAAGTTTCGAACCATCTAATTTATCTGGAGGATGAACCACATTAGATGGTTCTAAATGTCGACCAAATCCTAAAGATGTAATTAATGAGAAACACATTTATCTACAATATGATAATAGTTCAAATTTACTTTCTTATATTTATATCTATTATGGACAACTAATATCTAAAACTAAATTCTATTTTTTTTATATTTCTTTTACCAAAAAACATATAATATATTTTTTTATTGAATAATGAATTATTTTATATTGCATAAAATATATTTTAAATGAAAAATTATGAAATAATGAATCTCAACAAATTTAACAACATTTCAACTATTTTTAAGCCAAATATATCCAAAAATATATTTTAAAAAATAAAAAATAAAAAATTTAATTATATTTTTTTATTAATAGCATGATAAATACAATAATTTTTTATAAATTAAAATAATATAATTAATATCTTTTCAGATTGTAAATTTTTGTGATCTATAATTGTTTAACAAATTCTTCTCTACAACTGACAATATCATTTGTCCTGTAAATGATATTGTGATATTTAGGAAGATTTTGTTAAATAATTAATGTCCATTAAATCGTGAATAGATAGTGATTGGGTGCTCTATTAAATTATTTCTTAATGTACCTTGATCACGGTGCCACGACCAGAGGGATGGACGGAGGTCGGTGCCACGTGGAGACACGCACTTGACCATCCATCATGGTTAAGCATTAATGAGAGGAGGAGGCCTATCCTTAGCACGATCGACCTTAATGATAACTAATATAGTTGTTCGCAGCCAAAAAAGCATGTCAGAAAGGAATGGGAAGCTATGCCGGTTGTGGGGAGGTGTAAGGCATAAAACGTATTTGCAGAAAGGGAATGTTATTGTAAGCCAGCCTAGAGTTTAGTTCGGAGGAAGTTCTACAGAAAATTCGACGTCGGGTTAATTGGTATGTTATGGCTCTTGTTAGCCTCATCTCTCAATTCACTATTCTAGTTCGAAACACTGAAGTCAAAGATGATGGCTGCAATGAAGTATGTCCTCTTTTCTGTGTCTTTAATGGGATATATTACTAGTCTTTTATGGTTTTCTGTTCTTCTGGTTTTAACTTAATTCTCAAGTTTTTAGTTGAGGCTTGCATGCTTCCTCTTTTAATTCTAGCCCCTGAAATCGAACCCTACTTTACAAGCCCATCTACCCATCTACAATCCAAATTAAAAATCGGCCTATATCAGTGCAAAAGTCTAAAGCTTGGTCTACTCGTAAAGATGTATGGTTTGATTTTATGGTTACATTGTTTGCATTGTATGAAAAATAATTTTAGGGGATTCGATTCCTAGGAAGCCATATTTGAAAAGTATCTTCGGGTTTATGTGCAGGCCTATATGTATCGTCATGATAGTTTGAACATTTTCCGTCAATGTCAAGGTAGACCTAGTCGTAGTTTGAGTTGCGTTTTCCCTCAATTTCAATCTTGGCTGAGTGGTTTTCTATGGTTCCCAAGTCGTAAATGGAGGTACATGCAAATTCCTTTTGGTAAAATGGACTGTGTAGCGAAAACTGTTCCCACTCATACTACTGTGTGCACAGCAATTCCCGAGGGATCCACCAACGCTCAACAGGATTATTTTACTGATTCTTCTCTGTCATATACATTATTATCTTACCCTATTACAGGGGGATGTTTCTACCATTTATTAGGGAAAAAGGAAAAACAAGGAAAAGAAAATTAATAGGCAAAGGAAAGCAAAAGCAAACAATAAAAAATGAAGGACCAAGCAAACATGGAAGGAAGACTACTAAACAAGTTCTTGAAAACATATCTGATCTTTATGAATCAAGAAACCAGTACATATCCGCAATACCATTTAGGGTTGGGAAAGAGAGAGTAATTATGAAGATGAGGATATCAAACAGCAGGAGGCAACTATGGATTTCCTCTATGACCCGGGGAATACAAGAGGATGGGTATCTCTGTTTCATCAATCTGTCAACACGTATTGGAAACTAAAATGTCTCTTGGCAAAAGCCATGTCAAGTATGCAGGAAATGGAAGGAAACCCAACAGTGGTTTTAGAATTGTAACAGATCAAACAGGGAATCTGAGACATTGCCATGTCTCAATTTAATGCAGCGGCAAGAATCAAGAGGATTGAACGTAAACTACAAGGAATGCAGCAAGTAGAGATGTCGGATTCCACTGCAAAAGACCCGGTTCCAATTGTCTCTTTTGATGGATAATATTAGATTTTAATAATTTCAAATGTTTTTTGCGGAAAATTTTATTAGTTTTTGTTTAACTACAACTTTTATGGACATAGTAAGGTAGTCAAAGCAGCAAGTAAAAGGAAAAAACAATTTTAGTACTGATTGGCTTTTAATTCTCTCAGGGGGCCAACAGACCTGGTTTCCTTTTGGCAGGTTGGGCCTACCACATGCATCAGTATTTGTATAGCAACTTGCTTTTTAATAAATTGAAAATAAAAAAGCTCCAAGAAATAAATATATATATATTATTGTGAAATTATTAATTAATTCAAAAACCCTCAAGACAAAAATATAATTTAAAATATATATATATATATACATATATATATATATATAAAAATATATATATATATATATATATATATATATATATATATATAATTTTAAAATATGGAGACCATGGAGATTTTGTGAAACACTGAATGTGTTTGTAATTAATAAGGTATGCTCCAAAAATATCAAATATCAATAATAATATAGGGAAGATGGAAATATGGTCAAACCCAAGGGAAAACTAGTTCCTAAAAAATTACTATAAATATACACCACCTTCCCATTCTTGTCCACCGTCATTTGTCTAAGCCCAAGATAGTAGTTTGTGTTCTCTCATCCGTTCGTTTCAAAAATGAAGCTTTCTTTGAGTTATGCGATAGCAGTTCTGATATGTGTAATGCTGTGCAAGCAAGTCGCTTATTGGGAGCTGGCCACTGCTACGTGGTATGGAAAACTACATGGTCCCGGGAGTGAAGGTAATAGAACTGAGTGTTTGTAATCATTGTATTTTCATTACACGCAAATTGGATATATTTTCAATATTTGTCCATGCAATCATGAAATGAATATTTGATGATGGAGAAAAATGTATCGTGTTGTATTTGTGTGTGACAGGAGGCTCATGTGGGTACGGCAGCATAGTGAAGGAATCGCCTTTCCAATCAAAAGTCGCTGCAGGAAGTCCAGTGCTGTTCAAAGACCGAAAAGGGTATGGGGCTTGCTATCAAGTATGAATTTAATTGAATTGAGCATTGTTACAGTTTTCACTAATAAAATGTTGAGCATTCTTCTCATAAGTTGAGTACACAGACTGGTGTTTGTTCTGAAACGCCGGTGATTGTGGTCATTAAAATATATGTCCAGATGGTGGAGTTTGCGGGGGTGGTGAAAAACACTTTGATCTCAGTGGTGCCTCGTTTGAAAGCATTACATCATAATTTTGGTTTGGTCCATTTAATTTTAATCTTTTTTCAAATTCCTTCCTCCTTATTGTTGTGTTATGTGATGTAGGGTGCCTTGCCAATATTCGGGGATGAAGGTTGCCTTCCACGTTGACGCAGGAGCCAATAATTACGATCTCGCTGTATTTATTCAATATGAAGCAGGATATGGTGATCTTGGAGCAGTTGAACTACAACCAGTATTAAAATCACCTTTTTCTAAGTATTAAATATCTATATTTATAGTATAAGAGAGATTATTCACATATACATTTTCTGTATATAATATATGTAGTGTTTTGTTCTTTGTTGAATGCAGACAAACTCTCAATCGTGGCAACAGATGACACCTAAATGGGGAGTAAACTGGTTTCTGAACAGCTGTACCCCTCTCCAAGCAACGTTATTCCTGAAGGTTGACAACCTAATGCTACGTACAAATCATCTGTCAACTATCACTAAGGATGGATGTGATGTATTGTATTATTCTGCATGGCATTCGCAGTAAGAATGCTTACATATATAAAATTTTGTGTAGCATCCTTGAGAATGTTTATGTATAAAAATAAGATTTCACCGCTTTAGTCCGTTAATTGTAAGCTCACGATTAGTATGTTGCAGTTTTGTTTCTCCGTCAAGGAATTTTGGATTATATAATTTGGTGCCACATATTAATGTTCATAAAATTTTATTTTCCACTTTCGTTTTTTATATATATTAAAGATGAATCAAATAGGATAATTTGAAACAAAAATCTTTGTGAAGTATTTAAAAGTTAAATCACATATTATATATATATTCAGCAAGTTTCAAAATTAGACTGTTTTTTGGTACTTAAAAATACTTATTTTTATTCTTGTTTCAAAGTTTACATTGTTTATGTGATTTTTATTAATAGAATTCTCTAATTTTTAATGAATGTTTTTTTTTTCCATTACTATTTATGTTGGTCATCAATAGGCTTCGTAGGAATATTATGGAGGCAAAGATTCAAGGATAATTGTCCCTCATTTTATGTTTTTGGAACATGTTCTTTTTTAACATGTTTTCTAGAACTAATGGTCACATATTTTCCATATCATTTGAAAATTTGGTGATGCTTCTAGTTTTTTACATGAAAATTTTGAAGTCAATGTTCATCCATGAATCCAAAAATCTGGTTAAAATATCAGAGATTACCAACATTTATTTTGTTTTTTCCTCTCCTCTATAGGCATGTTTTGCATACCTTGGCTTATGCATGAAACCTAACAAAGATCTCCACTCGGATTGGAAATGGTTGTTAAACAAATTTGATTACAAATTTTCTATCTAGCCTCATAGAACACTCTCTATTGGTGACAGATTGATTCTTGCTTAGTCACTTTAAGATTCCCCCTTTGACATTGGAGGGTTTCCACACTAAAGCCTAGAAGAATTAAAGCCATAGGGAGTGGAGGTAATGTACGTCAAAAATTACTCAAGTTTGCAGATTTTGTGTCGGTTCCTGCATTCAAATTTATCTCTTTCGCCTCAATTTTTTTTCCAATATACTTCCAAATTTGATGAGTTTTATTTTTGGATATGAATTTTATGGGTGTTGGATTTGAGATCAAGTTCATCCTCAAGATCTATGCGATTGGGATTTTTATTTGGTTTTGAATTCTCACATTCAAGATGTCTATGTTGTCCAAGCACGAGCAACAATTCTGTGGGACCTCATAATTGGTGGGTGGGATGTTTCCTATTAGTCAAAGTTTGTGCTGAGTGCACAAGGAAACTATTCAACTCTAATTCATTTGATGAGCCAATTTGCAATTCCTTCAAGGCATAAGAGGCAGGGAAGGTAGTTCTGATAATAGACAACTCCTCTTCAAATAAAAAGAAGGTTGTAGCCTATAGATACATGGTAAAAAAGAACATAGTCTAGGAGTTCGAGCCTTGCAGTAGATTAGATGTACTTAGAAAGCTTTTTTACATTCAGAAATTAGAAATGGTAGTAGTTAAGAATGTGCCATCATGTTGGAGAAGCAATTTTGTCTGTTTGGAAGCTGGAAATTTTATCTACATATTTACTACTATATAAAAGTTAATATTGGTAATAATAAAGGTTGGTTGTGTTTCACCACCCCAAGGCTAGTTAAATTTTTTATTTATTGTTTACCCCATACACAAATCTATATAAATAATATTTTTAGTTCAGAAATGGAATATTGTATTACATTCCTCATCAATAAAAATGTTCTTCAAGGAATGGTCTACATTCAAAGGGTTAACTATATGTAAATGAAATCAGTCTATTGCCTTTGGCTACATCGTTTCTAAACACTCAAACTTATCTTAAAATAGAACTGATTGTTTTCTTTGTATTTTTGGTTACTATATAGTAAGTATATCATGAATTCAAGACCAATGCAACCAGAGAACTCAAATGAAGGGGGAGAAAAACTATATTTGAGGGTGAAGCACTTTGTATTGTACATATGAACATATTCTAATTTAAGATAATGCAACCAAGTATATTTAAATGAATGGGATACGAAAGGTGACGGGTTTGGATAATAGATAGCAATTTGGTCAATTATGTTTTGATGTATATATTTTTTTAATTAATTTTTTTATTTTATTATATTAAAGAGCTGTGACCAATTTTATTTCATGGAAATGATAATATTTAGAAAAATATAAATTTTTTAAGATTAGGGAGGAGTTGAAGTTGTTCACTATCTTATAATTTCACTTTAATATAGTTTAAACAAGGATTAATGCTCCTCTCACGAACTAGGTACATATTCCGTAGAGGTCGTTGACTATGCATTTTGTAGATAGTTTTTTCTGAAGGTTTCAGAGGTAGGCATGAAGAGAACAAATAAATTTTCAAGATAACTCACAAAATTTGATAAACAAACCACCCATTCTTCAAAAAATTTCATATTGCCTCCAAATTTATCACCTACATCACCTTTATCTCGCATGGAATATGTATCCCCACTCCCCAGCATTACTTTGCACCTCTTGGTGCAAATGCTAGTATTACTTGATTTTCCATGCTTATATGGAACATGGTCAAGAGAAGGAGCTATAACAACGATGGATTTGCATGAAAGCTTTATAATTTTTTCAAACATGAAAGTTGTGATGAATTAATAAGTTTCTTCATTATTTTATAGATCATTACATGTCAAACTGACTTTACTCCTTTACTATCATTGCATTCAACATTGTGCACAAGTATGATTTAAATGTATCAATCAAAAGTATGATTTTATCTATCTTTGATAATGCTAGTTGAATACATCATAGAATACATAGGAGTGCTATGGCTATGAGGTTCAATATGAAATAATCTATTGATTGCTACTATTACTATTATATAAGGGGTGCTCTTCCAATTGCCATTTATTAGCTATGTGAAGAAGGCTGTGGAATTTGTATTTACTATAAGATTGTGTATAGTTGATTTGTGGACAAGTAAAATTTGTTAGGAAGTTTGGAGTATGTGTAATTCATAATGATCTTGTCTACTCTTCATTGATGACTTTTCAATGTGTGAGTTTTGACCTAGGCCATTGCATTATCAATGTGTCAAGGCTAAAAACACGACCTATATGCCAACTACTTCTTATGATCGTTCCTAGGAACATGAATCCTAATTTTTGTAGGTTTAAAATTTATCACAAGTTTGCTCTATTATGGTCGAATTTGTGGAGGTTATCTCAAAATTTATTTAAGGTACCATGGATCTAAATTTCTTATAAACTTTCAACACTATAACAAACTTTGGTGCAAATTGTTGATCCATTCTCACTTGGTTGGGGTTATAGATTTTAACGAAAATTTTGTGTGCATGCATGAGAGTTGGGTACAAATGCACAATGTTGTGTAGCATTAGAGTGATAAATATGGGATAGTCCAAAGCATAGTTTTGAAGAATAGTCTAATTTGACTCCTACCTAATCAACTCAGTCAAGTTGATTGTTGGCTGAACAATTAATTGTTGGTTAAATGGACAAAAGATCTTGCAGGCCCAAATACCAAAGGGAAAAATGGAGCCCATCATGGGGTTATCTATGTAATTCTCCACCACTGCTACCTTCCATGTTTCCTAAAACTCCTCTCCAACCTCAATATCAGTGCTAGTAGTATCATGAGCAACAACACTATGCTTAGCAGAACTAGAAGAACGTGTTTTCCAAAATGCACGAGAACTACTTCCCTCACGAGTCACCATGTGCCATGCTTGGTCTTAGTGGTTCGCTTCCTTCAACTCCTGGTTCAACTACCATATATTAATTAGAACCAACACCCCGAACTCCACTAGACAACAATTCACCATTTTGTACAGGTGATTCACCATTTGTACAGGTGATTCGCCATGATTTTACAAGATAATATAATCTCATGAGAGATTCGCCAAAAAAATTATATATACATATTATATTATTAATAAAATTGTTGTGAAACCAGCTCCAAAAATAGAAAAAAAGAGATATCAATGCTTTAGAAATAAGCCACTTCAAGGGGGCAACCTCCAATACATTACATGAATGAACAATTCTTGGATGATTCAAATTACAAAACCTCCTTTCTATATATAGGAGTCCATGGGGCCACAATGTAATCGTAGTGGGGCCACAATGCAATCCTAGCCGACCTAACAATAATAATTTAAGGGCACAATAATAACGATATGGGGGTTACAAGGGTACAATAATAAAAATAAGGGGGTTACACTAACAACAATAAGGGACTATAATAGTAATACAGGGACCTAACATGCCCCTCTCCTTCAAAAAAGTGTTGTCCTAAATGCTTGAGTAGCTCTGGGTGCTTCTGTATAAAATTCTCATCCTTCCATGTAGAATCTTCAGTGGGTAAGTTCTTCCACTTGATGAGATACTCTGAAATTGATCAATTCCGTAGCTATCGAGTTCTTGTTTCCGTGACCACTTCAGGTTCCAAAATGATTTTTCCTTCCTCATCAAGTTCTGGAAATATTGTTTCAACTGGAAGTTTTTCACCTATAATCTTCTTTAAGCATGAAACATTGAAAATTTGATGCACTCGTGAAGAAGCAGGAAGCTCCAATTTGTATGCCATAGTAGCAATATTTTGCAACACCTTTTAAGGACCATAGTACTTTGGCGATAATTTATTATCCTTATTAGCTTGCTTGAGGGACATTTGTTTATAATATGGTTGTAGCCGTAAAAATACCCAGTCTCCTACATCAAAAATTCTCTCACTGTGATGTTGATCTGCCTGTTGTTTCATTCTATTTTGTGCCAAATTCAGTTTGTCCTTTAAGGGTTGGAGAAATTCTTGTTGATGCTCGATGTGATCTACCACTGCTTGAGCCTTTGAATTTTCTCTTAATGATGATGTGATGGATGGTGGATTGTATCTATAAAGTGCCATAAATGGGGTCATTTTTGCTTCAGTATGGAAGGAAGTGTTATACCACCATTCAGCGAGAGGTATTCACTTGACCCATTGTGTTTTTTTATCATATACAAAACAACGAAGATATCCTTCCAAACATTTATTTACTATCTCATTTTTACCATCAGATTGAGGATGATAAGATGAGCTATGAGCTAATTGAGTACCCAAACAAGAAAATAACTCTGTCCAAAAATTTCCAGTAAAAATGGGATCTCTGTCACTCACAATAACCCTTGGGTTTCCATGTAGCTTTTGAATTGTGTCCATAAATAAAGTAGCAATTGTTCTTACTTTAAATGGACGAGATAATGCACAAAAGTGTGCATACTTGGTAAGTCTATCAACTACCACCATGATGACACTTTTTCCCTTGGACTTAGGTAAACCTGTGATAAAATCCATTGAAATATCCTCCCAATGTTGACTTGGAATGGATAAAACTTGTAGAAGACCCAGGGTATTAATTGTCTCAACTTTATTCTGCTGGAAAACCAAACATTCTGCCACAAACTTTTGAATATCAGATTTAAGGCCATCCCAAAAAAATTACTTCTTCACCGTGTGGTAAGTTTTTAAAAATCCTGAGTGTCCTCCTAAAGGAGAAGTGTGAAATTCCAAAATGATCTTTTGTTTTAGTTGGGAATTCTTACAAAGATATAAGGGATCTTTGTACCATAAGGAATCATTTTTCCAACTAAATGTATCAGATGTACTAGGATCTTGCTGCAAATTTTGAATGAGTGTCCACACTTCTTTGTCCTTCTTCCATTCAACTCTTGCTTCGGTTATCCATTTTGGTTGGATAATATAAATGGCACAAAACAATGCTTCCACCTCTTCATTCTTTCTTGAGAGTGCATCTGCAACAACATTTAGCTTCCCTTTTTTGTAGATTTATTTTCAAAGTCATAACCCAACATCTTTGTGACCCATTTTTGCTACTCTTCTGAAGATAATATTTGTTTCAAAAAGTGTTTAAGACTATCATGATCATTTTTTACCTTGAAGTGTCTTCCCATTAGGTAATTTCTCCATTTCTTTAGTGCATGTAGTATTGCTAACATTTCCTTCTCATAAATAGGTTTATGTAAATACTTTACTTTAATTGGATGACTTTCAAAAGTAATAGGTCTTCCTTCTTGCATTAAAACAACACCAATTCCATTTCCTGAGGCATCACATTCCATAACAAAGGTTTTCGTAAATTCTGGCGTAGCTAAGACCGTGTTGTACGGTACAACAACCCTCCCCATTTCTAAGTTTTAGAATAAATTTCATTTAGAAATAGGTCCCCTTTTTCTTTAGATAGGAATAAAAACTTAGAGGAAATCCGATCATTTTTGAATAAAACAATAAAGGTTCATTGTTAAAAGAGCATATATTGCATATCTTTAATAGCAAGTCTAGATAAACAAATGCAACATTGAAAAATTTACGATCCGATGAGATATAAAAACTTTATCACATTAACATAATACATATTCAATTGGAACAAAGTCTAATGTGATATAGTAATCGCAATCACAAATCGCAGATATCCTTAAGTTGTATATTTGTTTTTGAAAAACTCCGATGTGATTGAACCAATTGCAATCGCAAAAAACATAAGTGTTAAGCTTTCACATTTGTTATATAAAAATTCGATGCGATGCGATTGATTGCAATCACATTTCGGCAGAACAATGTAACATGCGTCTATTTTATAATCTCCGATGCGATGGGCCCCATTGCAAATCGCAATTGTAAAATGAAAATGAAAACTCTTCATTCGGTCATTTGAAAAACTTTGATGTGATTCGATTGATCGCAATCTCATTTTGGAGGAACAAACATTATATTCACTCATGATACTAAAATATTCGATGCAATGGACCCCACCGTAATCGCAATCGCAATTCGGCTATTATCATTTGGAGCTCATTTCTTTTGAAAAGAGCTGATGCGATACACCATCATCGCAATCAGAAATCGGCAGAGATTATGAAATCTTATTTGTTGTCCCTCTTCAAAATCCCCGATGCGATTAACACTTAATCTTTATATTTTACATTGCACGTATGTTATTTATTCATCGCAATCGCATGATTCAAAGGGAAAGTTTCATGTTTTCATTTCAAAACTGCCGATCTCCGATTGTACATTTCTTATTAATAGAAAACCAAAATAATGATGGTTATTCATTCTATTTCAAATACGTTGAGTGTGACTTCTAAAGAGAGAATTTAAGTTTAAAATATGGAGTTAATAAATGGAAATCAATGAATAGATCTTTCATATAGCTGTTCTCTTTATTCTCTTTTTACCATGTCTAAAAGCTTTTTCTCCATTGCAGAACAACAGAACATCCAATCCTTTCATTCACCAAGCAAGAGAAACATTACCAGACAATGAAATGTCTAAAAGATCTAGGAAAGAAAAGGCCACTGTCACTGCGAAGACCCCTATTTTCACCATGGTACCTAAAGAGAAACCAGCCAGAATTAAGCTGGTTACAGACACATCATGCCAAGGTCTTGGAAAACTCTCTTGGGAAGAGGTATATAATATAATTGAAAGGGAAAAACCTATGGTCACTGTGGCGAAGGCATCAGTTCATGACGAAGATGACTCCAAGTCCGATTCAGAAACTTCTCTCCAGGCACTTGCAAATTCATTCCTGCACCGAATTGCAGCTCGGGCAAACATTTTCCCCTACTATGATGTAATTCGGTGGGTGATAGATAATGTCAACATCCAGAACAGGATGTTTGTTTCAGCTACTGGGACAACATTTGGGTCATTTAAAGCAGAGGACATTAAAGCAATGTACCACCTTCCGGACCCATAGAAAATCTACAACAAAGCCTTTATCAAGGAATTTGCTGCAAATAATGAAAATCAGTCTGAGCCAATCAGAGAATGAAGAAGAGCTCTAGATAAGCACAAAAACGAGGCATCAAGTATGTACTTCGTGGAGTCCCTTTCGCCTCCATACTGTTACGCTGCCGCAATGATCTGTAGGCTATTTGGAAATGATAATTGAGCTAGGTTTTCTATACAAATGGTACCTTTAATCCATTTTGCTGTAAATTCTGAAATCATGGACTGGGTTGTCATTCTTTCACATAAGATAGCCAATAGAATTCTCGAGTATAGAAAGTAAAAAGACACAGGAAACACAACCACATTTTACTTTTGTACCTATATTCTAGATGCCCTATGTTTCAACTCTGAATTTCCCATGTTAGGATGGAAATGGACCCCCAAATATCCTGCTCATATTCATATATATCATAAGTTATTGTGGAAATTTCATTTTAAAACCATGTTTATAGAATTTTTCATGGTTTCCTCATCCTTGTTTATCAAACTATTTTTGACCGATTCCCTCCCAGACTTTCTGAAAAAGCTAAGTCTAATTTATCCCAGATTGGTGACTGGTTTGGGGAAGAGAAGTTTACTTATATCAGAGTCTTCGAGAGCATTATAGAGCCCCATATTCTGCCTCTGTATGTTCTCGATAAATTATTAGCACAAGAGATTTCCTACCAGTTAACAGTAGAAGGCATGTCAAGGTCTTTGAAGAATAACAAAAAAATTGATGTGGCCTACTTTTCCATTTAATTGTGGAGATTTTAGTCTTAATAAATTCACACATGCTGAGAAGGAGGTTATCAAAATAAGAGATCTTAAGCTCTCAATAGTCCCGGGAAGGCAATATGACCCAAAGAAGGCGGCGTTTGATTTCAGCACTTTAGTTTCAATTGCTCGATTTGAGCATGAACCAGATGAGTTCGATGATTTGTTTATTTCTGCTGATAATTTGTCCAAAGTCTATAAATTAGCCAAGTCTAAATTTTAGGCTGAAGAGATGAATAAATTCATATTATTTAGAAGCCATAGACTGCTCAAAGCTCCTCTAGATCAATTACGAATTCATGTGCAAGAGTCTGAAACACAGCAAAAGGAAAAAGAAGATGCATCTGATAAAGCAGCTAAAGAAACATCTACCAGCGGGGCCAATGTACAGACATAGAAGGAAGTCACAGGAACTAAGCCTGTTGCACAGAAAGAAAATACTAATGGCAAACCCAATGTACATATTGATCAGCAATCTACAGCTCAGACAGAAAAGGAAAGCATAGGTACTAAGACCAATGTGCAAACTGAGAAAGGAGACACAAGCAGTAAAGCTATTGTGTAAGTAGTAAAAGGAGATATGAGAAATAATCCAGATTCTCAACTTGGAAGAGAAAAAACTACTGAGAAAGTAGTGGATTCTACTGAACTTATAGTTTCTTCCCATTTCTTGAGCCAATATGAGCAATTTTCCCAGAAAATAGGACAAAAAAATAATCCCCAAGTTAATGTTCTAGAAGATCAAGATATGGAAGTTATTCCTGAACATCCTACAGGTGAAATTATGCTGAAAGTAGAAGATATTCCTCCTCTAGATGTCTTTTATAGTCCTAAGCATAGGGCTATTTTTAGAAAGTAGAGGAAGAGGAGAATAATTGACCAGGATCCACTTTCAACATCACAAGTGGAATTTATGAATATTGTTTATAAAAATGTTGAGGTGAATCCGTTGGAGGATCTCACCAAATTATCTCAATATGTAGGTGCCTATAGTGCTGCAACTATAGACAAAGCCTCTGAAGTCTCCCATTTGATGAAACAAAAATACTTATAGAAAGCTATGCTGGAGGAACAGGCCACAGAGAATCAACAAAAGCTTGTTCAGTTGAAAAAACAATTGCAAGATGAGGAGCTCATATCTAAACAGCTAGAAGAGCAACTTAGCAATTAAAAGAAGAAGATTGATGAACAAGCCTTGAACAAACAGTAGCAGTTGAGTCAAGAGGTATAAAAGTTACAAAATCTTATGCAAAATGAGAAAAATGCAAATATTGAACAAGAGAAAATATTCCAATCAACTTTGGACAAGTTCAAGGATTACCCTAAATTAGATAAATTCAAAACTTAAGCTCTTGAAACAAACAAACTACTATCTCAACAGTTAAATGAATTTTGTCTAAAGTTGACACAAGTTGAGCCCTTGTGCGAAATAACATCATCTTTGATAGATGAGGCAGTCACTCTCACGCAAGAAATTGATTATGCTGATGAAAAATTTTCTGAATTTCTTTCATTGCAGGATACAGAGCAGGGAAGAAAAGCTAATCTTCCTAGAATTGAGGGAAGACACAAAGAAATTTTATTTTTGGAATGGGAACAACAGCTGATGAAATCAGAAAGAGCCATATCAAGAGCTAAAAGTATGATGAATAATATTACACAACTGGTTAATGATAGCTTGTATGCCACTAATTTGATCTCAGATTGTACCCCAGGCAAATTACCAAAAGGAAAAGAAGCTTATTCCAGGTGGAAGGAAGAGATAATCAATAAGAATCAACAGATTAGCAAACTTCAAGGAATTTCTTGGGATATTATGTGGACTTATCTAATCAAGCCACACAGTCAACAAATGGCCATCAAATTCCTTTAAAATGCTATTCATTGTATCGTTCCTGAATTCTCTAATGCTACGTATACTGGGTAGTAACATTCAAGGCTAAGTCATCCAACAGAAGTCAAATATATGCTCAAAATTTTCCATCTGGGCACATTGAATGCAGGAGATAATCAATGAATCGGTTTCACTACAATATAGCAATTTTGTTTAGAGATTTCCGATGAGATATATTGTAGCAGTAGTTTTAGTTATTTTGTTTTATTTTAAGTTCCTATTTAAACCCCCTTCATGCATTTAGAAAGGGGTCCTAAATTTGTAATATTTTGACTTGGATGCTACATTTTTGTACTCCATTGATTCTTATATTTTTATAAAGGATCACATATAGTGGTTTTATGGAAGATTGTCTTTAAGAATTGCATTTCGGTATCTTGGAGTCTGTTTTACATTGAAGTGTTTGATTTGGATATCAAATTGCATCGGAAAAAGTATCAAGATGGATATGGTATTTCTATCTATTCGCTGTTAATTTTCTTATGTTATGAAATATTCTCTTTAAAATTTGCTATCATTTATATTTACTTATTTTACAATATTTCTTTATACATATCATTTCTGAGTGTGTAGAAATATTCATCTATTTCAGTATATGCAAATGATATATAAAATGATGAGTACAATGTGCTATTATAACTCTGTTTAATTTCTTAAACAGAGTTATCATTATTTGATACTGCATATTTCAGTTAAATTATAATACATTTTCATGATTATTGATTTGATTGAAATAATCTTTAAGTTGTATTCATATTTGATACCCCGGTTAGTTTTATAATTATGTATCAGTTATAGAATAAATTAGATAGATTTTTTAAGTCATTTTAGTCCCATTTTCCATTTCATCAAATCATTCCATCACCAATCCATTTAAGTTATTAGGAAATGGTCCTATCAATCTAGTCTGAGCCAGCACACCAAATGGAAAAAGAGTTGTTCTAAGGTCCCGACTGGGTGGTTTTCTCCCAATGTTTGAAGCAGTGATTTTCGAGGCCTTAGTTGCTTCAGGAGTCCATGAAAATGCATCTCTCTTCAATAATGTTGTTAGAGGTGTTGCTATTCTCCCATAATTCTTAACAAACTTGTGATAATACCTTCTTAACCCGAGAAATCCTCGCAACTACTTTATGGTTTTGGGGACATTCCATTCCTTAATGGTTTTAATTTTTTTAGGGTCTACCTTAACACCCTTATGAGATACAATATGACCCAAATATTCCACCTCTTGTACTCCAAAGAAACATTTGGATGTTTTTCATATAATTGTTTCTCCTGCAATAGTTTGAGCACCCTGTCAACATGTTGAACATGATCCTTCCAAAACCTGTTGTAGATTACTATATCATCAAAAAATACTAGCACAAATTTTCCAAGGAAGGGTTTGAAAATGGAATTCATCATCCCTTGAAATGTAGAAGGTGCATTGGTAAGGCAAAAAGGCATGACCAAAAATTCATAATGACCCTCATGAGTTCGAAATGTTGTTTTTGGAATATCTTTAGTCTTCATTCTAATTTGATGATATCCTAAACGAAGATCCAACTTGGTAAAATAAATTGCTCCAGGTAATTCATCCAATAACTCATCAATCACAGGAATTGGAAATTTGTCTTTAATGGTGAGCTTATTAAGCTCCCTATAAACGAGACACATGTGCCATGATCCATCCTTCTAGTGTACCAATACTACAGGAGTAGAGAAAGAATTTTGACTAGGTTGAATTATACCCTCCTCTAACATTTCTGCAATCATGTGTTCAATTTCACTCTTTTGGACATAAGGATATCTATAAGGCCTGATTTTTGGAGGAACACTTCCTGGAATCAAATGAATAGCATGATCATGATAACGAATAGGTGGGAGTCCTTTGGGAGTTTTAAAAACCTTGGAATGATTGTCCAAGACTTTTTGGAGATCTGTAGAAATAGATGATTTTGATGTTGGAACTTCTAGTGAGCATAATTGTGCAATTATGCCTCGTTGTTATTTCTTTAGAAGCTTTTTCATGACATTAGAGATTATTATATTTCCCGGCTTCCCTGCAATACCTTGTAATTTGACGTCCTTTCCTTCTGAAAAAAATTTCAAGAAAAGTTCTTGAAAATTAAAAGCTACTGTCCCCAAAGATTGCAACCATTGCACTCCTAGTACAACATCAGTATTTCCCATAGGAATGGAAAGAATTAGACTATTAAATACATATTCCCCCATGGTTAGCTTGATATTATGGCATTTTCCAGATAAATTTATAGTTCCTCCATTTGCAACCATCACTTGACATTCTGGTGCTGGGTATAGGAAAAAATTCAATTCCTTGGCTACCTTACAATAAATAAAATTATGGGTACTACCTGAATCAATCAACACTGTTACCTTTTTCTTCTTGATATGTCCTTCTATCTTGAGAGTTTGAGGAGTGGTAATTCCTGCCAATGAATTACACGATATGTTCAGACTCATTTCTTCCTCTTCTAGGGTTGGTTCCTGGTGTATATCCTCTTCTTGTTCATTTTCTTCTTCCTCTTCACAATCTCTGTAAAATAATTTCTTGTCACCACATGTATGACCTTTAGTGTATTTTCTATCACAATTGTAACAAAGCCCTTTTGCTCTTTTTGTTCCAATTTTTGTCGTGTCAACCTTGTAGGTTGTTGAAATCCAGGAGTAGCAACACTTCCCTCTTTATAGAAGTGAGTGGTAGACTTCCTTGTCGCCATAATTTTACATTCAATTTTTCCTGCCAACCTAAATGCCTTCTCTAATGAATCAGGTTCCAAAAATCGAACTTCATGTTGGATGTTATCCTTTAAAGTACCTATGAAGAGATCAATTATGTGTTCCTCTGGAATATTAGTTACCCTTATATTCAATTTTTGGAAGTCCTTAATGTGCTCCCCCACTAAACCCTTTTGTTTGAGATTTATCAATTGGCTAAAGAAGGTGTTGCTCTTTGTATCCTCATAATGTGCTATCATTTCCTCCATAAAAATTTACCTAGTGACAATTTTTTTATGGGAGCAAAGCCATCGATATCGTACAAATGTATTTTGTTCTAAATGTAAAGTTGCAATGCGTACCTTTTGTGTGTTTTGCACATTATTGAGATCAAAATATTGCTCCATCTATAGTATCCATGTTACAAGATCCTTTCCATCAAACTTCCTCATATCCATTTTTGGAATATGGTAGTTCTTCCCACCAACATTAGAGTTTATGAAATCATGATTAGCATTTATTTTGTTCTCATCATGAGTTTCCTCTACTATATTTTCACCATTAGGAAACATTTGTTGTATCAACTTTTTCAAACCTTCCATGTTTGCTTTTAGATCATTCTTCATGTTTTCCATCTTAGCTTCCATGTCATCCATCTTAGATTCCATGCCAGCTTCCATCCCATCCATCTTAGGTTCCATGCCATTCTTCAAACCATCCATCTTAGATTCCACGCCTTTCTTCAAAACTTCCATGTCGTTTTTTGTTGCTCTTTGCAACATCGAAATTTTTTGCACTTGCTCTTGTAATTTTGATATGTCATGTTGCTATTCTTAATTTTCATGAATCATAGTAGAGCCTTCTAAAGGCTTAATAGGTGTTGAATTCCTTTTAGGGGCCATTTGAGAATCCAATACTAATATCTATTCTATAATATTCCCTTGGAATCAATTCAACTTGATTCTTCAAACAAGACTTATACAATTTGGAAAAAAAAGTACACACCTTTTACTTACTTTTGAGGAGCTCAATTTTGAAATTGAATTATCTCTATAATTTCAAATCCACAATATCTAAAATTCGGCTCTGTCGTAGTCCTCTGAAGCTTATTTCAATTTCCATAGGTCTGACTTGATTTGGTTTCTTCAAGACAAAGTTATGTCCAATCTCCCACAATGACCTAATTATGGACCAGTTCAATAGAGAGAACTTGTACGACTTGCCACGTGTTACTGTTTTCTCCTTTGTATCTAAAATTTATAGACAGGAAACTGTAGTCCATGTACTTCCAGTTACTTTTTTACATAATTCCAATTCAATGCTCAGAGAGAGAGTTATGAAGCTTTTCCCACGATCACCTCTTTGAGATAAAATTTGGGAGCCTGAAAAATACCTAACTTCCACAGATCATATTGCCAAAAATGCTGCGAACCAAGCTCTGAAATTTTGCGACGATGTTCCTTAGGATTCCAGCATTGCGCTCTAAAAATTTCAGCTTCTGAACCTTCGTAGAAAAAAATTTATAGAGAAAATTCCGCGATGACCTTTTTAAGGAAAATTCAGGAGCCTGCACAAAGACCTAACTTCTACAGATCGTATCTCCTAAAATATTGCGAACCAAGCTCTAAAAATTTGCGACAATGTTCCTCGGTATTTCAACTTCACACTCTAACAATTTCAACTTCTGAACCTTCGTAGAAAAAAAGTTATAGCGAAAATTCCACAATGCTAGTTTGGAGTAGCGAAACCCTAGAATCCCAAGCTATGATACCAAATGTTGTGAAACTAGCTACAAAAATAGAAGAAAAGAGATATCAACACCTTAGAAATAATCCACTTCGAGGGGGAAACCTCTAATACATTACATGAATGAACAATTCTTGGATGATTCAAATTACAAAACCTCCTCTCTATATATAGGTGTCCATGGGGCCACAATGTAATCCTAGTGGGGCCACAATGTAATCCTAGCCGACGTAACAATAATAATTTAAGGGCACAATAATAACAATATGGGGGGTAAAAGGGTACAATAATAACAATAAGGGGGTTACACTAACAACAATAGGAGACTATTATAGTAATATATGGACCTAACAAAAATCGCCTTCAATTTTTCCTTTGTATCATGGGGATTAGCCCATTTATTATACATATAAATTTAGGGGGGTCTTTAAATTTTCCCTGATGTTTGGTATCTAAAATATCATTTATTTAACTCTATTTCTTTCACTTTTCTTTTGAATTTACCATATTCTGCAACTCGATAACTATGAACTAAGACCATATTAAATATTAATATGTGTTTAGACACATTATTTTCTAATACATTTATTTTTGTATTTTAAGTGAATTTATGGTTAAATATTAGAAAAATATCATGTATTCACTTATATATAAAAGTTGTATGAGGTTTGTGACATGTGTAGGAATTTTTGAAGAATCTAAGACAACCATATTTGACCTCCAAGACACAAATTCAAATTTTCTCTTCAAAATCTTGAATTTTTGAGGAAGATTTGAGATCATTGGTCAAACACAATTCCTGGAGAAGAATCATGGAATTTTTCATAAGTGTCTCCTATCAAATCTAGGAGATATTTGTGAGAGGATATGAAGAGATGTCAATTTCTAGATGTCAACACATGGTTGTACCCACATGAGATATTTGTGGATGTAGGAGAGAATTTTGGATCTATATTTATGAGTTAGATATGTTACTCTTTGTATAAATAGGAGTCTCTACTCCTCTCAAAAGGTGTGAAAAGTTTGGGAGCTATTCTCATCCTTCAATCTAGTTTTTTGGATGTTAAGGATTGCACTATGATTATGATTTATGTAATGAATATCATTGTAGTTCAGTTTGATATGGTTGTGACTTCATTTGGTGTTTGATCAAGAGTTTTCTCAACTTTCTACCTCTCATTCACTTTGGAATGGCCACCTAATGAGTATGGGATGTATTCTAATGTTTTAATTTTTTTTTTCTTTATGTTCATTTTAAGTCTTTAATTATATGCATTGTTTAAATTCTTTCATGCTCAGTCCAATTATGTTATTTTGTAAGTTAAGAATTATTTCTCTCATTTCATAGATTCATTATTTTTCAATTTGTTTGATAGAGACTCATGAATGATTCTAATTTGACAATTCACACATTAGTAATTTCAATTGATCTCTCGCTACTTCTGGAATAGGTTTCCTTTGAATTTGATAGGTTAAGAATTTAATGGTTTCTTAGCATAAGATTTTTTTTTTCTAGATTAAATTTACTTTCAAGTCTTTAATTTCATGTCATTAGAATATATTTATTTTATGGTTGATAAGGTAGATTTACTTTCATGCCACTAGAATAGGTTTATTTTCATGTCAATAGAGTAAATTTACTTTCATATCAATTTCCATTTCAAATTAATAGATTAAAAGGTTGATTTCCAAGTTCTAAATTTGATACTTTTGAAAAATAAATTTTGTGCATACTCATCTTAGACATTTTTCATGAAGAGGTTTTATTTCAGTCTTGTAATTTCTTTCAATAAAATAGAATTTCCTTTTTGAAATTGAAAATTGATTCCTAGCATATATTGTGCAAGTATACTTCGCAATTATTACCCATCATTTTTGGTGTCGTTGCTGGGGAAGTATACATAGGGGTTAACTTTCAATCTAGAATTCCTTTTTAGCTTCAATCTCATTTTTTGAGTTGCATTAATTTTTATATACATAATTAAAATTCATGTTAGAAATCATTTACGTGCATGAATTTATAACAATTTTGTACTATAAGAGTTTCCACACTAATCCATTTATGGCCAGTAAATCTAGAATGATGATCAAGTGTTTCTTGGAGAGAAATTATTACATTTAATATTGGTTCCAAACAGTGACTACACCACAATCCTCGTGCCAAATCCAAATGTGAAAATGTTCTCTCATACCCTAATGGCCATTGATGTATATTTTTCAAATTTGGATGCGAGCCTTACTAGACATATTGATTCATAAATAACTTCATTTGAAATACTCATATACTTGAAAAAATAACACTTTTCCTTTTCAAAATAGAGTAGGATAGAATAGGTAAATAAAACCAAGATTGGTAGTGTTTTTGAGTTTTTAATTTCATTTATTTTCTTGAAGTTTTCATTTTTGGTGGTACAGTCAGAGCCACAGCATTCACTAACCATTGGCTAGAAAATCTACAATAAAAGAGATGTTTGCGAAGGAGAATAGGTGGACTTTAGAGAGCTCAAATTTGAGGTTTTAAAGTTCAATTCTTCTTACTTTATTTTTCACATTTCAGATTCCAAATTAATAAATAATTAACAAAACTCATGAGTATGCTCTCTTCTTTGGCCTTGTTACAACCTGGTAGATCATAAAGGAAAATTGGACAAGTTAGCACTAAAAATTTGCAATTAAATTCATAAATTTGAAAAAATGAAATGGAGATATAAATCTACTATTGATTTCAAAATTTACTTAAATTTTAATGTCCCACTTTCGTCTTATTTTTGCCTCAAAATTTTCTCAAAAAAATCTTTCTTTATTTTAAAAAAAAAGAAAAAAGAAAAGAAAATCCTAATTAGATTTTTTGTCAAAATTTTATAAAATAGATTTTATATTAAAAAAATAATAATAATGCAAATAAAAAAAAAAAAACAAAACATGAAAATAAAAACATTTAAATAAATACCAAACAAAAAATTTGAAAAATAAAAAAAACATAAAAAAATAAAAATAAAAAATTGGAACAATAAAAAAATTACAATTAAAAAAAAATAAAAACAAATAAAAAACAAAACATATAATAGAAAAAAGTAAAAATAAAACTATCCATTACAGACCAACGTAGAAAACAAAAAAGAAACAGACAAAAATGAAATGAAAACTTGCAACAATAAAAAATAAAACTATCCATTACAAACCAACGTAGAAAACAAAAAAGAAACAAACAAAAATGAAATGAAATAAAATAAAAGCCTAAGTAAGCCAAAACTAAAGCCCATTGCAAATCAAACTACGCAAACAATAGTTGAGTGTTTGAATGAGTTGAAGTAGAAATAAAAAATTGTCGTGACTTCTCTGAAATATAACATTTATGTTTTGGCACAAATTCATATCTATGTTATTGTCACTTTGGGCTCTGTCCTTTGAAAATAAAAATAAAAATTGCATTAATTAACCAACTGCTCAAATGTTGGCACTAGTAAAATCTATGCATCGCTCAAGATTGGCTTTTATTCGAATAAAAATATGCAAATAAAAAAAATATAGCCGCAAATTGTTCAAGCTATGTTATTGTGGTAAAAAAATAACAATTTGTAGAACATATTTTGTCGTTAGATCCATTTTATTGGGTAGGAGAGCAAGTTTAAATTGAGATGAAAATCTATGTGTGACACATTATAATGGACACATGGATGCAACAGTCGAACACTTGGATTTCTCCCAGAAATATTGAATTCATTTTTTTGAGTGTGCATCAAATTGTTGCCTCATTTGTGATTTTGTCGCATGGTTAAAGATTTAAAGTTTAAATAACTTTTTTAACATTAGTTAACAATAATGTGTGTATTTGGTTTAATGGTAAGTCATTTGAGATATGTACAGCAAGTCTCAGGTTCAAATTTGGCAAAAGACACATTATTAACAACTCAACATTTTGGAAGCCTTGCCTAATATTGGAACAATTTGGAAAAAATGGAACTACCACATGGTAGCCCATGATTGGCCACCTGTTGTCACGTCATTTCCGAGTCATAGTAGTAACTCACCCTGCCACATTATTCGACCAACTTATTATTCCACGTCATTATCTATATAGTTCATGTGCCATTTTCTAGTACTTCCACGTGGAACTCCCTGGTGCTACCAGGTGGCACCCATGCACCCAATTTTCATTGTTTTGCTAAAATTAAAACAACCATAACTTTGTCATATGACATATTTTTAGGCGATTCAATCGTTGCCAGAAATATCTCGGCGAATTCTATGCAATGAGATAGTTTTCATCATCATTTGAAACAATACAAAATGGTCATTTTTTATGGATTTTGTAGCAATTGGACTTGTAAAACATTATGAAATCATTAAAACATGTTTCTAATATGAAATTTCTCTAACTTGGGTTTTGAATCACTTAAAACGAATATCAAATTAAGATTTTATCAACAAAACATTGATGGGCAATCCAAGATACATCACTTCCCAACAGATAAAAGTGCATTTAATTTTTATTTTATCTTCTTTGAATTTGTATTAGTAGCACTATTTATGAATTTTTTGTGTATATATCATATGAAGAGAGACTGATCGCCTCGCTCCTTCGAGAATTATGTTTTAATTCAAATAAGAGCTAAGTTTTGGCGGGTTCCAAGAAGATCAAAGGAGATCAATATATGCATGGGTGGTTTCTCAAAGACTAATTTATTTTTCAGAAAGAACATAAAGAATTCAAGTCCATGTTATATCAAATCCATAATGTAATTTTTACTCATTCATTTTCCTCTCTCCCCAAGCTTACAACTCATCGATGAATTCCCATCTTCTTACTACTAGAGCATGACTTGAAAACCATTCCCTTTTTGAAAAGTTTCGTATTTTATTGCCTCACTTACATTTCACCCCTAATCCATGAATAAGGTCATTCATCTCACTTAAAATGTTGAGTTGCCTCATTGTCGTTTTCCCTTTTTCCAAATAAAACATGCTTCATAAATGAAAATATTTCATCTATGGTCCTCTAAATCATTACTTTATGCTCGTGTTAGATGATGGGGGATTCATTAAGGCCCTCCTTCTAGAAATTCTTAACCCATCAACTTCAACACATTATTTGTGTTTTATACTAGAGTTATTTTTAGTACCTTGGGGCTTGCATGCCTTAATGGAAAGTTACATCGCCAATAAACAGTGGGAATATGTCAATGGCTCTTTTTTTTTGGATCTTCTAGGTGACTCGACATTAACTCATTTATTCGTACCTAGTAAGATGTACTCAGACATCTTGAATCAAATTGACATTAATGGTGAGTAGTCTCATGTTGGTTAATAGAATTCATTAATGGTCCATAATCAAACCATTTATTTCTATGTTAGACATTAGTAAAATATATTCACACAAAAAAGAATTAGGCCATGATGTGGATATGAATGAAGATTATATGATTCCATCAGCTTGCATAAGTTTTCCAATAAATAAACATTTCAATAGAAGTAGCATTAGTTCCATAAATAAGAAGGCACAAAGATTCCAATTTGATATTTCATCCATTATTCAGGCAACCAAAAGAAGAAGAAGCAGATCAAATTATTTCACTTCACATTCCATGATCGAGTAGTAACAACCAAGACCTCATAGATAAAAAGCTTATCAAATTTTTAGTTAGGTGAATGTATGTTGTTTTCTAATATTTAATTATTAATTCCTTGAATTATAAAAGATATAAATTTGGAAAATTTACCATGCAAAATCTATTTCCTCATTTTCCAAGAATAGGAAACATCATTAGTTGGGGGGCGTATATCCATTTTTCATTTCCATATTCCATAATCTCGTACATTCTTAACTGGCATGCTTCTCCCAACTGAATGTTGTTGCTATTTTTGGTTCTCTAAAAATGAATATGTTTTGAAAAAAATTCAAATTATGAGAAATGATTAAATGATATGTATGAATATGTCTTCATTTTAAATACATTCTTAAGTATTATTTGTTGGAGCAAGAATAAAAATAAAATAAAAGTGTTTTCACACAAGAGCCAACACTTGAAATAGTTATGGTTGCCACAAAATAACCAACCATAAGAGCTGCCAATTAGATATCTTTCAGATAAAGAAGACTTTTAAAAAGATGTAAGTCTTGAAGAGTGTCTCAAAGTCACAAAATGAATTAATATTCTACCTCATAAAAGGCTACAATCCATGATAATCAATGCAAAGTTGCATGAGGACATGCAACATCTTCAGTTGGAGGGAAAGTTGGGTATCCAAAATACCATTCATTTCACCATATTTTCTTTCACTTTGCTTTATAATTTACCATATTTTGAAACTCCATAACTATAACTAAGACCATATTAAATATTAATATGGGTTTAGACACATTATTTTATAATACATTTATTTTGGTATTTTAAATGAATTTATGGTTAAATATTAGAAAAATAACATGTATTCACTTATATATAAAATTTGAATGAGTTTTTTGACATGTGTAGCAATATTTGAAGAATCTAGGACAACCATATTTGACCTCCAGGACTCAAATTCAAATTTTACCTTCAAATTGTTGAAGATTTGACGAAGATTTGAGATCACTGGTCAAGAAAAATTCATGGAGAAGAATCATGGAAGTTTCCATAAGTGTCTCCTATCAAATCTAGGATAGATTTGTGAGAGGATATCAAGAGATGTTAATTTCTAGATGTCAACACATGGTTGTAAAGACATGAGATATTTGTGGATCTATATTTATGAGTTATTTATCTTACTCTTTGTATAAATAGTTGTGTCTACTCCTCTCAAAAGGTGTGAAACGTTTGGGAGCTATTCTCATCCTTCAATATAGATTTTGTGATGTTAAGGATTGTCACTATGCTTGTGATTTATGTAATGAATACCATTGTAGTTCACTTTGATATGGTTGTGAATTCATCTGGTGTTTGATCAAGAGTTTTTTCAACTTTCCACCTCTCATGCACTTTGGAATGGTCACTAATGAGTATGAGATGTCTTCTAATGTTTTAAATTTTTTAGTTTCTTTATGTTCATTTTAAGTCTTTGATTAGATGCACTGTTTACATTCTCCCATGCTCATTACAATTACGTTCTTTTGTAGGTTCATAATTATTTCTCTCATTTCATACATTCATTATTTTTCAATTTTTTTGATAGATACTCATGAATGATTCTAGTTTTCAATTCACACATCAGTAATTTGAATTAATCTCTCACTGCTTCTAGAACAGGTTCCCTTTAAATTTCATAGATTAATAATTCAATGTTTTCTTAGTATAAGATTTGTTGTTTTCTAGATTAAATTTACTTTCAAGTCTTTACTTTCATGCCACTAGTATAGATTTATTTTCATGGCAATAGAGTAAATTTATTTTCATGTCAATTCTTATTTCAATTTAATAGATTAAAAGATTGATTTCCAAGTTCTGAATTTGATACTTTGAAAAATAAAGTGTGTGCACACTCATATTAGACATTTTTCATGAAGCGGGTTTATTTCGGTCTTGTAATTTCTTTCAATAAAATTGAATTCATTTTTGAAATTGAAAATTGATTCCTAACATATATTGTGAAAGTATACTTCGCAAGTATTACCCATCATTTTTAGTGTCATTGTTGGGGAAGTATACATAGGGGTTAACTTTCAACCTAGAATTCCTTTTTTACCTTCAATATAATTATTTTAGTTGCATTCATTTTTATATGCATAATTAAAATTCATGTTGGAAACAATTTACATGCGTGAATTTCCATCAATTTTGTACTATAATATTTTCCACACTAATCCATTTATGTACATGAAATCTAGAATGATGATCAAGTGTGTCTTAGAGAGCAAGGACTACATTGAATATTGGCTCCAAAAAGTGATTACGCCACAATCCTCACACCAAATCCAAATGTTAAAATGGTCTCTCATATCCTATTGTCCATTGAGGTACATTTTTTTTAATTTTTATGTGAGCCTTACTAGAGATCATGATTCATAAATCGCTTCATTCGAAATACTCATATACTTGAAAAAAAGACTTTTCCTTTTCAAAATAGAGTAGGATATAATAGAAAAATAAAACCAAGCTTGGTAGTTTTTTTGAGATTTTTATGTCATATATTTTCTTTAATTTTTCATTTTTGGTGGTGTCATGAGAGCCACCACATTCACTAACCATTGGCTGGAAAATATACAATAAAAGGGATGTTTGTCAAGGAGAACAAGTGGACATTAGAGAGCTAAAATTTGAGGTTTAAAAGATCAATTCTTCTCACTTTATTTTTCAAAATTTAGTTTTCAAATGAATAAAGAATTGACAAAACTCTTTAGTATGCTCTCTTGTTTGGCCTTGTTATGACCTAGAAGATCACAAAGGAAAATTGGATAAGTTAGCACTGAAAATTTGCAATAAAATTCATAAATTTGTAAAAATGACATGGAGATATAGATCTACTATTAATTCTAAAATTTACTTTAGTTTTGATCTCCCACTTTCATCTTATTTTTGCCTCAAAATTTTCTCAAATAATTTCTTTCTTTATTTTAAAAAAAGGAAAAAAAAAAAAAACTAATTAGATTTATTGTCAAAATTTTCTAAAATTGATTTTTTATTAAAAAAAACAATAATAATAAAAATTGAAAAATAAAAACAAAACATGAAAATAAAAACATTTAAATAAATACTGAAAAAATAAATAAAAAAAAAAATAAAATAAAATAAAATTTACAATTAAAAAATAATAATAATTAAAAAACAAACATATTGTAAAAAAAATACAAAACAAATAAAAATAAAATAAACAAAAATATCAGACAAATAAAAATAAACTTGCAACAATAAAGAATAAAACAACGGAAAAAACAAAAAAAAGCAAACAAAATAAATTAAAAGAAGAGAGGTTGCAGAGCAACAAGTCCCTGCTTTGAGTAGGGGCTTCATCCCATCAGTTGTGATCATAACAAAATACAATCAGTCCATAATACTTCTGGAGAAGTAAATTATTACCAATAACACTGGACTTTTAATTATTGCCAACAATACTGGACTACACTGGAATGTCCAATTTTTTGTTACACAACCAATCCATAATACTTCTGGAGAAATAAATTATTGCCAACCACTCTGGCAATCCAATTTATTGAAATAACAATGGTTGATCCTTGCAGTAAGGATGAAATGGCAATATTCAGCTCAAGTTTTGAAGATGTCAATTTGGCAAAGTCTGCAAGGTTCACAACTAGTCCATAATACTTTCAGAGAAATAAATTATTGCCAACAACACTAGACTGTCCAATTTATTGAAATAAAAATGTTTGATCCTTGCAGAAATGATGAAATGGCTTGACGATGTCAATTTAGGCAAAGTCTGAAAGGTTTTGCAGAATCTTGTATATATTAAACTTAATTAGTTATAATTGTACATACTAAACTTGGGTCCAGTATGCTACGTAGTTTATAAAAAAAAAATTAACTTAAAAAAAATAAAAATAAAACAAAAATAAATTTAATTTGGAAAAAAAAACTAAAACAAAAATAAATTTAGTTTAAAAAAAAATAAAACAAAAATTAATTTAATTTAAAAAAAATAAAACACAACCAGTGCATAACACTACTGGAGAAACAAGCAAGCCTCCATTTGAGTGAGGACAAATTCTGAGAATAGAGACTTCAAGTAATCAGTCCTCTTTTCGTTCGCTATCATTCCGAATCAATCCACATAATCTGCGCATTTGAGATAAGCTAGTGAAATAGAAAACTCACTCGAGCTAGTGAAACATAAAACTCACTCAGTGCATCTGATCGATTTAGCTGCGGTTTTGAAACCTGAGCGGCACCTTTCAGAAAGTATCCCCGACCATTGAGATGGAGTGTGAATAGGAAGACAGACCAAAATGGTCACAATAGTCTCAAGATCACATGGTCAAAACTATCATATTTAAAAATAATCATTCGGGATATGCGTGAGTTAATTATAAGTAGACATTTGAATTGTTCATAACCACTATCACAATAATTTTTGAGAAAAACGTTAACATACCAAGATTTATAGTTTCCTTCAGGCCACAACTTGTAAGAAATGTCATCAATTACATGGGCACTGGAGAAACCCATGTTCTATTATGCATGGGTCATAACCAGTAAAATGATCAGGGTATATGTCCATTTCTTTGATGTCAGTGGGCAGTGCAAACATGTCTGCAGAAATGGAGTCCACTGTGTGAATTAGATTTTGGTCGACTCCATGGTTGATGATGCGGAAGAAGCCCAACTCGCCGCAAGCGTCTGTCAGCTTCTCAAGCTCCAGTTGTTCATCCTTGCTTCCTCCAGATTTACTTGAAAGGAGGAGATTTAGATCGATGACTCGGAGGTCAGAATAACACGATGTAATAGTTGCACGCCTTTGCGCCTTCGGCCACATGAGGTGGATCTCCCTGCAGTTTACTTTGACGGTGCATGTATGAATGGGATCATGGGTTGCGGCACATGGATTAAGATTTCTCAAAGAGAGAGAGTGCATATACACTTTAATGCTGGTATGGGATCCAACAACAAAGCGGAAATCATCGCTCTTTGGGGAGGCCTTCGTTTTGCCATCTATTTACAGTTAATGGACATACATGTTTATGGTGATTCTAGGACCGCTATTGGATGGATTTCTGATCCACAGGCTTCTGTTCCTTCTGGACTTCATGGTTGGGTATCTCGGGTCCGACGTTTATGGATACAGCTCAATAGGCCTGCTATATGTCATATTTACAGGGAGAACAATACTAGGGCAGATGGCCTCTCAAAGATGGGTTTAAACACTGATTTTGGTACTATGCAGGTTCAGCTATTCCGAGATGGTCTCATATTCTGGGAGACCGATATTGCTATTCCATAATTCGGTTCATGTCATACATTTTGGTCTCTTGTACTCCATATACGACAGTAATATCATTTTTTGCAGGTTTATGATATATTACATATATCCATTTCAGGCGAGCGTGTTTATATGTTATTTCTCTTCCTTTGGCATTCGTGATCAAGCTATATCTCACCCTCAGGCGAGCGTGACAGTTGTTATTTGCCCGGCATCTGGCTTTTGTTTCTCACACTTCAGGAGAAGTTTCAATTATATCTTAGACTCCTTGGTTTTCTCCTGGATTTGGATTTCAGTCGTGACACAAGCGTGAACTCTTTCAAGCGAGCGAGAAACTTAATACAGGCGAGCGTGCACCCTATCAAGCGAGCCGGTTATAAATTTCTGCTAGGCTTATAATGCTGTTGCCTATTTTGTACATTTGACTCGTCCCTTCCTCCTGGTCACAGGACTGACATATGCATATCATGTCATCTTTTTTTTTGGCTTTAATATGGCTTCATATCTTCTAATCTATCGGACTATTCTAGTGCATTATCATTTTATCCTTCCTTTATATCTTAGGTTTAATTCTGGTGGTAATCTGTACTATCTGCACCATCTTCCTCCTCCTGCTTGCTTCTATAGCTGAGCATTTTGAAATGGACGGTAACGTTCTATGGTGTTGTACCCATCTTCTGGCTGCCTATGGTTGTCTATCTCGCTGTATTTTTATACAAGCTTGAGATGTATTGGATCATGTACTGTTTTATATTAATATATAACAACGTTTTTTTCTTCCGAAAAAAAAAAGTTGCACGCCTTTGCTTTGAACAAAGGATACCTGCCCTCTTATAGAAATGGATCATTAGCATAATTAAATTATTAGTAAGGCCCGTGGCCTTCATGTGGGGTCCACATGGCAGATGAAGTTAGTTGTTTATAATTTTGGTTACAAAAAATACTTTGGTTATTTACAATGTGTACTTTTTCCATTTACAATGTACGCATGGCTTACAGGTGCTTGCCTGATTTCCTGCCTCGTTGTTCCCTCCCACAGGTGACAGAATAGGGGTTTTGGCTTCAGGATCTTCTAGTTTTGAAAGGTAAAGATACTCAGAAATGGCCGGCTATGTCAATAGTCAGGCTCTCCCTGGACCTGCATATCTATTATATAATATAGTCCCTCTACAAAAAAAAAAAGCTTCAGCCTCTCGAGTTCAAATGAAAAGCTTAAGAGCTTTCAATTAATAAGAGTCTTTCATACGGGCTTGTAGTCAGGGTGGTCGAGCATAAGGGGTTGGAAGATTATCATATGTTCGTTACAGCTGAGGATCAAACGTTGGACTGGGGTGACTTCTTTTCTTTATCACTAAAATCCAACTAGGTTAAAAATCTTGCCCTCTGGCCAACTGTCCACATAAATTTAAGGTAACAAAATTAGGACTATGTTGTATTGTAATATTAAACTCATGAAAGTAGGTATTGTTTATAACATTAATTGATTTGTTTGTTGAGCAGATGCATGTCTTACAGTGCTACATGAAGCATTGTAAAATACAAACTAACTCATCACACTCTGCCTAAGGATATAGAGTATAACAATGCCAATCAATTTTACATATCTATGGTATCAAATAAAAAGCACCTCTTCAGGCTCCGCCTAAGGATATAACGTAAAAAAAATCTAACCAGTTATACATAATTATGGCATTAGATTGATAGTTCTTTAATCAATTGATAAAAGTTGTTTTCCAAAGTAACTGTAATACATCTCATGTCATCCGCAACATTGTTAAATTTTGGTATCCCTCAATATGTTGCCTGCTAAGTTTTTTTATTTTTTGAATAAGAAAAAGGGCTTTCATTTATTGAATGAGAGGTTCTGAGTTATAGCTTGTCTAACAATATTTTGGAGCTCGAATTGGTTGTAGTCACTCCTCATTTTGTTTTTTTTTCTACATATTTGTTTGCTAATAATACTTCTACAGTAATATAAATAGATATAACTTTCAAAGAAAATGTGTATTTACCTTTCACTCGTTTTCACTGGTTTTAAGTAGAAAGAGAGAAATTCGTTGAGGCTAGAAAATGTGTATTTACCTTTCACTAGTTTTCACTGCTTTTAAGCAGAAAGCAAGAAATATGCGAGGCCTCATTGAGGGCTTCTTTCCACTCCTCAATGTCTCTGCCAATCTACGAGGCTTTGTTAAGGGCTGCCTTCCACCCCTCAATGTCTTTGCCTCTGCCTTAAAGCCTGCGGTCTTCAAAGGTAGTCTTCAAAGACTTAGCACAGTCGCTTCCTTATGCAAGGTTGGTTGAACGGTCACCCCCTTCTGCATTGTGGCTACATCCTCGCCAAGAAGCAGAAGAAACATAATCCTAAAGTCCAAAAGAGGAAGGCTGCTATGCAGACTGCTCTGCATGGCTGTACAGGTGGTGGCTATTCAAAAGGCACGCAGTACAGGTGGTGGCAATTCAAAAGGTGGCGCAAGGTTGATAATATTCAATTTCATGAAAACATTTAGCATTGAAGCTCCCAAAATAACATAGCCCTAATAACATAGCATAAGTGCTGCTAAAATAACCTAGCATTTAATACCATAGATTAATGTTGGCATTATTCTGCATCGTGAACCTATATAAAAAAAGTCATCTTGAATTCATCATATAACGATCTTATAACAATCTTGAATTTACCTAATATATTGGTATGGCCTCGATATGCGGCAAATAAGACGGTAAAACGTTTTATTGGATGCCAAAGAATATACTCAGAATATAAAAATTAAAACTTTGGTTATTGTTTGGTGCTTATAAGTTTAAGCAGGTAAAAATAATGCTAACCCTCCATTTCGATTCCTATAGTCCCTGCCTTAGCCGCAGGCGGCAGGGACTAATAAAAACCTAAGTAAGCCAAAACCAAGAAAATTGCAAATAAAACTATGTAAACAATAATTGAGTCTTTAAATGAGTTGGGACAAAAATAAACAATGGTCACAGCTTCCGTGAAATACAACACCTATGTTTTGGCGCAACATCATATCTATGCTATTGTTGCCTTGGGCTTCGGCCTTTTGAAAATAAAAATTTGATTGCATTAATTAACCAACTAGTCGAATGTTGGCACTAGTAAAATCTATGCGTTGTTCATCTATGGTCCTCTAAATCATTACTTTGTGCTTATGTTAGATGATGGGGATTCTTTAAGGCTATCCTTCCAGAAATTCTTAACCCATCGATTTAAGCACATTATTTGGGTTTGATACTAGAGTTATTTTTAGTACCATGGGGCTTGCATGCCTTAATGGAAAGTTACATCGCCAATAAACAGTGGGAATATATCAATGTCTCTTCTTTTTTTTATCTTCTAGGTGACTCCACTTTAACTCATTTATTCATACCTAGTAAGATGTATTCGGGCATCTTGAATCTAATTGACATTAATGGTGAGAAGTCTCATGTTGGTTAACGGAATTCATTAATGGTCCATAATCCAACAATTTATTTCTATGTTCGACATTAGAAAAATCTATTCACATAGAAAATAAGTATGCCATGATGCAGATATGAATGAAAATTATATGATTCCATTAGCTTGTATCAGTTTTCCAATAAATTAAAATTCCAATAGAAGTAGCATTAGTTCCATAAATAAGAAGGCACAAAGATTCCAATTTGATATTTCATCCATTGTTTAGGCAACCAAAAGAAGAAGAAGCAGATCAAATTATTTCACTTCACATTCCATTATCCAGTAGTAACAACCAAGAGCTCACAGATACAAAGCTTATCAAATTTTCAAGTAGGTGAATGTATGTTGTTTTCTAATATTTAATCATTAATTCCTTGAATTCTAAAAGATATGAATTTGGAAAATTTCCCATGCAAAATCTATTTCCTCATTTTCCAAGAATAGGAAACATCTTTCGTTGGGGAGCATATATCCATTTTTCATTTACATATTCCATAATCTCGTACATTATTAACCAACATGCTTCTCCCAACTAAATGTTGTTGCTCTTTTTGGTTCTCTAAAAATGGATATGCTTTGAAAAAAATTCAAATTATGAGAAATTATTGAATGATATGTATGAATATGTCTTCATTTTAAATACATTCTTAAGTATTCTTCCTTGGAGTAAGAATAAAAATAAAATAAAATTGTTTTCACACAAGAGCCAACACTTGAAATAGTTATGGCTGCCATACAAAAACCAACCATAAGAGCTACCACTTGGATATGTTTCAGATAAAGAAGAATTTTAAAATGATGCAAGTCTTGAAGAGTATCTCAAAGTAAAAAAATGACTTAATATTCTACCTCATAAAAAGCTACAATACATTATAATCAATGCAAAGTTGCATGAGGACATGCAACATCTTTAGTTGGAGGGAAAGTTGGGTATCCAAAATATCATTCATTTCCCCATATTTTCTTTCAATTTCTTTAGAATTTACTATATTCTGAAACTCCATAACTATGAACTAAGACCATATTAAATATTAATATGGGTTTAGAATCATTATTTTATAATACAATTATTTTGGTATTTTAAATTAATTTATGGTCAAATATTAGAAAAATAACATGTATTCACTTATATATAACATTTGGATGAGTTTTGTGACATGTGTAGCAGTATTTGAAGAATCTAGGACAACCATATTTGACCTCAAAGACTCAAATTCGAATTTTCTCTTCAAATTCTTGAAGATTTGAGGAAGATTTGAGATCATTGGTCAAGAAAAATTCATGGAGAAGAATCATGGAAGTTTCCATAAGCATCTCCTATCAAATCTAGGATAGATTTGTGAGAGGATATGAAGATATGTTAATTTCTAGATGTCAACACATGGTTGTAAACACATGAGATATTTGTGGATTTATGAGAGATTTGTGGATCTATATTTATGATTCATTTATCTTAATCTTTGTATAAATAGTAGTTTCTACTCCTCTCAAAAGGTGTGAAATGTTTTGGAGCTATTCTCATCCTTCAATATAGAGTTTTCGATGTTAAGGATTGTCACTATGCTTGTGATTTATGTAATGAATACCATTGTAGTTCACTTTGATATGATTGTGACTTGATCTAGTGTTTAATAAAGAGTTTTCTCAAGTTTCCACCTCTCATGCACTTTGGAATGGTCACCTGATGAGTATGAGATGTCTTCTAATGTTTTAAATTTTTTAGTTTCTTTATGTTCATTTTAAGTCTTTAATTAGATGCACTATTTACATTATTCCATGCTCATTACAATTATGTTTTTTGCATGTTAAGAATTATTGCTCTCATTTCATGGATTCATTATTTTCCAATTTTTTTGATAGATACTCATGAATGATTCTAATTTTCAATTCACACATTAGTAATTTGAATTGATCTCTCGCTGGTTCCTGAATAGGTTTCCTTTAAATTTCATAGATTAATAATTCAATGTTTTCTTAGTATAAGATTTGTTGTTTTCTATTTTAAACTTAATTTAAAGGCTTTACTTTCATGCCACTAAAATAGATTTATTTTCATCTCAATAGAGTAAATTTACTTTCATGTCAATTCTTATTTCAATTTAATAGATTAAAAGATTGATTTCCAAGTTCTGAATTTGATACTTTTGAAAAATAAAGTGTCTGCACACTCATATTAGGTGTTTTTCATGAAGAGGTTTTATCTCGGTCTTGTAATTTCTTTCAATAAAATATAATTTAATTTTTGAAATTGAAAATTGATTCCTAACATATATTGTGCAAGTATACTTCACAAGTATTACCTGTCATTTTTGGTTTCGTTGTTGGGGAAGTATAAATAAGGGTTAACTTTCAATCTAGAATTTTGTTTTTACCTTCAATATATTTTTTTAGTTGCACTCATTTTTATATGCATAATTAAAATTCATGTTGGAAATCATTTACATGTGTGAATTTCCATCAATTTTGTACTATAAGAGTTTCCACACTAATCCATTTATGTACAAGAAATCTAGAATGATGATCAAGTGTGTCTTAGAGAGCAAGGATTACATTGAATATTGGCTCCAAATAGTAACTACGCCACAATCCTCACACCAAATCCAAATGTTAAAATGATCTCTCATATCCTATTGGCCATTGAGGTACATTTTTCAAATTTGGATGTGAGCCTTACTAGAGATCCTGATTCGTAAATAGTTTCCTTAGAAATACTCATATACTTGAAAAAAAAGACTTTTCCTTTTCAAAATAGAGTAGGATAGAATAGGAAAATAAAACCAAGCTTGGTAGTTTTTTTTAGGGTTTCATTTCATTTATTTTCTTGAATTTTTCATTTTTTGTGGTGTCGTGAGAGCGACCACATTAACTAACCATTGGCTGGAAAATCTACAATAAAAGGGATGTTTGTGAAGGAGAACAAGTGGACTTTCGAGAGCTAAAATTTGAGGTTTCAAAGATAAATTCTTCTTACTTTATTTTTCAAAATTTAGATTTCAAATGAATAAAGAATTGACAAAACTCTTGAGTATGCTCTCTTCTTTGGCCTTGTTATGACCTAGAAGATCACAAAGGAAAATTGGATAAGTTAGCACTAAAAACTTGCAATAAAATTCATAAATTTGAAAAAATGACATGGAGATATAAATATATTATTAATTCTAAAATTTACTTTAATTTTGATCTCCCACTTTCATCTTATTTTTGCCTCAAAATTTTCTCAACTAATTTCTTTGTTTATTTTAAAAAAAGAAAAAAACCTAATTAGATTAATTATTGAAATTTTCTAAAATTGATATTTTATTAAAAAAAAACAATAATGCTAAAAGTTGAAAAATAAAAACAAAAAAAAAAATTAAAAATTACAATTAAAAAAAAATAATAATTAAAAAAACAAATAAAGACACAAACATATTGTTAAAAAAATGTAGAAATTTATTAATACTGATATTTTTACTGGATCCTCCTGATCTAGAAAAATAATCTTATGTTAAAAACAAAATCCTTCCACTTAATTCTTTGCTGAAATTAAATCGCCAATTGCAAAACTCATAAAGAAAATCAATCACACATAAACACAGTTGTTTAATGGGAAAGCTTAAAGCTAAAAACCCCAACTATCGTATATTATGTATATCAATAGAATCATGTAATAATCTCATACAAAGCTTAGTACATAAAGCCCTGAGTACAATCAACAATCATTACACACTGTCATGCATAAATTTGCATATCTATGCACCAATTTCTTGCCTCCTGACAACCTGCCTCCACTGCACAATCCCTGCTGAAGAAGACCTCTGAATGAATTCAAATTGGCCTTGCCTTGACTAAGAAATCCTCATTGGCATCTCCAATGTGTTTCAGATACATTGAATGCATCACTATAGTCACAACAGATAGTCCATCTCACCCTTTTTCCTATCTCTCCACTAGGTCTCCACTAGAACTGACATGCAAGTAGTTAACTGTTGTATTTGTTCAGTTGCAAGTGAGTCTCTAGTTATGAATTAATTAAATAATTAATTCACTAAACTCTCACTAGTGTATCTTATAGTTAGACTAGATACAACTAGCTCAACTAAGTTTAACTCACTTAACTGAGTTAAACTAAATAACAACTCCCATAACTACTCTTCCAACTCTGTCATAACTTTTCCACTTCAGTTCTAACTGAGTCCTCCATGCATGAGTCACTAACCACCCTAGGAATTGCGTAATCCTTCATCTCACTGATTTTCCAAATCTGTTCACTGAAATAAAGTGCTCCAAGAGAATAAGTTGATATTTATTGTCGGATCGTTATTAAGGGCTAATAATAACTGACATGCATCTATTTTTTAGATTGAAGATATATAAATAGAATTCGCCCAATATTCTAAAAATATAATCTCATCTATTTTTCACATTTGACCAATCATCTACAAAGATCATCCTGCAACTTATAGCATATGCTCATCATGTCTAAAAATAGACATACACCTAAAAATAGCCTGAGGGCCCCACTTAGTGAAGGTGCTTAATTTTCACTAAGCTCATCATCTTGTTGAATCTCAACACTCCCTCTCAACACGACAAGGATTATCCTTCACCCTGATCCTACATTTATGGTATTCAAATTTTCTCCTTTTAAGTGCCTTCGTCAGAATATCTGCATCCTGATCTTCCGTAGGAATGTACTGAAGCAACATAATATTTTGTTGCACACATTCTCTAATATGATGATACCGGATATCAATATGTTTAGATCTATCATGAAACACAGGATTAATCGAGAGTTTAATGCAACTCTTATTATCACAATGTATCACTGTAGGATCTAAATTGGAACCGAACAAACCGACCAGGATCTTCCTCATCCATATAGCCTCACATAAAGCTTGAATTGCTACCATGTATTCTACTTCCATTAAAATGAATGCCACGGATCTTTTTTTCCTCTTGCACCAAGAAATTGTTGTAGATCTAATAATAAAAACACCTCTTGATGTGCTCCTTTTGTCCATTGGGCTGCCTTCCCAATCTGCATCCGTGAAGCCATGCAACTTCACCACATTCGTCTGTCTGTACCATAAGCGATACTCATATTTTCCCCTGAGATACCTTAGGACATGCTTGCCTACCTTCCAAAAGAGCTTGGTAGGCTTAACCATCGCTTGACTAAGATGTTTCACCGCATAGCATATTTCTTGTCTTGTGTTAACTAAATACATGAGTGAACCCACTAACTATCGATAAACAGTGGCATCCACTACATATGCCAATGTAGCATCCTCTTTGCTCCAATTTCTTGGAAGAGGAGTATCCATGGGCTTGCAGTCCTCTATGTGAAACTTACCAAGTATCTCTCGAGCATACTTTCCTTGAGACACATATATTTCACCTTCTCACTGCCATATTTCGAATCCAAGGAAATAATGAAGGAGGCCTAAATCCTTCATCTCAAAATTCTTTGCAAGATCTGCCTTGCATGAGTGTATCAATTTCTCATCACCCATTAGTATTAAATCATAAACATAAAGAACAATGATTAAAAGCTTACCCTCCACCACAATTTGGTATAGGTTTTCATCTGCCTCACTCTTAGTGAAGCCAAGTCCGGTGGAATACCTGTCGATTCGAGTGTACCAAGCATGTGGTGCTTGCTTCAGCCCATACAATGCTCTTTTGAGTCTACACACATGTGACTCACTGCTGAAGATCTCAAATCCTTCAGGCTGCTCAATGTACACCTCTTCCTCAATGATCCCATTAAGGAACGTAGTCTTCACATCCACTTGATGAATGTGCCAACCCATCTGTGCTGAGAGAGAAAGGATTGTACTTATGGAAGAATACCATGCGACAGGTGCAAAGGTTTCTTCATAATCAATCCCCTCGATCTGTGAGAAGCCTCGGGCAACAAATCTTTCCTTATACTTCTCGACGCTCTCATCAATAACTTTCTTTACCTTGTAGATCCATCTTGAACCTACCACTTATTTACCCACTAGCCTTGGAACAATATCCCATGCACTGTTTCTAACAATGGAGTCATACTCCTCCAATATGGCATCTACCCATGTGGGCTCCTGCGCTACTTCTTCAAAAGAAGATGGCTCTGTCATGATACACTTGCTCATAAGAGCCATGTATCTAGTAAATGGGTCAGGTGACTGTCTCTATCTGTGTTGTGATGTAAGGACTCCTACATTCTATGCCGCATCAAGCTTCAGTCTATCAGCTTCTATGGTACGCTTTCTTCCTGTTCTGATGTTTGGTTCTGCATGAGTGGACTCCTACACTCCATGAATCTCCTCCTATGGCCGATCCACATCGAGAGGCTCATCTTTGGGAATAAGTAGCTCCTCCTCTGCGTGCAAGTGTAGCTCCCTCTCAAGTGACAACTTCATGGCCTTCACCTCATTCATTTTATATCTCGTCGCACCATAGTCATCCGACTATTTTGAAAATACACACGATAATTATGGGGTGTTTCTGTGTACCCCACAAATATCCCAACTTCCACAGTCGGCTCCAGCTTCTTCCTGGATTCCTTTATCACATGAATGTAAACAGATGAGCCAAAAATATTCAAACGATAAATATCAGGCTTCTTACCAGTAAAATCTTCTTCAGGTGTGCTCATTCCAAGTACTCTGTGAGGACAATGGTTTTGCACATTAACCACAATGTTGCATGCTTCTGCCCATAAGTGCATCGGTAGGCCCTAGTCATGTAGCATATCTCATGCAGAGCCCACGATCATTTTGTTCTTCCTCTCCGTGACCCCATTCTGTTGTGGGTTATGAGGCACTATTAGTTCTCTTCAAATTCCTTCTTTTCTACAAAAGTATTTGAATTCATTCGAGATATATTCACCACCATTATCACTCCATAGAGCCTTCACTTGCTTCCCTGACTCCTTCTCCACCAATGCTTTAAACTCACAGAACTTTGAGAATGTTTTTCTCTTCTTCTGGATGAAGAAGATCCAGCATCTACGAGAATATTCATCAAAAAAGATAACATAATACCTATGTTTTGTTGTTTAAGCAACCGAGAAAGGTCCACACACGTCTGTGTGAATTCTCTCTAGGATCACCAAAGCATGGTTCTCCTTCTCATGAAAGGTGCTCTTCACAAACTTACCCATAGTACATCCCTTGCACTGATTTGACTGCACAAGAGTACCCTTGGGAAGTCCAGAAGAAATCTGCTGCAAAATATTCAAGGCACCATGGTGAAGATGGCCCTATCTCCTATGCCATAATTCACCCTCATCTTGGCTCACCACTTCTTCTACTTTTCCCATCATTGCAGTGTAGCGATCTAGCTCCAGCTTGTAGAGATTCTTAGCTCGAATCCCTATCCTCTTGGTTTGACCCATTGTTTTATGTCGCAGGAAATATTTTCCCTCGCTGAAAACAACGTCATTGTAACATCTCTCATTTCCAGTGTCTTTTTTTTTCATTGTGATTCGACGAAATTTTGTCACTAATGGAATTATCATCAGTTTTATACCTTAGAAATTTATTTATGTTTTAGTGGTGATATTACTTCTAGTCTATAAATTTCTACTTACTCTTTTCCTTATCATGTTTTGTATTTGTTCCTTTTAAAACCTATACTTGTAACATGGATCTATCCCCTTTTATATTTGAGAACAACATAGTCTTGTATATAAACTTAGCTATGTGTAGGGAATTCATAGAGGCATTAATACTTATTTTAATACTTCTCTAGATCTTGTTTATAGGCTTGCATATCCATTTGAATTGTATTATGAACATTTTACATGAGGCATATTTATTCTCCTTGGCATACATACTAAGTTCTCTACCTTGGAAATTATATATTCACCTCATCTATCCTAGGATTATTACGTTTATTTCTTCATATCCATTTTATTTATTTTGTAGGTTCATTTACTTACACATAGCACAATATATACTATATACCATGACAAATATTTTTAATCCTTTCGTTATCATTTTCTATCGTACTTATATTGAATAAGAGATTTGCCATGGATTTCTTAACCACAGATACCCAGTTGCATTTTTGTTTCAAACTACTCTCACAAACATGTTACACCTAACTCTATCACGAATTCGAGGCACATTAATAGTTCCAGCTCACATATCAATTTCTTGGATAGTGTGACAACTTTTATGAAGATTTCTCCATAACTTCGAGCCGTCCATTTAAGCTTAAAGGTGCTTTAATCTCCATAGTAATAACTCACCTGCCATCACCATAAATTGCTCCAGTACTTCTTCATGTGACATTCTCATTTCCCTGTTTCAATGTGACGATCTGAGGGAGTTCTCTAATCCTCCAACATGTGTATGGTAGAGATCGATTAGGGTTTAACACACTTTGTTGTTTAAGAGGCTCAAGCTATAGTACTCATTGCTCTTTGGGGTTTCTTTCGAGAACCACTGTTTTCTCTTTCTAATCGGGTTGGGAATAGAATTCGTAGTTCGAGTGAGCCAAGTCACTACCATTCATATGAGATCTTCATTTTCGTGGGTTTACCAACAACTGGTAAGTTATTCCTTACTTTTTAACTCGACTCTGCTTTTCCATTTTATTGGTCCTCTGTTCATGTCGTGTTTACTAAATCATGTAGATGCTTCTACGTTAAGTTGAGAAATGTTTACTTGTATTATTTTGTCACTGTATTCATTCATATCTTCTCGTTAGTAGCTGGTTAGCATAGGATTTATGAAATTTTTTCTTACTCATTTGGTAATATTCGTCACAATCATAACCTATTCCTTTCTGTTCCATATTGGCACTTAATTTGGAGGCATCATATTCCAGAGTATGTGATTTAGCAGTTATGCTAGTGTAGAAAATCCTAAATTTACTTGATGTGAGGTAAATCAAAATATAGTTTGTGTTTTAGCTGTTTTGGTTTCCTTTTTACCAATAACGGAAACCATACTTTTACTCATAAAATTGACAAGTTAGGTACCATTTTTTATTTGTCAATGGATATATATTGTACTAGTTATACCCATCCCAACGTCTAACTAAAGGGTCATTTTATTTTCTGAGTTACTGGCAGTGTCAGTAAGCCTCCAGGTTTTTCCATACCGTTGTCATGGATTTTCGTTCCTCATAATCCTACGTTTGGCATTGATTATATGGATTTGAATCCATTCAACAGTTAATCATGTGCCTCCTTGGAGTTCATTCTTTTTCCTAGTTTATGCTTGAAATCGAACCAGGTATAATTTTGTTTCAAAATTTTTCTTCTATGTTTAGCATAATTTGTCTCTGCCTGTTGTATTAGTTCTAAAAAAATTTCTTTAGTTATCGATATGGTCACCATGTATTTCTTTACTATATTAGTCTAGTTCCTCTTCTATATTTAGTAGCAGATCTTATTTCTTTTCCCCATTGTGATTTATTGATTTAAAGTGTAATGATATGTCATCCTCTGTAATTCCTAATTCATTGAACATCGTAGGTTCGCTTTTAACTTCCTTCTATTGGTGGCTATAGGAAAGGTGTCTTAAATTTAGATATAGGGAGATCGTCCACATATGCTCTATAAATGCACCAGCTCCTAACTATTTGACTATTGTGGGGTTTTTACACCAGGTTGGTTCTCCTCCGCATTTGAATATTTGGCATTCTGGTATATACGAGACAAGATGTAGCTAGTCCCAAATTTTATAGAAGTTAGAAATATATATAATTCATTAAATCTATTCTGCCTAGATCTATACTATTTTATAGATCTCTATTCTTTTGGGACTGTATAAGGATTGTAACATTTTATTAATATGAGAATTCCTTCAGGAAGAACTTTAAAGTTTACTATATATTATGTTGGGTGTGGAGCCTGATTATCTTGTTTACTTTGTATCACAACATTGGACCCCTGTACCTTAAAAGGGGTGGCAATGCCGCTCGTAATTAATCGCTGCCGTGGGGGGTCCAGGGGGGGCGGCAACGCTTTTTGGAGCCCCCCCGAAGCTAAAAACAGATGTAAAATTGCCTTGTAAAAGTATAGTAATTTCTAGTCAATCTGGGCCGTTCATTAGACAAATGATCTGAGGGTAGAAGTTATGTTTAGATTAGGGTTTTTTGCCCTAGAAGGCAACCCCCTTGTATATATGAGGGTATTGTATTGCAGCTGTGTATTATGTGTGTATTCTCAGAGCGAGAAACAGAGAGGGAGACTGTGAGAGAGCCCAGTATAATGCAATGGATTTCTTTGTAGTTTTGTCTCATACTACTGTTGTCTAATAGAAAGAAGGAGGCGGAAACATTCGGGAGTGGGCCAACTATTTGGGTGAGCCACGTATATCTGTGTCTCTCTGGTTTTATGTGTTTTTTGTGTGCTTGTATTTTACGCATATTTTATGTGTTGCATTGCTCTGTAATATTTAATTTTCTAACAACTGGTATCAGAGTCGAAGGTATATTTGGCTGATAAACTCGTAGGAAAGAAGGGTTCCTGGTTCGAGTGGGAGAAATTGTGAACGATGGTAAGTTTAGGGTCGAGAACTTTAACGGCCAAAATTTTCCCCTGTGGAAGATGCAGATGGAAAATTATCTGTATCAGAAAGATCTGTACCTACCATTGAGTGGAAAAACAAAGAAGCCGACGGCCATGATAGATGTGGAATGAAGCATTCTCGATAGAAAGGCACTCAGAACAGTACGGTTGTGTCTTGCGGCATCATTTGCCTTCAATATTTCGAAGGAAACAACAACAGAGGGTTTGATGCAAACATTGGCGAAACTATAAGAAAAACCCTCTGCCTCAAACAAGGTATTTCTTATGAAACGACTATTTAATATGAAGATATCGAAAGGTGGATCTGTTGCAGACCATTTAAATGAATTTAAATCAATTACTAGTCGGTTAAGTTCTGTAGGGGTAAACTTTGATGATGAAGTTAGAGATGTGTTATTCTTGTGCTCATTTCTAGAGAGTTGGAATGGTTTAGTAATGGCCATTAGTAACGCTGTCTCTGGATCTAGTACTTTAAAGTTTGATAATGTTGTCAGTGCTATCCTTATTGAGGAAATGTGATGGAAAAGCTCCGGTGAGACATCGGGTAATGCTTTGAGTGTAGAGTCTAGGGGAAGAAGAGGATTGGAGGAAGAACTCGGGATGCTTCTTGATAAATCAAGGAAAGGCGAGATAGAAAGTCCCGGATCGGGGATAGTGTCTTTGGAATTAACGGAAAGAAAGGACACCTAAAGAAAATTTGTAGATCTCGAGAGGAAAAGAGAAGGAGACACACAGCAAGAAAAATCATGAAGCAAATGCTGACGGGTGGTGTGTTACACAAGATGCTTTAGTTCTTTCTTCGAAAATATTACGTTTTATTGTAGATTGGGGCTTCATTTGTTGCCACTGATAGAAATATTTTCATGACTATATTCAAAGAATTTTGGACAAGTCCGTTTGGGTGATGATAAGCCTTGTAAAATTGTTGTAATGGGTAAAGTTCTTGTAAAACAACAGAATGGAAACCAATGGATATTAAAGGAGGTAAGGCATGTTCCAGATCTGAAGAAAAATATGATTTCAACAGGGCAGTTAGGAAGTGAAGGTTGTGTGACAACTTTCACATATAAAACTTGGAAGGTCACCAAAGGAGCCCTGGTAATAGAAAAAGGCGAAAAGGTTGGTACATTGTATTTATGCAATGGTATTTCTAACTCTGTTAATTCTTTAACTTCCAAAGGAGAAGATGCATCATTATGGCATCATAGGCTCAGACACATGAGTGAGAAGGGGATGAAGATTCTTCACTCAAGAAATTTATTGCCAGGTTTGATCACACTTGATTTGGTTACGTAATTGTATTGCTTGACAGGAAAGTCGATTTCTGGGATGGGAAAGAAAAGAAAGTGAAAAATTAGACTTGTGCATCTATAGGGACTGCTCGGGTATCATCGCTGGTGGCTCTCATTATTATGTTACTTTTATTGATGATGCAACACTAGAAAAACATGGATTTATTGTATTACAATTAAATCTGATGTATTTAAATTCTTTCAAGAAATGGAAAGCTTTGGTTGAGATTGATACAGAAAAGAAGTTGAAGTGTCTCAGATCAGACAATGGAGGTGAATATTGCAGCAAAGAGTTTGATAGGTATTGTTCAGAGCATGGAATTCGTAGAGAGAAGACAGTTCCAAGAACACCATAAGAAAATGGTGTGTCAGAAAGGATGAACAGAACAATCATGGAGCGTGCAAGGTGCATGAGATTGCATGCAGGATTGCCTTTACAATTTTGGGCAGATGCTGTAGATACTGTTGTTTATCTAATAAACAGAGGGCCTTCAAGTTCCTTGGATGGTGGTATTCCAGAGGAAGCATGGATAGGTAAAAAGATAAACTACTCTTTTTTAAAGCCTTTTGGTTGTGAGGCCTTTGTCCATATTAATAAAGAAAACAGAACAAAGCTTGAGGCAAAATCAAAGAAATGTACCTTTATTGGATATAGTGCTAATGATTTTGGTTATCGCTTATATGATTATGAAAATCACAAAATCATTAGGAGCAGAGATGTAATATTCAATGAAAAGGTCTTGTATAAGAATCAATTGCAGGAAAAGAAACAGGAAAAAGAAAGCAAGGAATACGCGGTTCTTGATGAGATATCTGAAAAAGTAAAGGTGCCTGAAAATAATAATAATCAACAACCACAGCAGCAGCAACCACCACAACAGCAACAGGCACCTCAAACACCTGAAAGTGGTGTTAGAAGATCTACCAGGATAAGTAGACCCCCTGAACGATACTCTTCTTCATTATATTATTTATTGTTGACTGATTCTGGTGAACCTGAATGTTATGAAGAAGCAATGCAGGTTGAAAGTAGGAAGAAGTGGGAGCTAGCCATGGAAGAAGAGATGGACTCCTTAAAGCATAACCAGACTTGGGACTTAGTCAGGTTGCCTGCAGGTAAAACTGCATTGTAGAATAAATGAGTTTACAGGCTGAAGGAAGAAGATGGAGGAAAACAGAGGTACAAAGCTAGACTTGTGGTGAAGGGGTTTGCACAGAAGAAAGGTATTGATTTTGATGAAATATTTTCTCCTGTTGTTAAGATGAATTCAATCAGAACTATCTTAAGTCTTGTAGCAGCGGAATATTTACATCTTGAACAGTTAGATGTAAAGACAACATTTCTCCATGGATATTTGGAGGAAGAGATATACATGCAGCAACCAGAAGGATATGAGGTAAAAGGGAAAGAAAAATTGGTTTGCAGGTTAAAGAAGAGCTTGTATGGCTTAAAGCAGGCTCCAAGGTAGTTGTATCTAAAATTTGACAAGTTTATGTCTGAACAAGGTTATACTAGATGTCACTATGATCATTATGTTTATTTGAAAAGGCAAAATGATGGCAGCTATATTATATTGTTATTGTATGTAGATGACATGTTTGTTGCAGGGTCTAACATGCAGGAAATAAATGTGCTCAAAAGAAAATTGGCAAATTCATTTGCAATGAAGGATTTGGGAGCTGCAAAACAAATCCTTGGTATGAGGATAACTAGAGGCAGGAAAAATCGCAAATTAACACTGTCTCAGAATGAGTACATAGAAAAGGTGTTGAAAAGATTTAATATGCAGAATGCAAAACCAGTTAGTACACCTTTTGCTAGCCATTTCAAACTTAGAAAGGAGATGTGCCCAAAGACCCAAGAAGACATGGATTATATGTCTAAAGTTCCATATGCATCAGTAGTTGGAAGCTTAATGTATGCAATGGTCTGCACAAGGCCTGATATTTCACATGCAGTGGGAGTTGTAAGCAGGTACATGAACAATCCAGGAAAAGAACATTGGATGGCAGTAAAATGGATTCTCATATATTTGAGAGGTACCACAAATCAAGCATTATGCTTTGGTGGTTCAAACATTGCTCTACAGGGATATGTTGATGCAGATATGGCAGGTGACAGAGATAAAAGGAGGAGCACTACAGGATATGTATTTACTGTAGGTGGAATAGCTGTCAGTTGGGTTTCAAAAATCCAAAGTGTTATTGCACTTTCAACAACAGAAGCAGAGTATGTTGCTGCTACAGAGGCTAGTAAAGAAATAATTTGGTTACAAAGGTTTATGGATGAATTGGGTAAGAAGCATGATATGGGCACGTTATACAGTGATAGCCAAAGTGCCATTCATCTTGCAAAGAACTCAAAATTTCATTCCAGGACTAAACACATACATCTCAAGTACCATTTCATACGGTCAGTATTGGAAGATGGAGAGTTGAAGCTGGAAAAGATACACACTAGCCAGAATCCTGCAGATATGCTAACAAAAGTTGTAACCGAGGAGAAACTGAGAACATGCTCAGTTTCAATTGGTCTTCAAGGATGACGATGAAGATGAGGAATAGCGAGTCCAATGGATGAGTCATTGTCAGCCAAATGAATAGTGATTGAGTTGCTAATCAGTCTCCAGAGTGGGAGATTGTTGGGTGTGGGCGATTATCTTGTTTATTTTTGTATCACAACATTGGACCACATTACCTTAAAGGGCGGAAATGCCGCGTGGTGGCATCGGCTTGCCATGGGGGGTCCCGGGGGGGCGGCAACCTTTTTGGAGCCCCCTGAGCTAAACGGATGTAAAATTGCCTTGTAAAAGTATAGTAATTTCTAGTCAATCTGGGCCGTTCATTAGGCAAATGATCTGACGGTAGAAGTTATGTTTAGATTAGGGTTTTTTGCCCTAGAAGGCAACCCCCTTGTATATATGAGGGTATTGTATTGCAGCTGTGTATTATGTGTTTATTCTCAGAGAAAGAAATAGAGAGGGAGACTGTGAGAGAGAACAGAGGATATTACAGTGGATCTGCTGTAGGTTTTGTCTCTTCATTTTTGTTGGATAATAGAAAGGAAGCACTGGCTGTTCGGGGTGGACGTAGCCCAAACTGGGTGAACCACATATATTGTTTCTCTCTGGTTTTATGTTTTTTGTGTGCTTGTATTTTCCGCATATTTTATGTGTTGCATTGCTCCATAATATTTAATTTTCTAACATATCATTACCGCCCTGTTGTGGTATAAACCAGATTTTTGTTGGTACATACTACTTCTTTTGGTTGTTTAAAGTGGAATATAAAATTTAGATTTAAATATATAGGTTTATATATCTATATATATATCTTGTATAATCATTTTATATTGCAGTTCTCTTTTTTAATACAATTTTTGTCATACAGTAGAATATACCTAGAACGATCAAGTAGTTGATTTCAATGTTCAGGATTTGATATTCCACCAAGGTTCTAATCTCATTAGAAAATATAACTTAATAACGTATTCCTACTTTCACAGTTATGTTATGTATTTCTAAATCTATGCACAATCAAATCAGTATGCTTGTTCATTTGAAACATGTCTCTTCTTACAATGCAAATTTTGGTAAATCTCATGTATGAGCATTCATCAATTTTCACATATATCTCAGCTTCTATTTTTATTCAGCTATGAGTTAGTTTAGAGATATTTACAACAAAAGTACATAACATATTAATGTTCCTCTCTTTCCACATATATATATTTTATGTTCATATTTACCTATTGTTGGTTTAATATGTTATTGAAATAGGCATATAGTGTTGTCATATAAAGAGATCATATTTCTGATGTATTACTCTAGATTAGTCTTCTAGCATATGTACATTTCTTTAATCTGCAATTCTGAATAAGTTCTAAGCTTCTTAGAACAAAAATATATATAGCAATAAAATTAAGCTAGAATCATACTGTAAATCATTCATTTATTTTCTGCCAGCACTTAAATTTTTCTTACAACACATTAATTTCTATACATGTATATATTTATTTGTACCAGAGCCTCTACCTATAACTGTGTAGAGTGATATACATCAGATCTAAAAATTAAAATATATTTAACGATATCCTTTCTTTGAGATTATAGTCAGGTAATAATAACAGTTTATTTGTTTAACTAGAATAGTGAAATTCTTTGTTAGATACCTAACCCCAGATTTAAACCTGTTACCAGGTTTAGACACTCTAGGAGTTGGATCTAGACAGAATTTTTCCATACAACCATACTGATTTCAATATTATTACTATAGAAAAATATGTTAAATGTATGGGCCTTTTCTAAATCATTATACCGAATGCTAGTTAAACATATGTGAACTCTACAAATTTAATTGAAGAAAATTCACATTAATCTTAACAAATCCCTAATCAGGTGTCAAGCATCACACATGAAAATTTAAAATCAAGCAGTTCATTTCTTGTTTAGTGTGCATACCAATTAGTTTTGACTAGTTTCCACCCAACCGTAGAGTTCTCTCTCCGTAACTCACCCCCGAGCAGAGACCTTAGCTCTAGTGATAGAAAACCCTTTGTCTACACTGGAACAACTTATTTAAGCTTTGATTTCCCTAGCCTGTTTCCATTTACTGTGTCCAGTAAATTCAGGATGTTTCTTTCTTGTTCTGCCTAGGCTTTCCCTCTGTTTCTTCCACAGAGGTACTTTAAAAGTTGTCTTTTCTGCTTTTCTAGCTTTTTCCACCTCTTCCCAATACTTTCCTCTTTATTGGGGAAATTAGATATTTATCTCCAAATCTATTTTTTTTAGTAACTTGTTTTATTCCTTCCAAGGATTTCTAGAAGGTGTGAAAAAGTGTTATCACCTTATCCATCCTCATGGATTAGGTTTTTCAGATCTCAATTCTCAATCTGGTCATTGCACACATAATTTTCCATTTTATTTTATTAAATAAAAAATAAAATAAATCCACACAATAGTTCTCCATTGGGGTCAACTTTCCCTTTTGGACTTGTTTAACTATCAAATTAAAACATAGAAACTTTGAGTATTACATATTCTCCCTCTAAAAACAAACACCGTCCTCGGTGTTGACAAAATAATTAACTAAATCACTATGTAAACAATGATGTATATTTTTCCATCATATCAGCCTCTCGCTCCCAAGTAGCGTCTTCGGGTGTAAAGTGCCTCCACTGCACTTTCACCCTGACCACCGTCCGGTTTCGAAGTTCAATTTCTTCCCGCTCCAAGATTTGAAGCTGCTCTCGAAGGAATTCCCCTTCTGTTTCCACCTGAATCACATTCCAATCAATAACATGAGCACAATCATGTACATATTTTTTTAATAACGAAACATGAAATATATCATGAACCTTAATGTGAATGGGTAAGGCCAGCTTATAGGCAACTGGTCCCACTCTTTCCAACACTTCAAAAGGTCCATAGTATCATGGAGCTAAATTTGCACAAATTTCGGTGTGGAAAGTACTATTCTTAGGCTCAATCCTTAGATATACAGGATCACCCACACTGAATTCTCTGTGAATTCTCTTTTTTTTTGCATAACATTCTATCTGTCCTGCATTGTTTTGATATTTCGCTGAATTTGTTTCACAACTTTTTCCATTTCTTGTAAAGCTTCTGGTCCAAATATCAGTTTATCTTTAAGTTGACTCCAACTTAGGGGGTATCGCACCTTCTGCCATAAAGTGCTTCAAACGGGCTCATCTTTATGAAATCTTGGTAACTATTGTTATAGGAAAATTCTGCTAAGTGTAAATAGTCTTCCCACTTGGTTGGCCTATCCATAACATACATTCTTAATATATCCTTTAGAATATGGTTTTTTCTTTCGGTTTGACCATCAGTTTGGGGATGGTAGGCAGTACTAAAATTTAATTTGGTACCCATGCCTCCAAACAAATTTGTCCAAAAGCTGCAGTAAATTTTGTGTCTCTATCTGAAATGATCATTTTAGGAACACCATGTAACCTTACAATCTCTTTCATAAACACATTTTCTACTTGGGTTGTACCAAAGGTAGATTGTACATGTATAAAATGAGTAGCTTTAGTCAAAGTTTCCACTACAACCATAATAGAATCATGTTGATACCTGGTTCTTGGTAAACCAGTAATAAAATCCATGGAAGCAGTTTCCCATTTCCATTCGAGAATAGGTAAAGGATTCAACAACCCAGTTGGATGTTGATGTTCAACCTTTACTTGTTGACACTTAATACATCTAGCCAAGTAGTTTTCCACGTCCCTCTTCATACCACGCCAAAACAGGTTCTTTATTAAAGCTGTGAGTAATTTTCTGGTATCCAGGATGTCCAACATAGGGTATTTTATGATATTCATCCAGAATTTTTTTCTTTAGGGAATCTACATTAGGAATGTACAATCTATCTCTGTAAAAAATTAGCCCTTTTTGATTTTGTGTATACCCTTTTATTTCTTTTTTCAGCATTTTTGTCTGAAGCTTTTCATAGTTTTGGTCTTGGTGTACTACCTCTTGTATTAGTCCCTCCAAGTCAAAATTGGCACTAATTCCAATATTAATCACACTTTTCCAAGAATTTCTACTTAATGCATCTACAACCTTGTTTTCCTTACCTTTAATATGTTTGATCTCCATGTCAAACTCACTAAGAAAATACAACCACCTAGCTTGCCTAGCATTCAAATCTGTTTGAGTGAAGAAATACTTTAGGCTAATGTGATCTGTCCAGGTGGTTGTCATTGTCCAACAAAGAAAGCAGCGGTGGAGTTGCTACAATCAGTCTCCAAGTGGGAGATTGTTGGGTGTGGAGCTTGATTATCTTGTTTACTTTGTATCACATCATTGGACCCTTGTACCTTAAAAGTGGGGGCAACGCTGCCCGTAATTAATCGCTACCGTGGGGGGTCCAGGGGGGGCGGCAGCGCTTTTTGGAGCCCCCCCTTGGTAGGGGTTTTCGGGGGCAGCGCCCCCGAAGCTAAAAACAAATGTAAATTTGCCTTGTAAAATTATGGTAATTTCTAGTCAATCTAGGCCGTTCATTAGGCAAATGATCTGACGGTAGAAGTTATGTTTAGATTAGGGCTTTTTGCCCTAGAAGGAAACCCCTCGCTTTTATGAGGGCATTGTATTGCGGCTATGTATTGTGTGTGTGTTCTCAGAGCGAGAAATAGAGAGGAAGACTATGAGAGAGAATAGAGGATATTACAACGGATATGCTGTAGGTTTTGTCTCTTCATTTTGTTGGATAATAGAAAGGAAGGACTGGCTGTTTGGGGTGGACGTAGCCCAAACTGGGTAAACCACGTATATCTATGTCTCTCTGGTTTTATGTGTTTTGTGTGCTTGTATTTTTCGCATATTTTATGTGTTGCATTGCTTTGTAATATTTAATTTTCTAACAGTATCCACAACCTTATCATGTTTTTCCACCACAATATTTCCTTGACCTATCCAATTTCTCAACCTCAAAATTCAAACCCACAACTTCCATTACCATTTCTACAAAAGCCAAATAAATTTTCTTCCCAACCACTTCCATATCCAAATAATAAAAACTCACAACCTATTTACAACATAGAAGGCCAGAATTTCCAAACTTACTTGATAAATCCATTAGATCTAAATAATGTTCAACTTAGATCTGGTAGAGTATTGGAAAATAAGTCATCATCTGTTGTTATTCTAGAATCTGAGAAGGATGACCTCTATGAGAAAGAGACATCTCTTCATCAAGAGGGAGATTCTAAAAAAAAATCACCAATGTACATTCTGATGATAGTCCAATAAACTCAATTCCCATTATAGAACAACCTTTTGTTTCTATTCAAAAACCACATTTTCTTGAAGATTGAAAATTGAAAAAGGGGTAGAGAAACATATTTTGTTTTGTGATTATGACATGATAGATGAACTAAAGAATGTTTGCATAAAAATTCCTTTGTTACAAAATATCAAGAGAATACCCATATTTTCAAGGACAAACATGGAGTTAAGTACTAAGAAACCAAGAAGAAGAAGAAAAGAAGTTAAAAGAATCCAGTTAGTTGGAAAAAATGCAGATATCATGATGGGAAAGACATTAATTCAAAATTATTCGGATCTTGGTAGTCTCATTGTGAAAACACACAAATGGTGTTGAAATTCCAAACACTTTGATTGATTTAGGGGTAGTTATCAATATCATGAGTAAACGAACTATGGATCAATTGAAACTCCCTAATATTCAATATACACCAACATTGTTGCAATTAGCAGACATATATGTTATCAAACCTGATGGTGTGTTAGAATATGTGTTTGTATCCTTATATTCTTGTGAATATCCTATTGATTTCATGATCTTAACACCTAAGAATAATCTAGGAGGACATCCATTATTCTTGGTAGACCATGGTTAGTTATAGTTGATGCATTTATCAGTTGTAGATATGGTGATATGTTTATCTCTAATGGAACTTCAACAAATAAATTCACATTATATCCTCCAGAAAAAACAACAATAGAAGTAGAAAGTGAAGAATGGATAGATGATGATACTAAAAACCTTGATATACGACCAATATTTTCTACTTCACAAATGGATGAAGAAGATCAGATTTTGAATCTAATGTAAAATAATGAATCTTCCTCATATTGTGAAAAAATTAAAAGTTTTCAATAAAAATTAATATTGAATATTTATCATCACAATAAATGGCATTACATTCTATGAAGAAATTTGACAATTCTTTAATAGAAAATTTTCCAGGAAAAACTTTGAATATCAATAATAATATGGAAGAATCTCAAAAGAAAGAATTAGTGAAGATGCTATAGGAATATTCCTCTTCTTATGCATGGGAATACATTGATATGAATGGAATTGATCCAAACACATGTATGCATCACATATATATTGAAGAAAATTCCAGACCTATCTGACAACCCTAGAGGAGGATGAATCCAAACTTAAGGGAAATTGTCAAGGAGGAACTATAAAAATTGTTAAAAGTGAATTTCATTTATCCCATATCAGATAGTCACTGGGTTTCACCATTGGTAATTTTTCCGAAAAAGAATATAAAATGGAGAGTATGTATTGATTATATGGAATTGAACAAAGCCACTTTAACATATCATTTTCCACTTCCTTTTATAGATCAGGTTATTGACGCATTGGCACGGAAAAAGTACTTTTAATTCTTGGATGGTTTTAGTAGATATAACCAAATCCAAGTAGCTATAGAAGATCAAGATAAAACAACCTTTACTTGTCCATGGGTAACTTATGCTTATCGAGTAATTCCTTTTGGGTTATGAAATGCACCAGCAACATTCCAAAGGGTAGTTCTAGGCAATTTTTCTGATCTAATTCATGATTGTGTGGAAGTCTACATGGATGATTTTACTGTTTATGGAAAATATTTTGAAGAAGCTCTTGAAAATTTGGAAAAATTTCTCATTAGGTGTAAAGAAGAAAATATCTAATCAAGTCATGAAAAGTGTTTTATGATGTTTAGTGAGGGAATTATTTTAGGCTGCCATATTTAAGGAGATGGAATTAAAGTGGATGCATCTAAGGTAGAAGTCATTTCTAAATTATTAGTTCTTACTTGTAAAAGGGATGTTAGAATTTTTCTTGGTTTTACTGGTTACTACAAAAAATTTATAAAAACTTTACAAAGATTGCCTCTCCACTTTTCAAATTGCTCACAAAAGATTGTCAATTCATCTCGAATTTTGACTGCCAAAAATATTTTGAAACATTGAAAGAAAATATTTCCCAAGAACCTATCCTAAAAGGACCAAATTGGAAATTACCTTTTCACATATCAATTGATTCCTCGTACACTGCTTTAAGAGTTCTACTAGGATAGAAATATTTAACTCCTTATGTCATTTACTATACAAGCAAAAATTTGACTCTTGCAGAGTTGAATTACACTGTAACAAAAAATGTGTTTTTAGTCATTGTACATGCCATCAATAAATTCATACATTATATCACTGGTTATGAAACCTTTATTCAAAAAGATCATTCTACAATTAGATATTTAATGAATAACTCAATTGCCAATAGCAAAATTATAAGATGGTTATTATTATTACAAGAATTCGATATTACTATTCTGGATAGACCCAGAAAACAAAACACAATTGTTGATTTCTTATCCAGAATCCAAAATTACAATAATGATATTCTTGTAGAAGATAATTTTCCTGATGAATATATTTTTGTAGTATCTATTAAATCTCCTTGGTTTGCAGATATTGCTAATTATTTCGCTACAAGGAAATGACCAACATACTTATCTCCTTGAGATAAAAGAAAAGTAAATAAAAATAATGCATATTATTCAGGGATAAATGAATAATTGTACAAGACATAGCCTGACTTAATCATTTGAAGATGTGTTAGAGAAGATGAAGCACTAGAGATATTGAAATCTTGTCATGATGAACCATGTGTAGAAAATTTTGCTAATAAAAGAACTGTCTACAAATTCCTTCTCTTAGGATACTATTGTCCTTCTCTTTTTAAGGATACCAAAGAATATGTTAAGAGATGTGATAGTTGTCAAATATTGGGAAAGTTTGTTCCTTCATATGAAATGTCTTTACAACCAATGGTACTTATTGAACCTTTTAAAAAATGGGCTCTGGATTTTGTTGGTCCAATCAATTCACCATCAAGATAAAAAAAGTACATTATTCTCTGTACATATTATGTCCCAAAATGGGTAGAAGCTAAAGCACTTCATTTTACTACTGAAAATGTTGTAATTTGATTTATTTTTTAAGATAATTTCACTCGTTTTGGTGTCCCAAGGGAAATTGTGATAGATCAAGGTACTCATTTTACATCCAAGTTGGTAGAGAAGATAATGGAGGAATACAAAATTAAGCATTGAAATTATACTCCATATCATCCACAAGAAAATGGACAAGTTGAATCTACCAATAATGTAATTGAAGCAATTCTCACCAAGACTGTGCATCTGTATAGAAGAGATTGGGAAGAAAAACTTCCAGAAGCTTTATGGGCATACCGTACCACATGGAGAAATACAATGGGACGTAATCGCTCTGAACTTGTTTATGGGAAGAAAGTCCTATTTCTTATTAAGTTCCAGATCAAGACCTTTAAGACAAAAACCAATTTGGGTTTTGATCTATTAGAAGCACAAAGACAAATAATGGAGAAATTGAATTAACTTGATGAGATAAGACAAGATGTTATTCATTGGAAAAATATAGTTCAACAACAAATATCCAGGTGGCATGACAGGTTAATGAAAGAAAAAATTCTAGTCTGGTGGTTGGTCATTGCTTTTTAATTCAAAGTTTAACTATTTTCAAGGAAAATTTCAAACTCATTGGCTTGGGCATTATGAGATTGAAATAATATTTGATAATGGAGCAATCAGAATTAGAACTAGTCATGAAGAGAAAGTGACCTTCCTAGTAAATGGTCATAGATTACGAATATATCACAAACCATTGTCAAGAGAATAATTCATCAAAAATCTGCAAGAAAATATGAATTTGAAGTTGGTCAAGGAAGATTCTTCTTCCTCTCCATCTTAGCCTTATACTTTCTTTTTCAAATAAATAAATAAAAAGAGACTAAAATAATAATAATAATAATAATAATAATTAAAATATTTTTTTTTTTTTCTATAAACATCAAAACCAACATTGTTGGAATGTTTATATAGAAAATCTATGTTGAAAACCAAGAATCCTTGGAAATATATATTTTCTTTCTAATTCCCTATCCTAGTCCCATTTTATTTTGAGCCCTCTTTTCTCTTTTTGAAAATAAAGAAACTACAAAATTGTCAACAATCTGCATCTCTAATACAATTATGTAGCTGACTTGACAGATTGCAACTAGAACAAGTGAAGATCATGGCACAAGAAAAAAATCAATGAATATTGCAACCTGAGGACAAACTACAAAAGAAAAGCCAAAAATCAGTAAGACAAGAATCTAAGGTATGTAAGTATTAAGTTGAATAATAAAGGTAAAACATTTGAGTTATGAAATAAATGATAAGTAATTGTTGCTACCACTACTCTGAGTAATGATTACCCTCATTACTCCCACAAGACTTTGGTGTTAACGAAAAATATCTTTGTCTTGTCAACCAAGTCAGTCAGTCATGAACCTTGTAATAATTTGAAATTCACCCTCTCCTCTCCATTTATCATTCCACTTCATTCGCAACCCATTTCATTTTCATTTAGCCCTGTTTCATTGCCAAGACTGCCTTCACCTAAAATTTGTTCTCTAATTCACTCTAACTCGAATCCTTTCATTCCATAACCTTGTTGAAAGAGAAATTGTGGGCTAGGCTTCTCTAACATGGGGTCATTGTAAGGTAAGAGCTGAATGGAGTTAATTTCCTTGAAGGTTACCCACAGGTGAGAAAATTATTGCAGAAAACACAATGGCTATAATTTGTAAATAGATTTTATGGGCATGAAAAGGAAGTAACAAAGTATTTTTCCCAGGCATATGATGGCATTGAAGCAGAAATTAGGGAAGCGAAGCTAGTTTTGATATAATAATTTGTAGCAGAGGCTACCATACTACCCAAAAACGACAAGAGTTGGTTCAAGAACAAAAAAATTGAAGAGAAAGAGTGGAAAATTTTCCTCAAGAATCTAGGTATCGATACTTTTGTGTTTAAAAAGGGGACACCAGTCACATATTTGAAAAATAAGTGGAGGAATTTGTTATTAATAATTCAAAATGTTGTAAATTGTGAAGGGATATTTGGTAACATGTTCTTCTACCATGCACGATTGATGATGAATTTTCTGGAAGGAGATGAAATTAACCTACCATATTTTCTACTTCATAGATTAAGAAAGATGTCTGGAAATATAAAGAGAAAGATATAATTCATAAAAAATTCCATATACCATCATGGCCTGGCGAAAATTTTGATTGAAACCGATCTGAGAAACATAAGACACAATTGGGAAGATTTTTTCTTAGGAATTATTTTTAAGGAACCAACACAAGAAGATCCTAGTGGTAAGACAAGAAAAAGTAGAAGGAAGCTTCCTATAGACCCTAAAGATAAATCACCTACAAAAAAGGAGAAAAAGTTGGAGGATGATACTCCTCTTGCAGTTATGTTGGAAAACCTTAAAAAGAGAAATGTTAGAAGAAACAAAGCCAACAATAAAGGTGAAAGTTTGTCCAAGAATAAAACATATCAAGAAAAGGATAAAAAGCAGCCCCTTACTACTAAATAAAAATCACCATCCAAGCCATCATCCAATTTAAGAAGAAGTGCAAGGATCAATAAAATAGTACATCGACAGTCTCAACAAACTTAAGGATTCATAAACTTAGAAGAATATGAGTAACTAAGAGTTCCATCACCAATAGTTACATCACCTAGAGTTCTATCACCAGTCTCCAGTCCAACTTAAAGAACTCCTGAAATAGATCCTGTGCAGAAAGAGATATATGATTACATAGAGCCTTTGGAGCAAAGAGCTATAGGGAAAAAATTGTAATCATCCTCAAACCAACAGGAAATTACTCATGCTGATCCTCCAAAAAGATCCCAAATTGTAAACACTCTTAAAGAATAAAACTATGTGTTGGAGGTACTAAATAGACATTTAAAGCAAGAACATGAAACACTGGAAATGAAAAATGAAATCTAGAAAACTAAAAATGAAAACATCATGTTGTACCATGGTGTATGGTATGAGAAGAACAAGAAATTGAAGGCTAAAAACAAAAAACTGAAAAGAAAGGTGATAAGCTTGCAACATAGAATTTTGATGAAGAAATCGAGGATGGCAGTCACCACCTAGAAATCAAGAAGGACTAACTTGGATGTTATTACTTAGGCATCTGAAGAGGTTTAGTGATATGAAAGATTCACAGGTTTTGAAGTTTTGCATGAGGGTATGCAATGTCGTCTGTGTGGGGTAATGTTGAACCCAAAAATTGCATCTTTTTTACAACCCTTTTTCATTCCATTCTCCTCTTTTTGACCTTCATAAATTTAATTTGGGCATTAGTTCACAAGGCTTATGGAATACCAGGTACTTGATCATATTGTATTTCATAAATTACAATTTTCTTTATTGTTTAGCTTAATATTTACATTAGCTACAGAATTACAGTGATTTCATAGGTAACGTATGATTCTGCAGCTGAGTCCAAGGTTTGATAGGTTCCGAAGATCCAGCCGAGGAACAAGGCATATGGGAAGGTGGAAATCAGTTGGTACAATGATTTTTTCCTACCTTTGTAGACTATATCGATAAAGAAGATACCCTAGCAGCTCGGTCAAAAGAAAATTCAACCATCGTAGAAGGTGAACCAAGCGAGCGGGGTGCATATTTTTGCCTCATGATTTGTTGCGTTGATAAAAAATCACGAGAGAATCATGTTATATTATCTTTCAAAGTTAATTTTAGCTAGTGTTGATTAGCATAAGGCGTAATTCTCTGAATCATTTAATGCGTAGGAGTTTTATAAATATGCCTCTCGGTATAGAAAACACAGACTTGGATTTTATATTGTAAACACTCTGTTTTATATAAACTCTGCTTTCGATTCTTATTTCTTTGTTTGTGTGATCCCAATGCATGGTTGAATCATATTGTGAAGGCATCATTTGATACATGCTTCTCATAAGAGGCCCCCCTCGAGATAGTAAGGTTTCCTTTTAACTGTAATTTAGTATTTCATTTTATGTTTTATGTAGGATTCTATTAGCTTAATATTTTATTTTAAATGTGAGCTTAAGATTGTTTTCATAGAAAATTTGTCTAATCCTTTTGATTGTTGATTTAAGTGAGATCTCTTGTGCACATGGACAAATCATAAGTTTATAGAGGTCAGTAACATAACTTTGCATTTTAGTTACATAGATAGGAATTTAATTTGCAGAGATAATTTTCTTTCTATCAAGAGTAGATTCATGTGCAGTGTGGCTTCAATTCAAGCAAGTGTGATTTAATTTTAAAAGCAAGTTTGATTTCAATTAAATAAAATGTGATTTCATTTTAAAATAAAGTGTGATTTCAATTCTAGCAAGTGTGATTTTATTTTAATGCAAGAGTAGTGTGATTTTATTTGAAGCAAAATTGTGTGCGTGATTTCATTTAAAAGAAAAAGAGTGTGTTTGATTTAATTTTGAGCAAGCATGAACAAGTGCGTTATTCATTTCAAGATGAGTGTGATATTTCATTCAAGCTATAGAAATAGAATTAATTTCATTTAATTATTGTTAGAGAAACATGTGCATTTTCATATCTAAAAATTAACTTAGGAATTGTTTGAGTGACAAAGACTCCTAGCACATACAGTGCACATACATTTGATCAGTATACCATCCTTGGTTGGTAATTTATGTAAGTAATTTAATATCAATTAAACTACCAAACAACCAAACAAAATATTCTGGTCGAAGGCCAATGATGAAAACTTCTTGTTGAGAACGAGGAAACTTTCCATTTATGTATACAAACCCCAAGGTACCAAATGGAGTTTCCAAGTCAACTTCCTAGATAATGAGATGATGTCGGCAGGAAGTGACCCATCACAGGAGGGTCTTGATGTACCCCCCCATCAATGACATGAAACATGTATCAATATTTGAGACAAGATTATGTTGATGTGGAACTGGTTCGGGAATGATAAACATGAATGAAGGCTTAAGAGTATTGTATCAAATATCAACTAAAGGACTTCTCATGAACATATCGGTGACATTTTATAAATTTGGCATCATTGACTCAAAACCGAATATGGATGCTTTAGATATGGTGTGATGAATCAAAGAAACAAGCATATTTCCCAACCCAAGAGTCAAGGAGATGAAGTGAAAGAGTGTCATGTTCAAGAGCAACTCACTTCCATTAATAGGTTAAGTACCTTGTTTTCCTAATTTTCTCAACCATTTATTGTCAGTACCTATTTATTTTTTACAAGCTTGAGGAGGATAACATATGCTTGATATGTAAGTTCATCCTTTAGATGAAACCCTATGAGTATTTTTAATGAACCCTGAGAAGGAGTGGTTTGGTCTCGTCATGTTCGACGATTCCATCGTTGTTTGATTTTTTTCGAGTCCAAAAAAGGTGTAACTTGATTTATTTTTCATGTTTAGATAGTTTTAAAAAGAGGCAAAAAAGAACACTCCAAAGGTTCCTTTTCGTAAATAATCATTTGAATCTGAAAAGGCAGAAAGTGATACTCAGAAGAACCTATTATCCATGTTTGAATAAGGTATTCCTTTTTCGTAAGTAGTCTATCTCATTCCAGAAAAAGGTTAAACCTATACTGAGAAGACAAATTTTCATTTACTTTAACTATTTTGAAAATACAAGTGCTCAGAAATATTTTCATGTTTAGGGATTCTGAAAAGAGTTGAAATAGGACTTTAGGGGGTTCCTTTTTCTTGAGTTTATAGAGCTTGAAAAAGTGATAAAAGTATGCTCTTTTGTCAAAGTTATTTGTTTCAAAAAATGTCATTAAATTCTTCAAACAATTGTTAACCTGCTAAGAACACCACCAAAATATTAAAAATATTTTATACGTGGAAAAATTCGGTCAAATTTAGGTCAAAATAATAAAATATAATTAAATAATCATAAAAAATGACGATAAATAGCTAAAATGTAATTTCAATTTTACCAGTTTTCATTTTACCTCTTGGTGAGTAAGCACTGAGTGCATTTTTCTCGTGATCTTCAACATATGATTGCGGCCAACCTAGTGGATCATTTTCAATTTTTTCACTTCCAGGTAGGAGATCTTACCTTTTTCTTTCTTTTCACAGTTCCAGTTTTTTATTTCATGTAAAAATTTTCATGTTTTTAGTGATTTGGGGCTTTAATTTTGCGCCCTAGCTCCAACACACCCCAACAATGTTGAAAGGTGTGCTAGGCCAGTGAAAATATAACTTGGAAGATCATTGTAGCACATTATCCCCCTTTAGTAGGGTGTGTTGGACGCATTTCAAAAAATTGTTTTTCTCTTTTCTGATGCAGGGGCATTAGACACTATCCAACAATGTAGGAGGTTTGTCCAAATGTTGTGGCTAGGAGGGTTTGAAAATATTTGAATTGTAACAGCTAGGTGTCAATACCTCAGCTGACTGCATCATTTAGATCAGTTAGAATTTGTAGAAGTCGCACAGTTAGATTCTATCCATCTGTCATGTTTCAGTTAGTTGAATTATTGTAATTAGGCTTTTGATTTCCTAAAATGGTCCTCACAAAGGAACCGAAGAGTCATATGTTGACGTATAAATATATCTCCCAGATGTATTGAAAAGAGGGAGGAGGGGAGATTTCTGCAATAAAATCAGTGCGTTGAGCAATCGCTTCCTGTTGAATAAAATTCAGTGCTCGTTGATTCTCAATTTGGTTTGAATTGATATTATGAGTAATTTTTTGTTGAATAAGGTCATTGCATAATCTCTATATTCCTCTACCCATTGCTTCTCTCAATTTTCCGAATAAATGAAGAAATTCCACGCACAGGCGAGGTCTGTGTAGAAAAGCCGTCGTTGTCGAACTCTGTTTAATAGTGGTGAAATCCTGCTTAATAAAGAGATGAATTCGTTTGTTGTTAATTGAAGTCCGGAACAGGGACTAAACCTTGAGTTAGTAACTTGAGCGGATAAAATAATAGCGCAAACTCGACTTAAACCCGTGGTCAATCACTATTCCCAAAACCGCGAGCGGATTTACGAGGCTGGATTGCCCATAGTGCACTGCCTTTCGGTGATAAGCGGTATTTCTTGGTTGGGGAGCGATTACATAGAGCATTCGACATGTGGCAAGGTGGACCCATGGAAAACCACCATTGCTACACGCCATCGCACGTTAACATTTGACCAAGGAAGCCGAGCGATATCGTGGTACGCTTTTGATTTGGGAAGGAGCCATCGGATGATGATCGTTTGATAAAGATGTGCGGAGGATAACCAGGTATGGTACAAGCATTTGATTGGACCATTGATATATATGTGGGCCTGGGGCCGAAGGTCTATTGCGACGTCATTTGGTTATAAAGTGTTGGACTATTAATAAAAAATTCAGGGATATAAGTTAAAAGTCAAAGGTTGTGGATAATGGTTGTTTATCAAATTCCACGAATTTGATAAGTAAAACTCCAAGAAAATAAAAGAAGGCCACGTGGAGCAAGGAATGAGGTTTCATAAGGGTAATGTTGATAGAGCCACGATTACAGTAGTGAAAACTCTCCTCAGGGCGACTTTCGGCTTTGTTGCTGTCATTTGTGGTATCAGAGCTGTTGTTTCTGAGTTGTTTTTGCAGGGAGATGACATGGCAACCCGAGTTGGTAGAGGTGCTGGCAGAAGGAGACTTGTTGCCAATGCAGAGGTGTTGGGGATGTTGCAGAGGGTCGAGGCCACAATGGACGCCATGGATCGAAGACAACCCGGAGATCTTGAAGACATCAGTGAACCTGAAACAGAAGAAGCAGAAGGAAATGTTGAAATTCCTCCTAACATGAGGCTCCTTAAGAACTGCTCTGGGGTCTGCAGTTAAGCCCAGGTTTGAAGTGTCGAGTTATGCAAGGGGACTGAATCCAGAGGAGATGGTGGGCTGGATAAATGAAATGAACAAGTGCTTCAATTATGAAGAAATGAGAAAATATAAAAAGGTCAAGTTTGCGGTGACAAAGCTGAAGGGACATGCTGCACTTTGGTGGGATGGAGTGCAGGCAGAAAGGAGGAGAGTTGGACCAGAATGATGGCTAAATTAAAAGGTAAATTATTGCCTAATGATTATCAGCTGACATTGTACAGGAAAATGCATAACCTGATACAGAGGTTACTGACTGTAAAATAATACATAGAGGAATTCTACAGAGTAAGCATAAGAGCTAGAAAATTTCAGGACACACCAGAGAAGACTGCCAGATATGTAAATGGTCTCAAGCTGGAGATCCAAGATGAGATTGGTCTTCTATTTCCTAAGATAGTGGAAGAGGCCTACCAGATAGCCTTGAAATAAGAGGAGAAGCTCTTGAGGAAACAATCTACCAAGAAGAGAGGTACTTTCCGTGGAAAGGGAAGTCAAGGGGGTAGAGGAAAGCCTACTACAACTAGGGATGGAGCTAACGTAGCTCACCTCAGAATTCATCTATAGAGGATGATGCAAGGGGAAGAAGGGGTTATTATAGAGGAAGAGGAAGAGGAGGCAGAGGTAGAGAATTGAGGTGTTATAGATGTCAGCAAGTGGGACATAAGCACTATGAGTGTCCAGAGAATGTGGGTGCTGGTCCAAGAAATGCTGTTGTTGCCCGAGCTGGAGAAGAGGCAGAAATTGAAGAAGAAATTCTACCAGAGAGGGGGGAGTTCTTGGTGGTAAATAAGGTCCTGTTGAAGCAAGCCAAAGAGGTATCTAAGCCTGCACACAGGAAGACTTTGTTTAGGAGCATATGAAAAGTCCAAGGGAAATGCTGCCAGCTAGTCATTGATAGTGGTAGCACAAACAATTTGGTTTCCACAAAGGTGATAGAAAAGTTGAAGTTGAAGACAAGGGAGCATCCAACTCCCTAGAACGTGTCCTGGCTACATAAGGGGCACCAGTTGTTTGTGAAAGAATAGTGTGAGATAGAGCTGCAAATGGGTAGATACAAGGATAAAATTTTGTGTGATGTAATGCCCATGGATGTGTGTCATATACTGCTGGGTAGACCTTGGCAGTTTGACAGAGCAGAAGTGCATGATGGCAAGAAGAACACTTACAAGTTCTTCAAAGATGGGGTACATCATACATTGATACCCATGGAAGAAGGAGAGCCATCCAGCAGAGTGATTGATCCAAAGACCTTGTTGCTGAGAGGGAAGGAATATCTGCAGCAGATAGAAGAAGAAGAGGTAAGTTTTGATTTAGTTTGCAAACCTAGGGTAATTCTTACTTCTACAAATATTTTTGATTTGCCAGTAGAAATCCAAGAGATGTTAGACAATTACTGTGACATTGTTGTGGATGATTTACCTAATGAGCTGCCACCTGTGAGAAAGATCAGCCATCAGATAGATTTTATCCTTGGTTCAAATATGCCAAATAAGGCAGCCTACAGAATGACTCCCAAGGAAAATGAGGAAATCATGAGACAAGTACAAGAATTGGTGGACAAGGGACTGATCAGAGAAAGTTTGAGTCCATGTGCAGTACCAGCAATATTGAGCCCAAAGAAAGATGGAGGCTGGAGGATGTGCACTGATTCCAGAGCAATCAATAAGATCACAATTAGGTACAGATTCCCTTTGCCCAGAATTGAGGATTTAATGGACTGTTTGAGTGGTGCTAAATATTTCTCAAAGATAGATTTAAAAAGTGGATACCATCAGATTAGAATAAGAGAGGGTGATGAGTGGAAAATTGCTTTTAAAACAAATGAAGGACTATATGAATGGATGGTAATGCCTTTTGGGTTGTCAAATGAACCTAGTACTTTCATGAGGCTTATGAATGAATTATTGAAGGAATTAATTGGTAAATTTGTGATAGTATATCTGGATGATATATTAGTTTCAACAGAACTAAAGAAGAACATTTAAGGCATTTTAATCATGTCTTGAAGAAGCTGCACCAAGAGAAACTGCTGATAAATTTAAAGAAATTTTCATTCATGAAAGAGGAGTTGGTGTATTTGAGCTTTGTTGTTTCTGCAGAAGGACGGAAGATGGACCTAGAAAAGGTTAAGGCAATTGTGGAGTGGCCTTCACCTAGGAATGTTTTTGAGGTAAGAAGTTTCCATGGACTTGCTAGTTTTACAGAAAGTTTATAAGGAACTTCAGTAAGAGCAATGCACCCATAATTGAGATAATAAAGAAGATAAAATAGCCATTTGAGTGGACTGTTGAAGCAGAAAGAAATTTTAAAGTTTTGAAGCAAAAGATAATGAAGAAGCCTGTTTTGATCCTGCCTCATTTTACTAAACCATTCCAAGTAAAATGTGATGCCAGTGGAGAGGCCATTGGAGCCATGTTGAGTCAGGATGATATGCCTGTGGCATATTTCAGTGAAAAGATGAATGACACTAGAAGAAAGTATTCCTCTTATGAGAAGGAATTCTATGAAATTGTTCAGGCATTGAAAAAGTGGAGACATTATTTTATGTCTAGGGAATTTGTATTGTATTCTGACAATCATGCTTTGCAGTATATTGTACAGCAGCCCAAGTTGAAGCATAAGCATGATAAATGGGTTGAGTATCACCAAGGTTTTAATTTTTTTTTGAAACATATAAGTGGCCAAGCAAATAAAGTAGCTGATGCTTTGAGCAGGAGGCACATGCTTGTTCAAGAAACTAATTTTGAAGTTGTAGGATTTGATTTTCTCAAAGAATTGTACAAAACAAATTTAGATTTTAAGGAAGCATTTGAGGCATGTTGTAACCCTGTTCTAGCAAATCGAAGCCAATGGCTGGATTATTTACTGCAGGAGGAATTGTTATTCAGAAGAAACCAACTATGTGTACCAAAATGTTCCATGAGAGAAAATTTGATCAAGGAGAAGCATAGTGGTGGACTTACTGGACACTTTGGTACTGATAAAACTTATGAGCAGCTGAGTCACTTTTATTACTAGCCCAAGATGAGGACAGAAGTGGATAAGTTTGTGCAGTGTTGCAAAATCTGTCAATATGCCAAAGGAAGGAGCCAGAATGCAGGGTTGTACACTCCCTTGCCTATTCCAGACAGGCCTTGGGACATGGTGAGTATGGATTTTGTTCTAGGATTTCCCAAGACTCAGAGAGGGAATGATGCAGTCTTTGTTGTAGTGGACAGATTCTTTAAAATGGCACATTTTATTCCATATTATAAAACTAGTGATGCCACCTCTGTTGCCAACTCGTTTTTCAAAGAATTTGTTAGGTTGCATGGGTTTCCCAAGAGCATTGTTTCAGACAGAGACACCAGGCTTGTGGGTCATTTTTGGAGGAAACTGTGGAAGAAACTTGGTACCAAAATGAGTTTCAGCTCAGCTTATCATCCCCAGACTAATGGACAAACTGAGGTGGTGAATAGGAGTCTGGGAAATTTGTTGATAAGTCTTGCAGGAGAGCATCCCAAGCAGTGGGACCATATTTTTCCCCAGGTAGAATATGCATATAATGACTCACCAAACAGGAGCACAGGGTAGAGTCCATTCCATATTGTTTATGGAATGCACCCCAGAGGAATATCAGAGTTAAGAAATCTAGGAAGGGTAGAGCTAAGGAGCCCAGATGGTGAGGAATTTACTTCAGAGATCCAGGCCATGCATGAACAAGTGAAACAACAACTACAAGGTAGCAACATCAAATACAAAAGTAGAGCAGACTTGAGCATAAAATATGTTCATTTTGAAGTAGGAGATCTGGTTTTGGCACACTTGAGAAAGGAGAGATTCCCAAAGAAGCAGTATAACAAGTTGAAGTTCAAAAATATTGGGCCATGCAAGATACTTAGAAAATTTTCTGCAAATGCTTATGAGATTGAATTACCTCCTGATGTTGGAATATCTCCCATTTTTAATGTTGCATATTTGTACAAGTATGAAGATGATGATACAGAAGAAAGATCAGCAGACAAGGGACAAATTGAGTGGAAAGAGCAGCTACCTCCAGCGTAACCATTGCAACCAGAGAAGATATTGGACAAAAGGGTGTTCAAGAGGACCAGAGGACAAGAGTACTTTCAGTACTTAATCAAATGGAAGGATAAGCTAGAGGAAGATGCCACTTGGATGACTGAAGGAATGTTGCAAAAGATAGGCCGATCAGTGGAAGAGCTCATGGATAGGAGCCCATGAAGAAAATTGCCCTCGGGAGTCTGATGCAGGGGCATTAGACACTAGCTAGAAATGTAGGAGGTTTGTCCACATGTTGTGGCTAGGAGGGTTCAAAAATATTTGAATTGTAATAGCTAGGTGTCAATACCTCAGCTGACTGTATCATTTAGATCAGTTAGAATTTGTAGAGGTCGAACAGTTAGATTCGATCCATCTGTCATGTTTCAGTTAGTTGAATTATTGTAATTAGGCTTTTGATTTCCTAAAACGGTCCTCACAAAGGAACTGAAGAGTTATATGTTGATGTATAAATATATCTCTCGGATGTATTGAAAAGAGGGAGGAGGGGAGATTTCTGCAATAAAATTAGTGCGTTGAGCAATCACTTCCTATTGAATAAAATTCAGTGCTCGTCGATTTTCAAATTGGGTTGAAGTGATATTGTGTGCAGAAATTTGGTGAATCAAGTCACCACGAAACCTCGGTAATTATCTGTCCATTTCTTTCTCTTGAATTGTTTGAGTAAGTGAAGAATCCTATGTGTAGGCAAGGTCTGTGTAAATGGTGGTCGATGAACTCTACTTTGAGGTTGTAAGGAATCCACTGTAAGAATAATAGACTATTCGTTGTTTAATTAAATCCTGAATCGAGATCAGAACCTGAGTTAACAACCAGAGAGTATAGGATGGAGGCATTAACTCGGGGTCAATCCCTGTTGCCAAACCGCGAGCAGGTTGACGAAACCACCCTGCCCATATCGCACCGCTTTGCGGGAGCAAGCGGTATTTTCTAATTATGAGCGATTCCATAGAGGTCGACGTGTGGCATTGAGCACAGTTCCAAAACTGCTTTTTCACAATCCTTCACACGTTAATCTTCGGCCAAGGAGGCGTTGCGATATGCGTATATGCTGTCGATCTGGAGGGTCGCCATCGGACGATGGTCGTCCATGGAAGGTGCACGGGGTTTAACCTAAGGTATGGCGTACATAGAGAAGTGAATTCTTGAGATTGAATGTGTGGGCCCGAAGTATGTCAAAGTGCCCTTTGCAAAGCGTGTTGGATTTAATATGAAATGCGAAGGGTTGTAACCTTATTTCTATGGTTCAGTGGTAGAATAAGGTTCGGAAAATACATTGGGAATTTGAAAGTTGTGAACATATATTTATTTGTCAATTTCTTCAAAATTGATAAATAAATTTCTGAGAAAATAAAGAGCCACGTCGGGGTAAACAAAAAGAACTTCTGACAGAGTAACATAAACAAACCAGCTCTCCTTAGCGGGATCGAATTTCAGACTTTGTCGCTGTCATTTTCACTCAAATTTCTCTCAGATTTTTCTTGGGATTTATTCTAATGATTTTTCTTCTTGTGTTTTAGTTATCCATCGGAACAAAATTGGTCTAATTTGGTGAGAAATAGAACATGAAAACCAAGACATGGATGTTGCCAATGATCCAACAACTATTCAGGCATTAAGAAATTGTGAGCTTCTCAAGTTCTTTTGGCCTTCTGGGATAAGAGCACAGATGGAATTATTGGAGTATATTGTTAGGGCATGGGATGTTCAGGCATAATCCTTTAGGATTGGAGCATATATGCTCAACATACAGGTGGAAGAAATCTATTTCTTGACACGTTTATCAAGGATAGGGGCTCCTATCTCATTATCTAGTTCGATAAGGGGTGGAGATACTATCCAGGTCTATATTGATGCACATTGTAGACCTTGATCCCAACCAACAAAAGATGGGAAAATTGAGATTAAGGATGTGGTCCATTTGCCTCTCAAGACAATCCTATTTATCATAGCTAGATTGGTTGGTAGTGCTACCTAGCATTTGGATAACAGGTCCCAAATGAAATATGCATTAGAGTGCATAGAGACAACAATGTTCAATTGGAACGAGGGGTTGTTAGAAAATATGAAGGAACATCTTACCAAGGCAAGAGATGGACAATTGAAAAACTTTGGATATGGTTCGATTTTGATCTCATTTTCCTTGGAGAGGATTCCATTACTCTTTCCACAACATATCTCACTCGAGCTTCCATATCCTAGGGCTCCACGGATGAGGCGATGGGTAGACCTCACGTATATACATTCAGGTTCGTCTTCCATGAGTTTCAAACATGTCTTCTTCTGATGGTTGTATATGTAGCTCATTATGGTCAAAGACTATCCATATGTTGATATGGAATACCACGGAGACCCAGAGCTCATGCTACCTGAAAGCGAGAAATGGAGTGGCGTAGTTAAAAAGAAAATAATTTTGAATGTTTTTTTTTTTTTGGTTTTACAATGTTTTTGGTATTTTTCATGAATCCAAGACTAACTATAATTTTTTACATGCATACATTGGACCTGTTCATCCACTGGGTTCATCCTATCTTCAGCGTCTTGGAGACCCACAATAGGCATAGGTTGGAGTATAGTTTTTTGCAAGGGCACGAGAGGTGTTGCAGGATATCAATGTGGTTAAGACTCTTGCAAAGTTTGAGTGACATGTTGATGGATTGACCCAGGGCATACTAGAGATTAGGGTCGATCAAATCCCCATAAGACTGCATCACTACACTATTGATGTGTCTTCCCATATTAGCCAATTGTTGTGCAAAGTAGCTAATGTGGTTTTTTGTTACCATGAGCACCATCAAGATTAGTCTACTAGGAGGCCATAAAGCCATATTTTTACTACATGCATTTATTTATATGATAGTTCATGTAACCATGTATGTCTCGGGCACGTTTCTTTTGTAAAACCAAACTTTTATATATATATATATATATATATATATATATATATACAGCTATCTACCTATCGATATTTCTTATGTGTTATATTATCTTGTTCAATGTATGTGATGTGAATTTAATTTAATTTACATGTCGCAAATGTCTATCTAAAACATGATTTTATAATGCCTCCGTCAATGTGTTTAGACTTCTAGGAATGTGTTAATATTAGATATAATCAAAATGTCTTTCCAGAAGGCGAACCCTTAGAAACATATGAAGCATAGTTGGACTTCTAACTAAATAGACATTAATCAAGTGTAGTACTACAATTTGTGAGTTAAATCTGACAACTATACAACAGATACCATGAGAAATAACATCATACAATAGCTCGATCACTACATTATACTCAGTGATGTTATTGGTAGAGCGATCGATGCAAATCCATTGTAAACTCTCTAACTTTCCTTTGGAGCATAGATATCCCACACTACAGAGGAAAGGTTTTGAGTACTATGACTAGCACCATCCGCACAACCAACGTATGGTTGAAGGGACACCAACATATGAAAACCAAATGTGAAGAAATATTAATAGAGATGGTAGGAAACTTTGAAGGCAACATAATGCACACACACTCAACACACCTATAGATAGTATGTACACAATGAACTATGAAAAAATGACTTAAGCATAGTATTTTTGAGGTACAACCCATTTTTGGGTTGCGCTGATGAAACTCCATCAAAATAAATAAGCTCATAGGAACCTTTAGCAAGAAAATGTTTAACAATGAATGGGCCTAGCCACATTGGCTCGAACTTCTCAGATCCTAACTTATCAGACTCATGATCATACAACAGGACAAGGTCACCTTTCGAGAAGGAATGAGGCTTAACATTCTTGTCGCATTGTGCCTTACTATGTTTCTTGTGGGCCTCATTGTCCATCTTCACATTGCTTCGGGTTTCATCTAATCATTTCAGATGCAAGAGACACTCTTCTTATGCGAAAGTGGCAGGGGGGAGTTCAAAATAAAGTTTCAGAGATGGAATCTTGCACTCGATAGGAATGATTTCTTTCATACCATATAGTAATTGAAATGGTGTGAATCTAGTAGCAGTATGGACAGAGGTTCGATATGCCCACAAATTTTCATAAAGGATAAGGTTTCAATCTTATTTGTGAATCGATATCATATGTTGAAGCATAATTTTCAAGACTTCATTGATCGCTTTGACTTGCCCATTTTCCTATGGTTAATAGGGAGTTAATATTTCATGGTGAAGGCCCAACTTGGTGGTAAGCTCAGACATCATGTGATTGCAAAAATTCTTCCCATGGTCTTTAGCTATAACATGTGGTGCACCAAACCTTGCAATGACATGATTGAGGAGAAATATATCAGTTTTTTTGTCACTATTATTATGTGTAGGAATCGCCTTAGCCCACTTGGTAAAATAATTTACCACTACAATGATGTAGTCATGCCCCCTGGTGGAGTGAGGGTTATATGTCAACAAGTCAATGCCCCATTTAGAAAAAGGTCCAACGAAGATAGCAGGGTATAAAGGAGCTGGTGGATCATGGATTTTACAGTCATAGATATGGCAAGCATGACACTTTTGGATGGCGATGATGCAATCATGAAACATAGTAGACCAAAAATAGCCAGCATGCAAAATTTTCTATGTTGTGGCATAAATAGACATATTTCCACCACATGCCCTAGCATGGAATTCATTGAGAGATTTCTTGGCCTCCTCAGGAGTGAGGCATCATCTGAAAATTGTATCGATACCATGAAGATAAAGGGTGTCACCAATTATAATATAATTTTTATCCCGGTATCAGATACATTGTTGGTAAGAGAGAGAGGTATTAGATCAGAAAATCTAGGTTTGGAGATAGATGATTATATCCCCATACCACGAATCATATGAACTTATCAGAAACAATGACTCGTCTGGAATAGAATCATTAGAAGTGTAATCAGTTTTGGATGAGGGAAGGTCACAGATTAGCTCAGAAAAGCCTAAGTATTTCTTGGATTTGGACTTGATAAACTCTAAATCAAACTCCTAGAGGATGACAATCCATTTACAGTACTTTCCCCTAAGAAATTTTCATGACAAGATGTATGTCATGGGGTTGAAATCATAAACAACCATAATCTTGTGAAGCAGGATATAATGGTGAAACCTTTGGACGTCTTGGACAATCGCCAAATCTAACTTTTCAACATGAGTATATTTTATTTAAGTATCTTTTAAGTTTTGACTCAAATAATAATTAGGATGTCCATCCCCTACGTCATCCTCTTGGAACAATACCATAGCGATGGTAGTAACTGGAGTGGCGAGATACAATAAGTAATGCATTTATAATATGGGGGATACAAAAATGATGCCCGAACCAGAACATCTTTCAAAGCATCAAAATCCTTCTGAGTAGTGTCATCCCAATGGAAGGGAACCCCTTTATTCAATAGTCGAGTAAATCCTTTGGTCAATTTGGCATAATTGGGAAAAAATCTTCGTAGAAAGTTAGCCTTCCCTTGGAGTCATTGAAGCTGAAAAATAGAGGAAGGATCAGGAAGATCTAGGATTTCCTGGACTTTAAAGGGATCATTACGAATTCCTTGCATTTATACAATGAAACCAAGAAGTCGATCGGATTGCACACAAAACATGAACTTGTGAAGATTTATCCCGATGTTATAATGTCGACAATGTAGAAATATAGCTCTAAGATGCATGGGATGATCCGCACGATGTTTCTAGTGGGCAGGTAGGTCATTCTAGTATGGTTTTCCAATTAGTTTAATGTCATGGAGGGCATAGTTCATTGCCCTCTGAAATGTTTCCCCAACATTTTTCAATTCAAAAGGGAGTTTTTGATATGCAAATGTGCCTCATTGACAAATAAATGTGGTTTTATGTTGGTCTAATAGGAGGATGTTGATATGATTATAGCTAGAAAATCCATCCATAAATGAAAAGACTTCACTTCCAGCACAAGCATCGACAATCTGGTTGATAAACGGGGTAGGATAATTGTCCTTAGGACAAGCACGATTGATGTCTCGGTAATCAACACACACACAAATTTTTCCTTGTTTCTTCATGATATGAACAACGTTTGAAACCCAATCAGTGAGAGGTATTGAGTAGATGAAACCATAATGCAAAATTTTTTCAACCTTTTCCTTAATAATATTAGCCTTCATGGGATGGACCAGATGTAAGCACTGCTGAACTACCTTAGCACCGATATACATTTTGATTTCATGTACAATAATATTTGGATCCATACCTAGCATCTCTTCATAATACCGAGAGAAAATGTTTCAAAATTACTGGAAAAGGAATTTATGTATTTGTATCTCATCAAGAGAGAAAGATGCACTAATATGTACATTCTAGACAATTTCAGGCTTGATCGAAATATTGAGAGGGATAATCTCTTCAATATTCGACAAATTATTATCATAATCGATATCATGGATAGATACAAAATTTGTAAATATCTAAAAACATTGGGTTAATAAAGATCACTAATATTATCCTTGAAGGTATTAGGAAAGGAGGAACAATGATGATTATCATCCCATGATCCATCATCTGCAATCATGATCTCCATGATCATCAGAAGATAAATCATAATCTAAGGAATGATTGACCCAATTGATCAAAGATAAAAAAACCAGAGTGTGCCAAATAGGTCAAATAGATAGCTTCATATTCAAGCTCACTAGGACTGAGTGATATGTGGTCACCAAAGGTATCAATATTAGATGCATCTGGTACTATCCGAGGATCAGATGGGGTAGTACAAGAAGATATCATGTTGATAAAGGCAACCATATTTGTGTTTTTAGGAGATGGAAGTGCAAAAGGAAGAGGAGGAAAAGAAAATGTTTTCATGAAGGAAGTGTTGAGGCTCATTTATGCCCATTTTTCCATCACATAGTACCATTATTCATAACCTAAATTTCAACACCCTTACACTCATTTCACGTCATAATTCCATCATTTATCGCCAAATCACATCTTATGCTTTGTGGTTGATTATCATTAGTTTATTATATTTTTTATGCTTAGAGATGATTTAGTCTTGATTTACTAATGATGGTTTCACTAATTTCATTTGCCGAAGTGCTATGAAACCAACTCCAAAAATAGAAGAAAAGAGAGATCAATGCCTTAAAAATCATCCACTTTGAGGGGGAAACCTCCAATACATTACATAAATGAACAATTCTCAGATGATACAAATTACAAAACCTACTTCTATATATAATACTCCATGGGGTAACAATATAATCCTAGCAGACATCACAACAATAATGTAAGGGTACAATAATAACAATATTGGGGTTACAGGGGTACAACAATAACAATAAGGGGGTTACACTAACAACAATAAGGGACTACACTAGTAATATAGGGACCTAACATGCCCCTCTCCTTCAAAAAAGTGTTTTCCTCAATGCTTGATTAGCTCTAGATGCTTCTATATAAAATTATCATCCTCCCATGTAGAATCTTCAGTGGCTAAGTTCTTCCACTTGATGAGATACTCTGAAATTGATTGATTTCGTAGCTATCGAGTTCTTGTTTCCGTGACTGCTTCAGGTTCCAATATGATTTTTCCTTCCTCATCAAGTTTTGGAAATATTGTTTGGACAGGAATTTTGTCACCTATAACCTTCTTTAAGCATAAAACATGGAAAACTGGAAGCACTCGCGAAGAAGCAGGAAGCTCCAATTTGTATGCCATAGTACCAATATTTTGCAGCACCTTGTAAGGACAATAGTACTTTGGCGATAATTTATTATCCTTCTTATCTTGCTTGAGGGAAATTTGTTTGTATGGTTGTAGCCTTAAAAATACCCAGTCTCCTACATCAAAACTTCTCTCATTGCAATGTTGATCTGCCTATTGTTTCATTCGATTTTGTGCCAAATTTAAGTTAAAATTTAAGAGTTGGAGAACTTCTTGTTGATGCTCGATGTGATCTTCCACTGCTTTAACCTTAGAATTTTCTTTTAAAGATGATGTGATCGATGGTGGATGATAAGTGTCATAAATGGGGTCATTTTTGCTGCAGTATGGAAGGAAGTGTTATACCACCATTCAGCGAGAGGTAACCATTTGACCCATTGTGTTTGCTTATAAGATACAAAACAATGAAGATATCCTTCCAAACATTTATTCACTATCTCAGTTTGACCATCGGATTGAGGATGATAAGATGACCTATGAGCTAGTACAGTACCCAAACAAGAAAATAATTCCGTCCAAAAATTTCTAGTAAAAACGGGATCCCTCTCACTTACAATAATATTTGGGTTTCCATGTAGCTTTTGAATTGTTTCCATAAATGTAGTAGCAACTGTACTTGCTTTAAATGGATGAGATAATGCACAAAAGTGTGCATAGTTGGTAAGTCTATCAACTACCACCATGATGACACCCTTTCCTTTGGACTTAGGTAAACCTATGATAAAATCCATTGAAATATCCTCCCAACGTTGAATTGGAATGGATAAAGGTTGTAGAATACCCAGGGTCTTAATTGTCTCAAATTTATTTTGCTGGAAAACCAAACATTCTGCCACAAAATTTTGAATATCATATTTAAGGCCATCCCAAAAAAATTATTTCTTCACCTTGTAGTGAGCTTTTAAAAATCTTGAGTGCCCTCCGAAGGGAGAAGTGTACTATTCCAAAAGAACCTTTTGTTTTAGTTGGGAATTATTCCAAATATATAAGAAATCTTTGTACCATAAGGAATCATTATTCCAACTAAATGTATCATATGTACTAGGATCTTGCTGCAAATTTTGAATGAGTGTCCACACTTCTTCATCCTTCTTCCATTCATCCCTTGCTTCGGTTATCCAATCTGGTTGGATAATAGAAATGGCATAAAGCAATGCTTCCACCTCCTCATCCTTTCTTGAGAGTGCATCTGCAAACATTTAACTTCCCTTTTTCGTACATGATTTCAAAGTCATAACCCAACATATTTTTGAACCATTTTTTCTTCTCTTCTAAAGATAGTATTTGTTCCAAAAAGTGTTTAATGCTATCATGATCATTTTTTACCTTGAAGTGTAATTTTATTTGATTTTGATGTTGGAACTTCTAGTGAGCATAATTGTGTAATTACGCCTCATTTTTATTTCTTCAGAAGATTTGTCATGACATTAGAGCATATTATCTTTCTCGGCTTCCCTGCGATACCCCGTAATTCTAATTCCTTTCCTTTCGAAAAAAATTCAAGAAAATTTCTTGAAAATTAAAAGCTACCATCCCCAAATATTGTAACCATTGTACTCCTAGTACAACATAAACACCTCTCATTGGAATAGAAAGCATTGTACTATTGAATACATATTCCCCATGGTTAGCTTGATATTATGGCATTTTTGAGAGAAATTTGTAGTTCCTCGATTTGCAACCATCACTTGACATTCTAGTGTTGGGTAAGGAAACAATTCAATTCCTTGGCTACCTTACAATGAATAAAATTATGGGTACTACCTGAATCAACCAACATTATTACCTTTTTCTTCTTGATATGTCCTTCTATCTTGAGAGTTTGAGGAGTGGTAATTCCTACTTATGCATTACATGATATGGTCAGACTCATATCTTCTTCTTCTAGGGTTGGTTCTTGGTGTGTTTCCTCATCTTTTGAAGCTTCTTGTTAATTTTATTCCTCCTCCTCAAAATCTATGTAAAATAATTTCTTCTTAGCACACTTATGACCTTTAGTGTATTTGCTATCACAACTATAACAAAGCCCTTGTGCTCTTTTTTCTTCCAATTTTTGTGGTGTCAACCTTGTAGGTTGTGGAAGTATAGGAGTAGCAACACTTCCATCCTTACAGATGTGATTGGTAGGCTTCCTTGTCGCCATAATTTTACATTCAATTTTTCTTGACAACCTGAATGCCTTCTCCAATGAATCAAGTTCCAAAACGCGAACCACATGTTTGATGTTATCCTTTAAATTCACTATGAAGACATCAATCCTATGTTCCTTTGGAATAGTAGTTACCCCTATATTCAATTTTTGGAAGTCCTCAATGTGCTCCACCACTAAACCCTTTTGTTTGAGATTTATCATTTTTCTAAAGAAGGTGTTGCTATTTTTATCCTCAAAATGCGCTATCATTTCCTCCGTAAAAATTGACCAAGTGACATTTTTTTTACGGGAGAAAAGCCATCGATACCATACAAATGTATTTTGTTCTAAATGAAAAGTTGCAATGCGTACCTTTTGTGTGTTTTGTACATTATTGAGATGAAAATATTTCTCCATCTGTCGTATCCATGTTACAAGATCCTTGCCATAAAAATTCCTCATATCCATCTTTGGAATATGGTGGTTCTTCCATCCAACATTAGAGTTTATGAAATCAAGATTAACATTTAATTTTTTCTCATCATGAGTTTCCTCTACTATCTTTTCGCCATTAGGAAACATTTCTTGTATCAACTTTGTCAAACCTTCCATGTCCACTTTTAGATCATTCTTCATGTTTTCCATGTTGTCTTTCATTTTTCATCGATCTTAGCTTCCATGTCATCCATCTTATAGCTTCCATGCCAGCTTCCATGCCATACATCTCAGCTTCCATGCCTTTCTTCAAACCATCCATATTAGCTTCCAAATTTTTCTTCAAAACTTCCATTTCATTTTTTGTTGATCTTTGCGAGACAGAAATTTGATGCACTTGCTCTTGTAATTTTTACATGTCATGTTGCAGTTCTTCGTCTTCATGAGTCATATTAGAGCCTTCTAAAGGCTTAATTGATGTTGAATTCTTTTTAGGGGGAATTTTAGAACCCAATACTGATATATATTCTACAATATGCCCTTGGAATCAATTCAAACTGATTTTTCAAACAAGACTTATGCAATTAGAAAAACAAAATACGCACATTTTTCTTGCTTTTTTGGAGCTCGATATTGAAACTAGATTATCTATGTGATTTCAGATATTCAATATATGAAATTCCGTCCTTTAGTATCCCTCTGAATCTTCTTTTGAATGCCATAGGTCTAACTTGATTTGGATTCGTCAAGACAAAGTTATGCCCAATCTCCCACAATGACTTAATTATGGACTGGTTCAGTAGAGAGAACTTGTATAGCATGTCACGTGTCACTATTTCCTCCTTCGGCTCTAAAATTGATACACAGGAAACTATCATCCGTGTATGTTAAAATTGGACAACTAGGTCAAACTCCATGTTGTGATGCTTAGATGAAGATACCAATATTTTTATTGGGTTCCTCTTTTGGAGAGGTGTAAGATCAATCTAAAATTGATCTTAATCTGATGAGCAGAACATTTATTTTGAATTTATTTTTAATAATTTCAAATATGTGCAGGTTGGCCTTAAGGTTTTACAGCCCCAGAAGATGTGTCACACACCCTAGTGATTGGTATAAATAGAGTCAACATTGGAGGACTTTCTCACTCATCGCATCCTCACACAACATCTCCTCTTCTAATTTAGTACGAGCTCATTGGAGGCAATTTCGGTTCACACGTGGGAAGAAGGAAAAATTTTACACAACTATGGTTTGGACGAAATTCACTGCAGCTAGGGTGTCCATGCAAGTTTGACCAGCATTGACTTTGGTCAATGCATGGCCCAAAGAGGATGAATTTTGGTGGAGACTTTGATCTTGGAAGGCCATACACATTGGCACAAAAATCGAGGACAAAAGGTTGACTGAAGACAAAGCTGCATTGACTTTCTTGCTACTATCTTGCGTTGACTTTTCTGGACAACGTTGAATTTTTATAGGTTGACTTCGAGTTGACCGTGTGGCTGTTTTGAGGGCCGTTGTGACACATGTTGGGTTGGCTGACCAAGGAGTCTTTGCTGGTTGAAGCATCTTGTTGACCGTCGTAATGCACCATCACTATTATCTGTTTCTTACTTGTCTTCTATAGATCCTCTGGTATGTTCTATCAACATTTTCCTTGATTGTTTATGTGATTGTTGTAGTGAAAATTAAAGTTGCATCAAACATAAAACATCTACATAAATTTACATGGTATTGGAGCTGAGGTGAATACAAGCCCTATTTGTTGCAATCACCAAAGAGTAAAATGGGTTCCACAAACTATGGCTTCAAGGAGGATGACAAATTGACCAAGAAGGATGACTTCCATGCTTGGAAGATGATATTGGATCTCAAATTGGAGGACCAAGATGTCATGGACTATGTGCAGGGTAAAATCCAAGAACCTCCATCCACTGCTAATGCTGCTGCCAAAACAAAGTACAAGAAGGGGGAGATCAAAGCAAAGATGATGATCAAGGAATCCATTCATAAAATTCTGGTGGCCTATATCTCTGAGTTGGGCACATCCAAAGAGATGTATGATAATTTATCCTCATGTTCAAGGCCAACAATGCGAATCAAGTACTATTATTCAAGAATCAATTGGAGAATCTAAAGAAAGGAAAGGATGAGTCTGTTCAATCATACTTTCTGAAGCTGATTGAAATCAGGAACAATATTTTGGCTATTGGGGAGACAATAGTTGACCGAGAGATGGTGCTCACCACACTTGGAGGGATCTCATATAAATGGCATGTGTTCAACACTACCATTCTAAATAATAATGTGATACCTGACTTTGACGAAGTACTGTCAAGATGCATTCAAGAAGAATCAAGAATGAAGGAGTATGGAAATGGAGGAAACGCTGCATACGTTGCTCATTCTAGAAAGAAGAACTCTGGTGTTCCAAAGAACAAGGGAAAAGCAGGGGCCCAAGGAAAGAAGGGCAAGTGCTTCACTTGTCATAGGCCTAGTCACTATGCTAGAGAATGTTTTTTCAAGAAGGATTCTCCCGATGGTGATGATAACAAAAACAACGGAAGGAATGGAAGTTAAAGGAACAATAGGTTCAAGGGAAAAAGGAAGGCTCCCTCCGGCGGAAATGATCAACCTTTCAAAATGTCAAGAAACTCCAGGTATGAGGAATCACATGTTGTTGATAAAAGAAATGAAAATATTCTAGTATCTGCCCTCTCTATTGCATCTCCACCCGACACTATGGATGTCTGGTTGATAGATAGTGGTGCTTCAAGGCACATCACTGGGTTCAAAGAAGCACTCTCTGATATGGTTGAGAAGGATACTAATCTGGAGATTATCCTTGGATATAATGTCACATATCCCACGAAAGGGACAGGGATTGTGACCCTCCACTTGTCTCAAGGTCAAGTCCTCCACTTGCAGGATGTACTCTATATACCAAATTTGAAGAAGAACCTTGTGTCTATATCAACCATGGAAGACAAAGGTTTCAATGTGGCATTCACTGATGGAAAGGTGCTCATGTGGAAGAAGAGCTTTAAGGAAGCTATCTCGATTGGGTTTAGAGTTGATACACTCTAACAGGTTGGAGGAGGTCCATTGGGAATAATGACATGTGATACTATCTGACAGACTGAACTATGGCACCGAAGGTTTGGACACCTTCACTACAAAGCCCTTCCTGAAGCAAGGAAGGTAGTGACAGGTATGCCCGAGTTCCAAAATAATCATGAAGGTGTATGTAATGGTTGTACCAAAGGAAAGCATACAAGGGGACCTTTCCCCTCTAGTGTCACAAAGACATCTGATGTATTGCAATTGATCCATTCTGATCTATCTGGTATGTTGCCCATGACATCCTTGGGAGGATGTTCATATTATATGAAGTTCATAGATGACTTCTCTCACAAAACCTGGATATACCTCTTAAAGAAGAAGGATGAGGCTTTCATTTGGTTCCATACATTCAAAGCCTTGGTGGAAAATATGACAGGGAAGAAGATAAAGATTTTGAGAACTGATAATGGCACTGACTATGAGACAAACGAGTTCAAGGAATTTTGCAGAGAAGATGGCATTAAGAGGGATACAACAACTGTCTATACTCTTGATAAAAATGGTGTTACTGAACGAAACAATAGGACCATTGTGGAAGCTACCCGTGCCATGCTATGTGACCAAGGTCTGCCAAAGTTTCTATGGGGAGAAGTTGTAAACACTGTTGTGTACATATAAAACTGATGCCCGCATTCCGCTCTAGAATCCAAAACTCCCGAAGAGGTTTTATCTGGTAAGAAAACTGACATCTCACATTTTAGAGTTTTTGGATGTACTGTTTACTTTCATGTGTTGAAATAAAAGAGGAGCAAGTTGGATGCTTCTGGGAAGAAAGGAATGTTTGTGGGCTATAGTGAAACTTCAAAGGCCTATAGAGTCTATGTGCCTGGTCAAAGGGAAGTGGAGATATGCCACGATGTCACCTTTGACGAAGATACTTCCCTGAGGAAAGTAGTCAATCTTCCAAGACCTGAGGAAGATAATGAAGAAAGGCCTGGAAATTAAGAGGAACGAAAGGATGAAATGATGCCTAATGTTGAATGACCAATGGACCTGATTGATCCCTCCTTCACTGGGAAAGAGACCATCATGGCTCAGGGACACTCTCGAGGATGTTGAGGGACATGCGGCCCTAAGGGGGACATTCTGTGAAAGCAAGAAGCCAAGTAGATACCAAGGGTATCTATCAGCCATGAATACTATTGTAAAATCCAAGCCTGGATCCTTTGAGGAAGCCGTAAAGCATCAAGTCTGGAAGGATGCTATCCACAAAGAGTATGAGTCCATTATGAAGAATGATGTTTGGGATGTGGTTCCAATAACAAAGGACAAAGCAGTTGTCACCTTGAAATGGCTCTACAAGTTCAAGTATGGATCTGATGGAAATGATGAAAAGTTCAAGGCAAGATTGTTTCCCGTGGCTTCTCTCAAAAGGAAGGCATAGATTATGATGACATATTTTCACCTGTGGCCCGATATACCATCATTCGATCTATTATAGCCCTTGCTGCTATGCAAGGATGGAGGCTTCAGCAGATGGATATAAAGACCACATTTCTGCATGGTGCGATAAAGGAAGAGGTATATGTGGAACAACCTCTGGGGTTTGAAGTCCAGGATCGGGACACCCATGTTTGCAGGTTGAAGAAAGCCCTATATGGGCTGAAGCAAGCACCTAGAGCTTGGTACGAGAGGATAGATAGCTACTTCATGAAGCTGGGCTTCACTCGAAGTAATGCTGATCTGAACCTTTACTTCAAGGTTGTCAAAGGAAATCCTCTCATTCTGGTGTTGTATGTGGATGACCTCTTCCTAACAGGTGTTGACACTCTCCTTCATCTGTGCAAGAGGGAGCTCAATATTGAGTTTGAAATGAAGGAGCTAGGACTGATGCACTACTTCCTAGGCCTGGAGGTCTGGCAGAGACCTAGAAAGATTTTCCTTTCTCAAGGAAAATACATTGTGAAGCTTCTGGAAAGATTTGGTATGGTGGACTGCAAGTCTGTGTCAACACCAATGGAGCTCAACTTCAAGAAGTTGAGTGGTAGCGTTGTTGGGCCCGTATTGTCTAATCCTACTGAGTATCATCAACTCGTAGGGGCCCTGATGTTCTTAGTGAAAACCCGTTCGGATATATATTTTGCAGTGAACACTTTGAGTCAACAGATGGTTGAGCCTCATCATTTTCACTGGGTTGGTGCCAAGAATCTGCTGAGATATCTTCAGGGCACGATAAACCATGGGCTGAGATACACTACCAAGAGCGTGACACTCCTTGGATATAATGATGCTGATTGGTTTGGCAGTGTGGTGGATCGTAAGAGCACATCAGAATGCTGCTTCAATCTTGGTTTTGCTTTGATCTCATGGATGAGTAGGAAGTATAGGTCGGTGGCTTTGAGCACCACATAGGCCGAATACATTGCAGCGAGTATGGCCTATTTTGAAGCATTTTGGTTGCGAAATCTTTTTAGTGAGTTGTTCAGACATGTGCTAGATACCACCATGATACTCTGTGATAACCAGAGTGGGATTCACTTGTCTGAGAATCCCGTGTTCCATGATCGATCCAAGCATATTGATATCAGGTACCACTTTATCCGGGATATGGTACAACGAGGCGCTGTAAGGCTTGATCATATAGGAATTGATGAGCAGGTCGTAGGTATTCTCACAAATCCCCTGGGGAAGGTCAAGTTCCTAACCTTCCATGAGAGTCTTGGTATCGTGGAACGACTCTATAATGAGGGTCCTATTGGATGATGAGCTTTGGGAGCTCTAGGGGGATTTGGGGATAGCTTTTCAGAGCTATAAGAAACTACAATGCTAGGATTTTCGAACCTTGTCGGTGTGTTTGGGCCCCATCGTTGTGATTTTGAGTTGGTTCACCTCTCATTATCTGTGCCCCGTATGCATCCTACCCATTGAGTTCAGGGCTCATGGGAAGTACCTCTCATTTTGTGAATGAGGTGGGAAAAGCTAGAGACTAGTAGCAAAGACTGATGGATGCATTAGAGATTGTCGTACTCTCTATCTAGGATGGTACAGTCCAACCATTTGATCTGGGATCAGGTATAGTGAGGTTTTGGACCTCCAACTGACTTGAGGTCAGGTAAACCAACTTCAGGTTGGTATGAGACTCTTTGTGAGTCTGATAGAGGTTTCGGACCTCTGGGATGAATTTTTCAGCCGAGGAATGATGTCTTTGTGACTGAACCACTTCTGTTCTGAAATAAAGAGGCTAGCAAAGCAAGTTATGGTGGGAGGATGCACGATGTTTGATTGCACAGGTGGATGGAGTTCTCCCTAGTTTAGAGGGAGTGTTAAAATTGGACAACTATGTCCAAAATCCATGTTGTGATGCTCAGATGAAGATCCCAATATTTTTATTAGGTTCCTCTTTCGGAGAGGTGTAAGATAAATCTAAAATTGATCTTAATCTGATGAGCAGAACATTTATTTTGAATTTATTTTTAATAATTTCAAATATGTGTAGGTCGGCCTTAAGGTTTTACACCCCCAGCATATGTGTCACACACCTCAGTAATTCGTATAAATAGAGTCAACGTTGGAGGAATTTATTATTCATCTCATCCTCACACAACATATCCTCTTTTGATTTAGTACGAGCTCCTTGGAGGCAATTTCGGTTCACACGTGGGAAGAAGGATGAATTTGCTGCAACTAGGGTTTGGACGAAATTCATTGCAGCGAGGGTTTCCACGCAAGTTTGACCAATTTTGACTTTGGTTAACGCATGGTCCAAAGAGGCTGAATTTTGGTGGAGACTTTGATCTTGGAAGGCCATACACATTGGCACAAAAATCGAGGTCAAAAGGTTGACCGAAGACTGAGCTGCATTGACTTTCTTGCTACTGTGTTGCGTTGAATTTTCTGGACAAAGTTGACTTTTTATGGGTTGACTTTGAGTTGACCATGTGGCTGTTTTGAGGGCTGTTGTGACACATGCTAGGTTGGCTTACCATGGAGTCTTTGCTAGTTGAAGCATCCTGTTGACCACTGTAACACACCATCAATTTTATCTGTTTCTGACTTGTCTTCTATAGATCCTTTGGTATGTTATATAAGCATTTTACTTGATTGTTTATGTGATTGATGTAGTGAAAAGTAAAGTTGTGTCAAGCATAGAAAATCTACATAAATTTATAATGTACTTGAGGCCACTTTTTACAAAATTCCAATCCGACGCTCAAAGAGATTTATGACGATTTTCTCACGGTCACCTCTTTGAGATGAAATTCGGGAGCCTGAAAAAACCCTAAATTCCACAAATAATATCTCCAAAAATTTTGTGAACCAAGATCTAAAATTTTTACAGGAGGTTCCTCAAGATTGTGGCTTCGCTCTGTAAAAATTTAAACTTTTGAACCTTTGTAGAAAGAAAGTTATAGTGAAAATTCCATGATGACCTGTTTTAGCTTTAATTCGGGAGCCTGAAAAATCCCTAATGTCCACAGATCATATCTCTGAAAATATTGCGAACCAAGATCTAAAATTTTTACATGGCATTCCTCAGGATTTTTGCTTCGCTCTGTAAAACTTTCAACTTTTGAACCTTCATAGAAAATAAGTTATAGTGAAAATTCCACGATGACCTATTTGGAGTAGCAAAACCCTATAATCCAAAGCTCTAATACCAAATGTCATGAAACCAACTCCAAAAATAGAAGAAAAGAGAGATCAATGCCTTAAAAATCAGACACTTCGAGGGGGAAACCTCCAATACATTACATAAATGAAAAATTATTGGATGATACAAATTACAAACCTTCTTCTATATACAGGAGTCCATGGGGTCACAATATAATCCTAGCCGACCTAACAACAATAATGTAAGGGCGCAATAATAACAATATTGGGGTTTTAGGGGTACAACAATAACAATAAGGGGGTTACACTAACAACAATAAGGGACTACACTAGTAATATAGGGCCCTAACACGAAGCGTTCTATTACCGGAAGTTTTCACAAGTCAAATTTAACTAGTTACTACAGAGTTGAGTATGAAATTTTTGTAGGTGAAAATCTAAAGTTTGTGATCAAATAAGCAAGAATTGTGAAATTATGACACACGATTTTTTTTCAAAGTATCCATATTCATGTAACCCAGAAACTGTTTGGCAAAATGCGTCTTCGTGAAGCAGTTATGGTCAGGGGAATTTTCCAATGCAGTTTTAAGTACAGATTCAGGTCAAAATTCGGATTTGATCATTTTTAGCCACAACCATGGTTTGGATAAGTTTCTTTATGCTCAAAAAAATGGGAATTAGCTCCTCCAACTATGCAACCTAAGAATCATCCATTTGAAGGCTCTCCAAAATATTTAGGTATGGCATCTATGAGTTTGTTGTTATGTTTTATTTAGAAAATGGTTATGTTCGATTTAATCAACAACTTTGTATAAAAGCTAGAGCTCTGCATGTATAGGGGGAGATTCTAATCAGGAATGGAAAAAATTGAATTATCAAGTGTTGTTTAGAATATTCTTTGTAATTGAAGACCGAGTTCCAATTAATCAAGAATGGCTATGGTTTGATCCATTCGTGTCAAGTTTCAGATTACTTATGAGTTTCTATTTCGAATGTATTAGAATAATTCTCCTACTGTAATCTCTTTAAGCTTACCCAGGTGTGGCCGAGCCCACCATCATCTGGGATAAGCTCCTTTATTGAATTATAGGTATTTAAATTGTGTGTCAACTTGTTATGTTCAATTTCATTCAGTCATTTACAAATTGGATTCAATTTCTTTAAGTAGTTGTGTGGTATAAGCTTATTAATCTCAGGATGTTTATGATTGCTTTCTTTAGATTTTCATGAAGGCAAGAGTGCTACATGTGCGTATATGAATTGCAAAATCATCATATGACTGTGTGAATTGATTGCACAGAGATATACTCTGTCTCTCCAAAAAATAATGCAGTCTCTGTTAATTGCTAAGTTTAGAACAATCACATGCATTAGCTTAAGATCGTAATTGTGAAGTGAACTCTCCTTTGGATGCATCGAACTGATCAAAATTTGATGAAGTTGTGATTTGATAAATAGTTGGATTGTGTGATAGCTTAATCCGATTGCAAGTTATGAGTGTTGGAAGAATATCAATCCCATTTATGCATTTAGTGATCGCTGTGTGATGCCATTTGATTTCATGTATACATGACTTGATGATTAAATGCAGTAGATAGATGCCGACATTGTGTTTCAGTTATATAGGCAAGAACTCATGGTTGTTTTGGTATTTATAGTTAAGTTTTGAATAGGTTACATGATTTACTTTCAGAAGAGGTTATTATTTGGTAAAAATTGATTTCATTAAGTAGAGAAGCTTAGCTTGAGAAGCGTTGAGTGATTAGTTAAAATCATGATTCATTCTTAGGATTGAATGTTTAGCATTACCATTTCATTCAAGAGAATATCTTTCAGATACAATAGAAATGTTGTATAATTGTCATTAAAATTGATCATAGGTTACTGCTCTTTTTCATAGGAAGTTTTTCTGAGTTTATTTAAATTAGTTTCGAATTAAGCTTTGTCTTTTGAATTTAAGTGTGTTAAATGGAGTAGCATAGAGAATATATTTGAGTTGTAATTTAAATTCCTTTTGAATTGGAATGCATTGAATTGGGCATTGATTTAAATTGTCATTTAGTTTCCTTTCTGTTTTGGAAATAGATGGGATTAAAAAGTTAGTTTGAAATTCTCTTCAGCTTGTCTTATTTGCCCCAGGGAATTGAAATTAGATTTTTTTGGATTGAGATTGCATAGATTAAGATTGACATCATTTTTTATTAAAATTGTTTTGATTAAAATTGGTTACATGAATTGCAATTTCCATGTAATTTCTTAAGCTTTATTTAAATAGATAGTTGGTTTGAATTATAATTATTTCCATTCATTATTAAGATAAGTTGAAGTTTTCCGCGTTAATTTAAATTAGTTATGGATTAAAAGAGCATCAATTATGCCTTTGAATGTTGAGTTGTTTGAGTCAAGTAGCACATAAGGATTAAGTTAGGTAGATTTCTTTAAGATTTCTTATGTTTCCCAAGAATGAGATGAGTGCTAGTTTTATTAATTAGTATTGTTTCTTTTCCATCATTTTTTACTTAACGATCAAAGGAAAATTACATACTCTGCATTTTAACACTGAACCAAAAACGCAGTACAACTAGTGTTTACGACTCCTGGATTGACAATTAAATATTAAGAGATTTAATTAAATAATTAAAAATATCAATAGGAAGAATACTTAAGCAATCCCACATTGACATGCTAATAGGGATGTGGGGCTTCTCCCACTGTAATGTTCCTTTTTCAGGAACAGCTGCAGATTGGGAATAATATGATTTATTACCAATGTGGAGCTGTAGAAATGTGTCTGATACAGATTTAAAAACACTTAAAATTAATTTAGATATGCAACAAAAACCTTAAACAGCATTTTATGGGCAAAAATATGGGGAAAAGTGATGATTGTGGCCCTAAAATGAGTATATTCAGAGATCTGCATAAAAATAAGGGAAATTGCAGGAGGTTATTTAATATTAGGTCATGGGGGACCTATTATCCAAATTTCAGCTCAAACAAATAATTATAGCTAAGTTAAACAGTTCCTCCTTCCCAAACTAGGCTAGAAAACCCTGATTTCCCATGGCTTAAATTATGCAGAAAATGGCTGAAGCATGCAGAGCATAATTTGTGAGGGTTTTAACTGAAATAATGCTATAAAATTAGTATTGGAACTTAGAATATGAATCATATGGTTTAAATTAGGAAAAACAAAGATTTACACAAAGAAAGGCCTCCAAATGAGGTGTTGCAAACATGCAATGAGACAGAAAAGCTGAAAAACATAATTTACAAGTGGCTAAAGCAGTGTTTCATTATATTTTAGATCCAAAACATATTTGAATAGAAAATCACAGATCAGAATGGGATCTATATTCAAAAAGAGATTTTTAGTACATTCCCCTTGGGGATCTCAGCAAAAGATGAATAATAATGAATAGATCTGAGATCTACACCATAGATCTGAAATAATATTCAGAAATTTCTGAAGAATATGATGCACAACAGATCAGATCTGAAATAGGACATGGATTGGTTGGCAAATCCACGGATCACCTCAGTGAAGGAAAGGAGCCCTTTCACCGGAGATCTCTCCTCCAAACTGATGCAAAACCCACATTGCAAATATACCTACAAAAAGGACACAGTTTCTAAATCTAACTACATAGATGAAGTAAAATACACTTTGGCCTCATGCCAAGATAAGAATCTGAAGCTCTGGTGATCTAGAACACTCTTGCCAATGGGTTAGAAGACTTTCCCAGTGAAAAGAGGGGCTAGATATGCATAGATCTGAGAAGATATATCTTCCACTTGCTGCAACTCACTTAGAAAATGGAAAAAATCACTGGATTTATGCTGCCAAAGAGAGATGGAGCTTGGCCAATGCCAGATAGTGGACCAATGTAGCACATTCTCCTCCAAGAGACCCTTAAGGAAGGAGGAGGAATTCATAAACAAGAAATTCCTCTCTCTAGCTAAACATCCAAGAGAGTTTGAGTTGCTCAAGAAATCTCAAAATCAAATGATCGTCAATAACCTTTTCCTTGAGCCTTCTCCTTCCTTTTATAAGATTAGGGTTTGAAAAACCCTAAACCACGTTCATCCATTTATCTCTTTTCACATGGAGGACCACCTCAGAGGACTGCACTGATCATCTAGGAGGCTCATTGCATCTGGACTACTTTATGATTTGGTCCTGTTGACCTGGTCAAATAGCTTGAACCTGTTTCACATACAAGTGTATTTTATTGAGAAAGCCCTGATTTGACTCTGTTCACATTGGGCATTGATTTATTCTCATGTTTTAGGAGTTTTTCATGTCCTCCTTTACATTTTATTCATCAATAAATAAAATTAAAACAAAATGAAGTGTTCTTATTAGCTTGGGCTAATTAGGAACATTACAGTCCTCCCCTCCAAAATTGTTGCTTGCCCTCAAGCAACTGCAAGGTGAGTGCTGCAAAATTTCCTCCTTAGTGACACCAACATAAGATAAGCTTCCTCCCTAAGCCAAGTGCTCACTAATCCATCCATGTCTTCCTCCTCCTATTGGGTATGTGTTATATTCTTTCCATGACTAGCCCCACACGCTGTACGTTGCGCCGGGCGTAGCAGGGGGGTCACAGGGGGGGCGACAGCGCCCCCTGTCAGGGTCCAGGGTAGCGTCCCAACGAATTTTTTTTTGGTGTGCAGTCCCACTCATAGGCGGACCCACCCATGTTTTGTGCATGAGTTTGCACATGGTTTTTTTGGGTACGATGGTTTTCGACCCTTGTTATTTTGTAGATCCGGTCAAGGGAACTAAGGTTATGTTCTAATCCAGGGTTGATGGATTGGTGTTTATGTATGCTTCGACATGTATATATATGTGTTGTAACACTAAAAGGAATATAATGAAAAATCAAGCTAGTCACCCCAATTTGGGATCTAGGGGAAAATCTCTGTGTTTATCTGTTTTATGTTTTATGCTCTCACTATTGTTTATTTTCTGTTATAAGATTCGTGTGTAGATAATTTCTGTTCAGGGTTAAAACCTACATTTGGTATCAGAGTTGTTTCGGCTTCAAGGGGACGCCTTTGCTACTGAGGGTTTTTTGCTCGGGCCTAAGGTAGACCCTGTTCAGTGGGAGATATGTGGGATCGATTCTTGTGGTGAAAGAAGATGGCAAGCGGCGGAAATATAGAGATCGAGAAATTTAATGGTCAGAGTTTTGAGTTGTGGAAGCTCAAGATGGAGGATCTGCTGGTGGATAAAGATCAATGGATCGTGGTAGATCCAGGTACTTAACCAACGACAATGTCGGATGAAGATTGGAAGAAACTAGATCAGAAGGCTAAGAGCAAAATACGGTTGTGTGTCTCAGATTCAGTATTGTTGAATGTATCTAGGGAAGCTACGACGAAGAATTTTTGGGAAAAACTTGGGACTTTGTACCAATATAAGTCTCTAGTGAATAAGTTGTTCCTGCGGAAAAAGCTGTATAACCCGAGGATGAAGCATGGAGACTCGGTGATAGAGCATTTGAATGCCTTCAATACTGTAGTAATTCAGTTGTCATCTGTTGATATTAAAATCTTAGATGAAGATAAGTGCATCAGTTTGTTCTGTTCTCTACCAGACTTGTGGGATAGTCTTGTTATTGCAATAGGTAGCAATACAACTACCTTGAATTTTGATAACATTGTCTCAACCTTGCTGTCAGAGGAAATGAGACAGATAAATATGGAGGGCCAGAATGGAGGTGCCTTATATGTACAAGGAAGGTCCTAAAATAGACACAAGAATAAGGTTTCAAGAGGGAGATCCATATCTAGAGGGAGATCTAAATCTCCTGGAAAGTTTGTAAAGGTATGCTGGAAATGTGGAAAGGAAGGAAACTACAAAAAGGAATTCAGATCTAAATCTCTTGAGAAAGGAAAGGGATCTAATGATGCTCTTTCTGCAGAGGAAAAAACCACCTCGGATGAAGGTAGGGATGTGTATTTGGCTTCTTCTTCAAATACACATGTAGATCATGAGTCATGTTTGATTGACTCATGTGAATCCTTTCACTTCACTCCCCATAGGGAGTGGTTCTGTGAGTATGAGAAATATGATGGTGGTGATGTCTTCCTTGGGGATGATAGGAAGGCCAGAATCGTCGGACGTGGAAAGGTCAAACTGAAGCTGCAAGATGGAAGGATTAGAACACTTCCTGGTGTTCTGCATATTGCTGCATTGGCCAGAAATATGATTTCTGTAAGCAAGACAGATGATGCAAGTGTAAAAACAGTGTTCGAGAAAGATGCCTGCAAGATGGTTCGAGGAGCACTGGTATTAATGTGGGGAGTTCGGACTAGAACTCTGTACAAGCTACAAGGTAGCACTGTCATTGATGGGTGTAATAGTTATGCGGTTCCTGAAAGTGGAGTGGAAAGCCTAGCTATCTCTGGAGAAAAGACCATGCTATAGCATCAAATGCTTGGACATATTGGAGAGAAGGGCCTTCGGATACTACATAGAAATGGTATGGTAGAAGGTATGTCTAATTGCTCTCTGGATTTCAATTTCTGTGAACATTGTGTATATGGGAAGCAGAATCAGGTGAGTTTTCCTTCTGGTGCTAAGAGGGCGAACAATATATTAGAACTTGTGCACAGTGATGTGTTTGGACCTGTGTTAGTTCCATCACTGGGAAATTCTGTGTAATATGTTTCATTCATAGATGACTTCTCAAGGAATACATGGATATATTTCTTTAGGAAGAAATCTGAAGTCTTTGACAAATTTAAAGAATTTAAGGCTCTGGTGGAAAACCAGACAGAGAAGAAGATAAAGGCACTAAGGAGAGATAATGGTGGGGAGTTCTACAAGAAGGAATTTGAAGAGTTTTGTAAGAAGTGTGGTATAGCACGGCAGAAGTCTACTCCATACACACCTTAGTAAAATGGAGTTGCAGAAAGAATGAACAGAACACTGATGGAAAAGGCAAGGAGCATGCTCAGTGGTACCAGGTTAGGATAAGAATTCTGGGTAGAGGTAGTGGAGACTACATGTTACTTATTTAATAGATCACCTTCATCAGCTTTGGAGGATAAGACTCCACATGAGGTATGGACTGGTAAGAAACCCTCTCTTTCACATCTAAGGGTATTTGGATGTGATGCATATGTACATGTTCCAAAGGAGAAAAGGACCAAGTTGGATAATAAATCTGAATGGTGCATCTTTATTGGGTATAAGGATGATTTAAAGGGTTACAAGCTTTGGAACCCAAAAACAAGGAAGGTTGTGTACATCTAAGATGTGGTGTTTAGAGAGGTGAAAGGTGTTGTTACACATGAAGTCCTACCAAAGGAACCTGAGAATATAGAGTTTGAGCTAAAGGAGGATGAATCAGAATCTACAACAGAAGAAGACTCAAAAGAGGAAGAGCCACAAACTCCAGTTGTGAGAAGATCAGCTCGGGAAAGAAGGCAACCAAAAAGGTATAGTCCATCTACTTTATGTTCATGTTTTACCTTAACTATAACTGATGATGATCCCAGAACTTTTAGGGAGGTAGTAGATTCAGAGGATGGAAAAATATGGAAGGAGGCCATGGTTGATGAAATGGCATCCTTGCATAAAAATGAGGCATGGGATTTGGTGGAGTTGCCCACTGGAAGGAAGCCCATCGGGAGAAAATGGGTGTTTAAGAAGAAGAAGAGTGTAGAAGGCAAGGTGGAGAAGTACAAAGCTCGGTTGGTAGCAAAAGGTTATTCCCAGGTGCCGAGAATTGATTTTGGTGATATTTTTTCTCCTATTGCCAAAGTTAATTCTATTAGATTACTTCTATCTGTTGCTGCTGCATTTGATTTCGAGATAGAACAGATGGATGTGAAGACAACATTTATTCACGGGGATCTAGAAGAGGAGATCTACATGAAGCAACCTGAAGGCTTTATGATGAAGGATAAGAAAGAACTGGTGTGCAGGTTGAAGAAGTCTCTATATGGGTTAAAACAATCACCAAGGATGTGGTATCAAAAATTTTATACCTATATACGGGGACTTGGCTTCACTAGAAGCAAGGAGGATCACTGTGTTTATTTTAAATTAATTGGTGACCGTGTTATTTATTTGGTCTTGTATGTGGATGATATGTTGTTGATTGGAAATGACAAAGAAATTATCCAAGATTTGAAGACCCAGCTATTCTCCAAATTTGACATGAAGGATCTTGGTGCTGAAAAATATATTTTGGGCATGGAAATTAAGAGAGATCGGGCAAAGAGGAAGCTTTGGTTAAACCAGAGAAAGTATGTTGAGACTATATTGCAGAGATTCAATATGCAGGATAGTAAACCGGTAAATGTTCCTATTCCTGTAGGTGCAAAGCTGTCTGCTGAACAGTGTCCCAAGACACAAGAAGAAGAGGAGGATATGTCTCGTGTTCCATATGCAAGTGCAGTGGGTAGCCTGATGTATGCAATGGTCTATACTAGACTAGACATTGCACATGCAGTGGGAGTATTGAGAAGTTTTATGTCAAACCCAAGGAAGGAGCATTGGACAACAGTGAAGGGGGTTTTCAGATATTTACATGGCACTAGTGATTATGGCTTGTGCTACCAAGGAAGACCAAGATTAGAAAGAATGTTGGACATTCGTGGTTTTTTTGATGTAGACTGGGCCGGATATCTGGACCAAAGAAGATCTACAAGTGGGTATGTGTTTAGCCTATTTGGAGGTGCAGTCAGTTGGATGAGTAAAAGACAGTCTGTAGTGGCGCTTTCAACTACAGAGGCATAATACATAGCAGCCACTCATGCAAGCAAGGAAGCAGTTTGGTTGCAGAGATTGTGTTCAAGTATGGGGTTGGTACAACAAGCTATAAGGATAGACTGTGATAGCCAAAGTGCAATTTTCTTGGCTAAGAACCCTGCTTATCATTAAAAGACAAAGCACATTGATGTTCAATATCACTTTGTTAGAGATATGGTTGAGGCTAAAAGGGTGTTGCTGGTAAAGGTGGACACTTTGAAGAATGTTGCAGATGCATTGACAAAGTCTATGAGCACTCAGAAGTTCTCTTGGTGTAGAGAAACAATGGGTGTTGAAGAATTGGCCCAATGACTAAGCTCTCCTGTGGCCCCCTGTGGAAAGAAAACAACAAGTGGGAGAATGTTGGGTATGTGTTATATTCTTTCCATGACTAGCCCCACACACTGTACGTTGTGTCGGGCGTAGCAGGGGGGTCACAGGGGGGGCGGCAGCACCCCGATGAATTTTTTTTTGGTGTGCGATCCCACTTATAGGTGGACCCACCCATGTTTTGTGCATGAGTTTGCACATGGTTTTTTGGGGTACGATGGTTTTCGACCCTTGGTATTTTGTAGATTCGGTCAAGGGAACTACAGTTATGTTCTAATCCAGGGTTAATTGATTGAGGTTTATTTATGCTTCGGCATGTATATATATGTGTTGTAACACTAAAAGGAATATAATGAAAAATCAAGCTGGTCGTCCCGATTTGGGATCCAGGGGAAAATCTCTGTGTTTATCTGTTTTATGTTTTATGCTCTCGCTATTGTTTATTTTCTATTATAATATTCGTGTGTAGATAATTTTTGTTCGGGGTTAAAACCCACACCTCCAATGGTCTCATGAGATGCAAATAGCTCATCCCATAAGGAGACAATAGATCATATGAAACAAACACGTTTTGCCCCCATGCTCTCCCTAAAACAAGAAAACATAAAGTACATGGAGAGTAGCCATTCCATGAGGCACATGCCATCCTTCCTTATTTCCCCATACATCCCCATAGCATTACAAGTACATTATTAAGATAGGGAATGAAAAAAATGTGCTTGGAAACATAAAATTGCACATATGGAGGTGGGTCATAGTCCCACATGTGCAACCAACACAATGCATCCGTTGCTTGCATAAAATGTAGATATGGTAAGTGGTTTTCCCACCATTTACTTGCTGTCCACACCATATCACCATGGCTAAAAGTGTGATATATGTTTGGTGCTTTGGGGAAGCATCCATCATCTTGCAAAATCTCCCTTTTCCTCTCAAGGGAGTGGCCCAAATCAGAAATTTTTGGGGCCCAATATTGGCCAAGATGCTCACATGATATAACAATCATTCTTGGAGCCATGACCTGCAAAAAAATGGTGCAAGAATGTATGAAATCAGAATATAAAGCATATATATCATGTTCTTCATCAATAATCCTTCCCCCATCAGTGGAATGGTGCATGGATCTATTCTCTTCCTTAAAAGAAGAAAGAGTGGGCTGATTTAATTCTTCCTTTTTGAATCCTTCCATGCCAAAGGTGTCATATGGAAAGTTTCTCTTCCCATGCTTCTTCAAACCATAGTATAATAAGGGGCCATCCCACCACTTGTTTGCTGAAATAAGCTTCTTCAAATCTTGGAAATGATAGAGGATAATGAGTGTTGGCTGAATGGAATTCAAGCAACACATGTCAAGCTCCAATTTCTCCCATGTGAGAGAATTCCTTTCATGACACAAACTCAATACATGACCTTTTGAATAAGAGAACACAATACAAAATGCAGCAGCCATATAAGGTTCCATCCTCTTCTTGAAATACAAATGAATATGGGGAGTTGCACTCCCAATGGATACATTCTTCCAATGTATCATTCCTCCCCTAATGTTTACCATAAATATTAGAGCATGATTAACATCATGATATAAAAATGCTCCCATATGCCATTTCATGAGAAGGTTACATCTTCTCCCAACCCAAAGTACATACATGATTATGATATTCATTCTAAATAGAAATACATGTATATACAACATGAACACAAGTATGGACATGAAATTCAACATGGGGTGTCCATACTCTCTCCTCATCAATCGAAACACACATGAATTCTTCTTATGCATTATTTTCTTGAAATACAAGGTATGAGACAAGAAATTCAAAAACCTTGGGTGGTACCCAAACTCACCCAATAGGAACCAACGTAGGTGATCTCCTCCCTGCTTAAGATCTAGATGTGGTAAGTGGTTTGCATGCCACTTACTTACTTCTCTTCTCATTTCACCATGGCTGAAAGTGAAATGTATATTTTGGGCTTTAGGGAAGCACCCATCATATTGCATCACCTCCCTTAGCCCATCAATGGAGTGGCCATATTTGAAAACAATCTTGGCCCATAGTTGGCCATGAAGCTTGTAAGGTAAAACACTCCCCTTAGGAGTTATGGCCTGCAAATATAAAGTAAGAGAATACATGAAATCATAAAATAAGATGTGATTTACATAAGCATGCTTCTTACCCAAAGTCTCCAATGTTGTGTTGGCTTCCCTCTTAGAAAGTGATGACATTGATGCACAAGGTTGAGGGAACACTTTGCTCTTCTGCTCATCATGGGAACTCCTTGGTGGAATTCCTTCAAGTAAGGAGACATCAAGGCATAGATCATGGAAGGATGTATGGACTAATGTGTCCTTGCTTTTCTTGAATAGATCTCTTTTCCTTCTTCTTGCATCAATATGCTGAAATAAAGAGGGACAAATGTTTCTTACCATGTGAAGCTTGCCCTCCTCTTTGCCTTCTGCAATCTTCAGGGTCTCATCCCTTGATAGTGATGGTGCATGCTGCCCATAGATGGTGCCATAATCTTCATATAATGAGACCTCCTCAATGAGATATGACTGAATACAAAAGTGGAGAAGACCCTCCATGCTTCCACTGCGCAATCCAATCACCTTCCTAGGTCACGTTTCACCCCTCTGCAATGGATAGGAATGAGGTTGGCCCTCTTCCTCATCTCCTCTTTGTGTCCTCAAGGTTTTACACCTCTTGCATTTCAAGGGCTTTTGAAATGCAATCCATTTGAGATCTTCAAGAAAATACCTCTCCTCTTTTTCCTTACTGCTCTTGCACAGCGTAGTGCAACTTTGTTGCTTTAATCCAGCATCATACAGAAATGTAGATCTCTTCATACAATGTGCTGAAATGAAAACAGTGGATTTTTAATTATACCTTGGTGGGATGTAGAAGCAAGAGCTTTTTCTAGAACTGTGTAGTCTCCCTCCATTACTGAAGGCTTCTCTTCCAAGGTTGTGCCAGTGCTGGTACAAATCTCCACCCTTTCAATCTTCTTGAGGTCTTCTTCAATACCCTTCATGGTTTGGAAAAGGAGCAAGGAGATCTCCTCTTCTGTCATCCTTCCAAGTGGTGGAGCCATGCTCTTATTTTTTCTATATAATGCATATTATTTGTGAGGGTAGGAAGTGCATGGATATTCCTCTCCTTCTTGAAACCTTCTATAGGTCTCACTGCAACTTTCTTCTCCTTGAAACCCTCTAGGAGTTTCATTCTCTTCATCTTTATCCTTTGTCTGTCTATCCTCTTTGAAGAGGATTTTCATGGATATGGAATATGATGAGGTAAAACTAATCTTCTTCAACATTCTGAACTCTGATTCTTTGTTGTAAATTTCCCTCCTCAGGAATATCAAAATTCTATTCTAGAGATTGACTACAGGGGCATTTACTGGATATGTCACCTTTTAACAAAGGATGAGATCTAGAGGCTGCCTGGCCATCTGCAGAATTTGTCTATAGAGTTTTAAATCTTCCTCCTTCAGGGATTCAGCACTTTGGCTTGAAGCCACAGGCTGAGCCAAAGATCATGCTCTGATACCACTGTAATGTTCCTTTTTCAGGAACAACTGCAGTTTGGGAATAATATGAGTTATTAAAAATGTGGAGCTATAGAAATATGTCTGATACATGTTTAAAAACACTTAACCTTTAGTTAAATATGCAACAACAACCTCATACAACGTTTTATGGGCAAAAAGATGGGGAAAAGTGATGATTTTGGCCCTAAAATGAGTATATTCAGAGATTTGTGTAAAAATAAGGGAAATGGTAGGAAATTGTTTCATATTAGGTCATGAGGGACCTATGCTCCAAATTTCAGCTCAAACAAATAATTCTAGCTAAGTTAAACAGTTCCTCCTTCCCAAACTAGGCTAGAAAATCCTGATTTCCCATGGCTTAAATTATGCAGAAAATGGATGAAGCATGCATAGCGTAATTTATAAGAATTTTAACTAAAATAATTCTATAATATCATTATGGAAACTTAGAAGATGAATCAGATGGTTTACATTAGGAAAAATAGAGATTTACACAAAGAAAGGCCTACAAATGAGGTGTTGCAACCATGCAATGAAACAGAACAGCTGAACAACGTAATTTATAGGTGGCTGAAGTAGCGTTTCATTATATTTTAGATATAAACAGATATGAATATAAAATCATAGATCAGAATGAGATCTATATTCAAAAAGAGCTTTTTAGTACATTCCCCTTGGGGATCTCAGCAAAAGATGAATAACAATGAATAGATCTAATATCTACACCATAGATCTGCAGTAATCTTCAAAAATTTCTGAAGAATATGATGCACAATAGATCAGATCTGAAATAGGACATGTTTTAGTTGGCCAATCCATGGATCACCTCAGTGAAGGAAAGGAGCCCTTTCACCGGAGATCTCTCCTCCAAACTGATGCAAAACCCACACTGCAACTCTGCCTACAAAAAGGACGCAGTTTCTGAATCTAACTACACAGATGAAGTAAAATACACTTTGGCCTCATGCCAATATAAGAATATGAAGATCTGGTGAACTAGAAAACTCTTGCCAATGGGTTAGAAGACTTTCCTAGTGAAAAGAGGGGCTAGATATGCATAGATCTGAGAAGATCTATCTTCCACTTGCTACAACTCACTTAGAAAATGGAAAAAATCACTGGATTTACGCTGCCAAAGAGAGATGGAGCTTGGCCAATGCTAGATAGTGGACCAATGCAGCACAATCTCCTCCAAGAGACCCTCAAGGAAGGAGGAGGAATTCCTAAACAGGAAATTCCTCTCCCTAGCTAAACAACCAAGAGAGTTTGAGTTGCTCAAGCAATATAAAAATCAAATGATCATCAAAAATTTTTTCCTTGAGCCTTCTCCTTCCTTTTATAAGATTAGGGTTTGCAAAACCCTAAACCACCTTCATCCATTTGTCCCTTTTCACATGGAGGACCTCCTCATAGGACTGCATTGATCATCTAGGAGGTTCATTGCATCTAGAATTCTTTATGATTTGGTCCTGTTAACCTAGTCAAATAGCTTGAACCTGTTTCACATATAAGTGGATTTTATTGAGCAAGCCCTGATTTGACTCTGTTCACATTGGGCATTGATTTATTCTCATGTTTTAGGAGTTTTTCATGTCCTCCTTTACATTTTATTCATCAATAAATAAAATTAAAACAAAATGAAATGTTCCTATTAGCTTGGGCTAATTAGGAACATTACACCCACAAGAGGGATGCTTCCTGTGACTTGAGAATTATTTGCAAAGAAGGTGAGCTGATCACTTTCCACAATAAGTGGAAACGACCATGGCCATGACATAAACCTATGTACAACCTAGTAGAATGTTGTAATCTAAAGGTTCGTCGATAAATTTGAATTCTACTGACACCATCTTGCCATCTAATTCAACTTGTAACGAACTCAATATTCCATAAGGTTTGAAGGTTCTTCCATCAAAGGCCTTGAGACTAGTCAGTGACTGATTGAGTTGGGGATAACCAATGGCCTTCCAATAAGAAAGTGACATGATGCAGATTGAATATCCTTTGTTCATGATGTTCTGATGGATGGTATTACTTCAATCAACAACTTGAATCATGAAGGCTAATTGTAGTGGAATTTTGGGTGTATGATTCTCATGGTTAAATACTACAAGGTTAGAACCTGCAGGATCAATGCCTCCAATTACGGAAAGTAAAGCCTTCTTCTGAGAGGGAAAATTTTGCAACACCTTGAGAGTTTACATAGCTGAAGGAGCTTTAGCTAGATCCTCAACTATGTTATAGTTTTGTGCAGCTCTCGCACGAGGGTTTAACAATAATTTGTGAATAACACCCTTGTGAGGTTTAGTTGTTAACTTAGTTTGAACCACATTTGGAGCAGGATCTGAAGTTGATGAGGTAGAATTGGTAGGTTGATCAATATCCTTACCAGCTGAGGAATCTGCATTACCATAGTCCTTATTTCACAATGCCACCATAACATCATTTTTCGGCTTGGTGGAGGAAAATATCGTAACCGAGGAAGAGGAAGCGAGATCATGAGCAAACATGTTTGTATCCTAATTATGGAAGGGATTTGTTAACATAGCAGGTGCAGTAGATGAATTAAGGAGTTGATTTACTTCCTCCTAATGTGGATAGTCCCAAGTGAAATGCTCAAGATTATAGATTAATCAAGGATAATGAGGTTTCCACTTTTCTTCATAAGTCTAATTATTTTGTTTGTCCTGTAGAGGATTATCTTTATTCTTTTTTCCTTTTCCTTTCTTCTTACTTCCTAGTTGCTGATATTTTCCTTTTTTTGGATTGGACACCATTTATTTTGGAAGTAGAATCCATAAGAATAGTGGAGGAGGTTTTTTCGGCAACCATAACAGGAGTTGAATAAGATAGTTTACCCATTGGCTACTAGCTATCAAAACCAATCACTCCATCAACGGCGTGTGATTCTTTACCAGGACGTTCTGGAACAGTATTTTGTGATCGCAAAGAATTTAGTATTTTATCATAGAGCATTCCGGATTGGGTATGAATAAGGTCAAGATATTGGGCACGAGAAATTACTTGATATTCAGTCATAACTTCTTGTTTAGCAACATCTTCTGTTATGGATGGTAATTGTTGTATCTTAAGAATAAATCCCTTGGTTGTGGTAAGAAATCAGAGCTCAAGAAAATATATATATATATATATATATATATCAGATGGTCTTTGCTTAATCACCCTCAAAAATTAATTATTAAAACCCTCAAGAATCTGATGTAATAAATGTTTCACAATGCCATTATTTGCTAATATTAATTGGAGTGACAGAAAGAACATGAAGGAAGCTCAAACTGATATGCTGGTAAATAGAATCTATCACTTTAAACTTCAGAATAATTTTATGAGAGTGGAATAGTTAAAATGAAGGAGCGCCCATTAAGGATATTTAACTCTTATTCACATATGTAAAAAGAGACCCACAACTACATTACTTCATTTATTCATAGAAGGAAAAGATAGAATGGAAACTAGAAAACATATCAACAAGAACAGATGCAAGAATATTGATCTTTCATTCATTAATCATCAGAAATTGAGTACAAAATTTGCAGTAGTCCAAAGGTCCAAAACTCATAACCTTTTCCTTTCTTCTCTTTCTCTTTAAATACAATGTAAAGTAGTTTATAACTGCTGAAACTACTCTTAACTGCTTAAACTACTTGAAACTGTTTAAACTACCTATTACATATCATCAAAATGTGTCACTACAATTGAAATCTCTTAATAAAGATAAAATAAAACTAGAATTCTAATCTATCTGCTGAATATGAATATGCTCCACTACTGCTACATTTCCCTAACTATCTGATTTGTCCTTTTTAGAAGATGAGGGATCATTAGGTAGAAAAAACATCCAAGCTCTACATGTATTCCACACTTCAATGCTTGTATTAGGTGAGTTGATCAGCTTGTGGTACTCCAACATAAAGGCAATGATCCTGTTGAATGTTGGTCATTCTGTAAATAAAGTCTTCACCATCCATAATAGCTGCAAATGCCTCTGAAGAAAATTAATAACTGTTGTTCCTTTCAAGATCTGAGTCTTCTCATGAGTATTATCCACCTTATATTTTTCCAATACCAATAATGGTTCATAGGAATCCCATGATAAAATACTGCCTTTGAGGTCCTAGCATGATGGAAATCCTTCCCTAGCTCTTTTGTCATACAAATTGTCAAATTTGTTCACTGCTTCCCTAATCTCTGTCAACTTATTTTTAGTGGTCTTTCTGCAAGTATTTTTAACAATCAACTTGTTAATCTCTATAGCACATAGAATCCTATATTTAATCTCATTTTCCTCTAACTCTTGATTAGTATTTGAATCAATGAAATCAATAAATTTCTTTGCCCATATGGCTCTGTTAATAGTCTTCTGCTTGTCTGCCATAACCTTCTCCTCAAAATTCCTGACAATGATTTTCTCTTTTGATACAATAGTCAAAGATCCCCAGGCTGCTTTAATCTCTCCAATGATTTAATTCCATATGATAATTTTAGCCTGTATCAAAGTTATATTTCCCTTCAATTTCTCCTTCAGGCTCTTGATTTCAGCATTAGCTATTTGACAATTTGTCCTGTATTTATCAATTTATTCATCCTTGGCATGCATTATTTTTGTTACTGTCTCCAGATCATTTTGTGCCTTTTTGAGATCTCTCTCTACCATCTTCAGTTCCATGTTTAATTGAGATAGCTGTGCTACTAGATAATCATTTCCAAATGGAAAAATGATGGTACAAGAATGGGAATCAATCTGGTTTTGCAATGTCAGTACAATTTCCTTCAACTTAGAAGTTTCTTCTTCTTTCTGTAAGAGCTGCTGAAGAAGGATTTCTTTTTCACTTTCCACTTCTACCACTTCTGTTGCCATCAAAGTCATAGAGTTGGATTTATCCAATTTTAGTTGCTTGATCACCTTCCCTAGCATATTATCTGCCTTCAGAGCCATTGCATTAGTTTTGGTCAAATCATTCACTATTAATTGACCTGTTTGCATGTGTAAATTGACTTTATCAAGAAATGGAATCTTTCTCACATCAACAGTTAAATTTACAATATTGAAATTACTTGATGACCCTATAGTCATATCAGAAGGGTGAGAGAGAGAAATCATAAAGGGATATTTTTCTAGATCCATGGAAGTCAACAATCTTGTCTGGTCTGGAGTTACTTGATATTCTACCTATGCATCCATGCTAGCCTTCATCTTTTGATTTCTTTCAGCAATTTGGGAAAATACTTGTTTAATCAAAGGTATTTGTTCTTGAGCATCCCCTATTGAGATTCAACAAGATGATGAGCTTAGTGAAAAGTAAGCACCTTCACTAAGTGGGGCCGACAGGCTATTTTTAGGTGTATGTATATTTTTAGACATGGTGAGCATATTCTATAAGTTGCAGGATGCTATTTGTAGATGGTTAGTCAAATGTGAAAAAAAGATGAAATTCTATTTTTAGAATATTGGGTGAAGTCTATTTATAGATCTTTGATCTAAAAATAGATGCATGTCGATTATTATTAGCTCTTAATAATAATCTGACAATAAACATCAACTTATTCTCTTGGAGCACTTTATTTCAGTGAACAGATCTGGAAAATCAGTGGGTTGAAGGAATTACACAATTCCTATGGTTATTGGTGGCTCATGCATGGAGGACTCAGTTATAACTGAAGTGGAAAAGTTATGAAAAAGTAGGAAGAGTATTTTATGGATTTGTTATTTAGTTTAACTCAGTTAAGTGAGTTAAACTCATTGAGCTAGTTATATCTAGTCTAACTGAAATATACACTAGTGAGAGTTAAGTGAATTAATTAGTTAATTAATTCAAAACTAATAACTCACTAACAACTGAATAGAAACAATAGTTAACTACAATGCATGTCAGTTCCAGTGGAGACCCAGTGGAAAGATAGGTGAAAGGGTGAGATGGAATATCCGTTGTGACTATAGTGATGCATTCAATGCATATAACATACATTGGAGTTGCCAATGAGGATTACACAGTCAAGGAAAGGCCAATTTGAATTCATTTAGGGGTCTTCTTCAACAAGGATTGCGCAGTGGAGGCAGGTTGTCAGGAGGAAAGAAATTGGTGCATGGAGATGCAAATTTCTGCATGACAGTGTGCAGTGATTATTGATTGTACCGAGAGCTTGACGTACTAAGATTTGTATGAGATTATTACATGATTCCATTGATATAAATATTATATGATATTTGGGGTTTTTATCTTTAAGATTTCCCATTAAACAACTATGTTATGTGCAATTGGATTGATTCACATGTGTTTGCAATTGAGTTTTAAATTTCTGCAAGTTTAATAGTGAAAGGATTTTGTATTTTGCAAGAAGATAAATATTGTGAGATTAGGAGAGTCTAGTAATACATCAGTATTAATAAATTTCTACATGGCATCATAGAAGTATTGATCACTGGAGATTGCAATTGTGAATAATTGTTGAGTTTTGTGCTGGTGGAAAATTCGAATTTGCTGCAGAAATTTCTTGGTGCGACAATTGAGTATTCATTGAAATGTCTTTTAATGGGTTGTGATTGGAGTATGCCCTTGAGGGTAGCTCTAGTTACATAGCTTGGAAGGATAGGATGGAGGCGGTGCTCGAGGATAATGGGTTGAAGGATTTCATCGATAGCGATGTTCGTAAGCCGGCTTCTAGCGATGCTGCAGGACTTGACACATGGAAAAAGAAGGTAGAAAAGTCAAGAAGAATTTTGTTGGAAGGTGTGAAGGACCATATTGTGTCAAGAATTCACAGGAAAGCCACTCCATTTTCAATGTGGAAGGATTTGACAGATATTTTCCAAAGCAGCAACGACTAGAGGAAGTTGGTGCTGAAAGATAAGCTCAAAAAAATAAAAATGGAGAAGGGAGACAATATTCCAAATATCTCATGAAGTTTTTCCATTGTAGGGATGAACTGGGAAGTGTGGGGATTACTGTTGATGATTATGACTTGGTGAGCTTGGCTCTCCTTGGGCTTCTGAAGATTTGGCATAGCTACGAAGACTCTGTCAATGGATGGGAGAAACTGCCAGGTTGGGAGCGACTTTGGTCAGATGTTGTGCAGGAGGAGGTAAGGCGAAGTACCAAGGATGGATCTTCATCGAAGAATGATGATGAAGAGAATTGTGCTTTGGATGCCAAAGCAAGGAAAGGGAAGGGGAAGAAATCCCATCCAAAATATGAGGCTAAAGGCAAGAAGATGAATTTGTCCAAAGTGAAGTGTTTTCACTGTCACGAACATGGGCATCTCACCACTAACTACCCACAGAAAAATAAGAACAAGAAGGATGCTGGAGCTGTAGCTAGAGAGGCCTTAGCCTCGCAATTTGAACTTGATTTCTCTTTGATCGCATTCTTGGTTTCAAGCTCAATGGGATCGTTGTGGTATCTTGATAGTGGTGTGTCTTTCCATTTGACGGGAGACAAGGAGTTGTTTAGTGACTTGGAGGAGAAGGATCTCCAAATGCATATAGAGATGGGCGACGATGGAAGATACGGTGCGAATAGCATTGGAACCATTACCTTTGAGAGGGAGTTAGGTAAACCATTTTTGTTGAAAGATGTTATGTATGCTCCAGGTTTGAAGAAGAACTTGGTCTCGGTCACAATGTTGGAAGACAAAGGTTATGATGTTGTTTTCAGCGAGGGAAAATATTTCCTAGAACATAAAACAACGGGTCAAACCAAGAGGATAGGGATTTGAGTTAATAATATCTACAAGCTGGAGGTAGATGGATGCGCTGCAATGATGGCCAAAGCAGAAGAAGTGGTGAGTCGGGATGAGGGTGAATTATGGCATAGGAGATTGGGCCATCTTTGTGATGGCACCTTGAAGATTTTGCAAAAAAATTCTACTGGACTTCCCAAGGGTACTCTTTTGCAGTTAGAGCAGTGCAAGGGATGTACTGTGGGTAATTTTGTGAATACCACCTTTCATGGGAAGGAGAACCGTGCTTCGGTGATCCTGGAGAGAATTCACACATACGTGTGTGGACCTTTCTCGGTTGCTTCAACAACAAAACATAGGTATTATGTTATATTTGCTGATGACTATTCTTGTAGATGTTGGATATTATTCATGCAGAAGAAGAGCGAAACATTCTCAAAGTTCTGTGAGTTTAAAGCATTGGTGGAGAAGGAGTCGGTGAAGCAAGTGAAGGCTCTATGGAGCGATAATGGTGGTGAATATATCTCGAAAAAATTCAAAGACTTCTATAGCAAAGAAGGAATTTGAAGAGAACTCATAGCGCCTCATAACCCACAACAGAATGGGGTCGTGGAGAGGAATAACAGAACGATTGTGGGTGTTGCATGAGCTATGCTGCATGACCAGGGCCTACCAATTCACTTGTGGGCGGAATCATGCAACATTGCAGTTTACGTGCAAAACCATTGTCCTCATAGAGTACTTGGCATGAGTAAACTTGAAGAAGCTTTTACTGGTAAGAAGCTTGATATTTCTCATTTGAAGATTTTCGGCTCATCTGTTTACATTCATGTGATAAAGGACACCAGGAAGAAGCTGGAGCCAACTGCAGAAGTTGGGATATTTGTGGGGTACACAGAAACACCCCATAATTATCTTGTTTATTTTCCAAATAGTCGAATGACTATGGTGTGACGGGATATAAAATTCCATGAGGTGAAATCCATGAAGTTGTCACTTGAGAGGGAGGTACACTTGCATGCAGAGGAGAAACTTCTTGTTCCCAAAGATGAGCCTCTAGATGTGGATTAGCCACAGGAGGAGATTCATGGAGTGGAGGAGTCCACTCATGCAGAACCAAACATCAGAATAGGCAGAAGGCATACCATGGAAGCTGAGAGACTGAAGCTTGATGCGACAGAGAATGTAAGAGTCCCTACATCACAGCACAGACAGAGATAGTCACCTAACCGATTTACTGGATACATGGATCTTATGAGAAAGTGTCTCATGAAAGAGCCATATTCTTTTGAAAAAGCAGCGCAGGAGCCCAAATGGGTAGATGTCATGGTGGAGGAGTATGACTCCATTTTCAGAAATAGTGCTTGGGAGATTGTTCCAAGGCCAGTGGGTAAATCAGTGGTAGATTTGAAATGGTTCTACAAGGTAAATCAAGCTAATTATGGGAGCGTCAAGAAGTATAAGGCAATATTTGTTGCCAGGGGCTTCTCATAGATCGAGGGGATTTATTATGAAGAAACCTTTGCACATGTCACACGGTATTCTTCCATAAGGACCATCCTTGCTCTCTCAGCGCATATGGGTTGGCACATTCATAAAATGGATGTGAAGATTGTGTTCCTTAATGGGATCATTGAGGAAGAGGTGTACATTGAGCAGCCTGAAGGGTTTGAGATCTTCAGCAGTGAGTCACATGTGTGTAGACTCAAAAGAGCATTGCATGGGCTGAAGCAAGCACCACGTGCTTGGTACACATGGATCGACAGCTATTTCACTGGACTTGGATTCACCAAGAGTGAGGCAGATGCAAACCTGTACCAAATTGTGGTGGAGGGTAAGATTTTAATCATTGTTCTTTATGTTTATGATTTAATACTAATGGGTGATGAGAATTTGATACACTCATGCAAGGCAGATCTTCCAAATGAGTTCAAGATGAAGGATCTGGGCCTCCTTCATTAGTTCCTTGGATTGGAAATATGGCAGCGAGAAGGTGAAATGTTTGTGTCTCAAGGCAAGTATGCTTGGGAGATACTTGGTAAGTTTCACATGGAGGACTACAAGCCCATGTATACTCCTCTTCCAGATAATTGGAGGAAAGAGGATGCTATGTCAACAGATGTAGTGGATGTCACTGTTTATCGAGAGTTGGTGAGTTCGCTCATGTATTTAGATAATACAATACCAGACATATGTTATGCAGTGAACCAGCTTCCACAAGCGATGGTTAAGCCTACCAAGTTATTTTGGAAGGAAGGCAAGCATGTCTTGAGGTATCTCAGGGGCACATCTGAGTATGGATTATGGTATAGACAGACAGATGAGGTGAAGTTGCATGGCTTCATGGATGCAGATTGGTCAGGTAGCCCAACAGACATAAATAGCACAACAGGAGGGGTTTTTAGTATCGTATCTATAGAAATTTCTTGGTACAATAGGAAACAAAGATCCGTGGCACTCAGTTTAGTGGAAGCATAATACATGGCAGCAAGTCAAGCTGCATGTGAGGCTATCTGGATGAGGAAGATCCTGGTCGGTTTGTTCGGTTCACATTTAGATCTTACAGTGATACATTGTGATAATCAGAGTTTCATTAAACTCTCGATTAATCCTGTGTTTCATGATAGATCTAAACATATTGATATCCGGTATCATCATATCAGAGATTGTGTGCAGTGGAAGATCATGTTGCTTCAGTACATTCCTACAGAAGATTAGGATGCAGACATTTTGATGAAGGTGCTCGTCAGGAGAAAATTCGAATATCATAGAGGCAGGATCAGGGTGAAGGATAATCCCTATCTTGTTGAGAGGAAGTGTTGAGATTCAACAAGATGATGAGCTTAGTGAAAAGTAAGCACCTTCACTAAGTGGGGCCCGTAGGCTATTTTTAGGTCTATGTCTATTTTTAGACATGGTGAGCATATTCTATAAGTTTCAGGATACTATTTGTATATGGTTTGTAAAATGTGAAAAATAGATGAAATTATATTTTTAGAATATTGGGCGAAGTCTATTTATAGATCATTGATCTAAAAATAGATGCATGTCGATTATTATTAGCTCTTAATAATAATCCTACAATAAACATCAACTTATTCTCTTGGAGCACTTTATTTCAGTGAAAAGATTTGGAAAATTAGTTGGCTAAAGGAATTACACAATTCCTAGGGTTATTGGTGGCTCATGCATGGAGGACTCAGTTAGAACTGAAGTGGGAAAGTTATGACAAATTTGGAAGAGTAGTTTATGGAGTTGTTATTTATTTTAACTCAGTTAAGTGAGTTAAACTCAGTTGAGCTAGTTGTATCTAGTCTAACTGAAAGATACACTAGTGAGAGTTAAGTGAATTAATTAGTTAATTTATTCACAACTAATAACTCACTAACAACTGAACAGAAACAACAATTAACTACAGTGCATGTCAATTCCAGTGGAGACCCAGTGGAGAGATAGGTGAAAGGGTGAGATGGACTATCCGTTGTGACTATAGTGATGCATTCAATGAATTTGACACACATTGGAGTTTCCAATGAGGATTATACAGTCAAGGCAAGCCCAATTTGAATTCATTTAGGGGTCTTCTTCAGCAGGGATTGCGCAGTGGAGGCAGGCTGTCAGGAGGCAATAAATTGGTGCATGGAGATGCAAATTTCTGAATGACAGTGTGTAATGATTGTTAATTGTACTGAGAGCTTGATGTACTAAGCTTTGTATGAGATTATTACATGATTCCATTGATATACATAATATATGATATTTGGGGGTTTTAGCTTTAAGCTTTCATGTTAAACATCTGTGCTATGTGTGATTGAATTTATTCACATGTGTTTGCAATTGAGTTTTAATTTCCACAAGCTTAATAGTGGAAGAATTCTGTATTTTGCAAGAATATAAATATTGTGAGATCAGGAAAGTCTGGTAATACATCAGTATTAATAAATTTCTACATCCCCATGTCTTCTTGGTGAGGTTGGAATATTCTGTTCATCTCCCAATTGAAGTAGAAAACCAGTCTGAGCACCTGCTATGTCTTCATTGAATTTTGTTTTATTTTCAGCTCTTTGCTCCTCATCTTCAGAATCTATAACTGCCTCTTTACTTCTCTTTCTTGATATCTTAGACATGATAGGATTCTATATATTAGAATCAACAGAACCTGCAAAATCCTTATTGGCTAGCTTCTCTATGTCAGGTTTACTTTCATGAACAAATTCTGAGTAACCATTTTCAACTCTCTTATTTTAAATTACTTTATGAGGGTCATAAGCCCATTTATCTCCTAACAACAAGTGCATACCATCTAAAATATTATTAACCTCATCAGATGCTTGTCTCATGTTGACTATAAACAGACCCATAGACATAGGTAATTTAAACACATGACCATTTTTCATAGGTAAAAAGTGTATTTGGTCAACATTCAAACTCTGCCTAATGAATTCTAAGGCAAATAATCTCATAGGAACAAATGTTGGAAGTCTATATGGTTCTATCCCAGCCCCATAAAGTCTGATCTCTGATTAATATTCATAAACATACCAATCTCCAAATTTACAATTTGTACTCAACTGTAGAAACTCTTGAGCCTTTGGCAAGAAACATGGGGGAGAAACCCCATTCAAAATCTTATATGTAGTAGACATGAAATGATTTACAAAATAAAAAAACCCTCCTCATTACGTTCCCCCCTTTCTACATCAATCCAAAACACTACTCACTACCTCTTTTTATTTATATCCATGAGGTTTAATGCCAAATGAAAGAATTCTTCCACATTTTTATATAAAAAGAGATAAATGATCAGAGAAGGAAACCTGAATGACCCAGTGAGTGATAAACTCATGAGTTGAGTATTTATGACCTCTTGCTAGTAAGAAGGAATATCAAGCAGTACTCTCGAATTCATCATCAATGCAAATAGTCCCAGAACTAATTGTCAATTATGATGTCATCATCTTTTCCCAGTATCTTTGATATACACCTCATCACTGGTCAAACTTCTGCATCAAAGATTTCTATGGAGAATTATTTACTATCAGGTGCAAACCGCTTTGTTTCTGTCCTTAGGAAGAAGGCGAACTAGGTGAATTCTTGACCTACAAGACTATCATAATGCACTACCAATGATTCGTCAGTGAATTGAACATAAGATTCAGACTCTGGGTAACACAAAGCTTGACGAATTAACAGGGCCAAGACTTGTAAAACATTTTCTCCTAGACAATTCATTACAAAACATTTACCAGGATACATAACGGACACTAGCCAGTGCACAAACTCAGGAAAAAGATGAGTTTTAGGGATACATGTAGACAGTACACCTGACTTGAACATGGCAGAAAAAATAGGACATGCTTTTTCATTTAGAGAAACCTGTTGATAAAAAGGAAGGTGTTATAGAGAGAAAACAATATCTCGGATATCCCTCTTAGTGTCCATGAGAGGAATATGGCTAGATGAGCCAGAAAGGGATGAGTTTTTAGCCATGATGTTGCTCAGGGTGGCGAAAAATGACGGGGTGATAGACAACGATGAAAGACACTAGTGTAATTAGGTTGACAAATACAGAGGAATAAAATTTAACTTATGAAAAGAAAATCAGTTTTAAATATATGGCACGGGGTATAGGAATTAAATGTTGATTTGACACACTAAAGACCTCTAAAAAGTACCATGACATGGCTGAAATTTGTCACCAACCAGCAGCTTACGTCACTACAGGAAGCCTCTTGGGTACCCCTGTAGTAAATCCTGATTGTCGATCAAGATCGGTCGATCAGTCAACAGGGTCAACTGTGGAGGCACCCTCCACATTAAACCTTGTGTTGAATATGCCCATGGGTTGCCACCTTTATCTTCTAACAAGAAAATATTCGGATCCCACTCACATAATTGCTCGATCATTAACTGAAGCGTTAAGACCCACCTTCTTGAATCTTTTAAAGTATTGAAATTTAAATTTACAAAAAAATTACAGCTTTAGTAAAAGTATGAGAAGCTCTGCTTTAACATATATTTTTTATATTTTCCATTTTTTTGTATTTTCTAAAAATTAAAATAAAGGATATTGCAAATGAGCCACAACATCTAGCTCCACCTGGGGATGGTGTTTTTTGCCACGAAACACTAAGAACTACATAATAGTGCCTTCACTTCAGGCATGGAGTCAAATGTTATTTGATGAAATATGAACAATGAGAAATATGAATATGTACAATGGTGGACCATAACATCTCAATGTTGGAAATAATGCTTGAGATATTGCCCATTCATAGGCAGCTGGACTGTTTCTCCATCAAGATTCTACAGAATAAATGTGTTATTTGATCTAACCTCAACAATATTGTATGGGCCATACTAGAGTGGATCAAACTTACCATGCTTTCCATTCTCTTATCTTATGTTATCCCATCTTAATACCAAATCTCCAGTTTGAAAAAGAATCTCTTTTACTTTTCTATCAAAAATGGACTTCATCTTTTCTTGATAGGTGATCAAATTTTCTTTGATTTTCTCCCTGCTCTCACTTGATTCTATAACTTTATTCAGCCTTATCACCTACACATTAGGTTCTTCTTGTTCTTCTCGAAGAAAATAAATCATTGGTCTAGCCAAATGAGTAGGAAATAAAGCTTGAGTTCCATAAACTAGTTCATAAGGAGACTTACTTGTAGATATTTTAGTAGTCACTCGTATTGCCCAAAGAGCAGATGTCAATTTTGAATCCTAGTTTTTCAGATTTTCATTAATTTTCTTCTTCAAAATCTTGACCAATGTATTGTTGGAAGATTCAACTAGCCCATTCCCTTAAGGATGATATGTTGTAGAATGAGATATATTAACATTATATGTTTGACAAAAATTAATGAATCGAAATGAACTGAATACCTGGGCATTTTCAGTTACAATCTTGATTGGACATCCAAACCTGTTGAAGATGTTTTCTTCCAGAAACTTCATTACTACCTGGTCATTAGCCTTTCTGGTAGGTATTGCCTCCACCTACTTTGTGAAATAGTCAGTGGCCAAAATCCATTTGAACTGTCCACTTGATGTTGTTTAATTTCCCCAATAAAATCTAATCCCCATTGCCTAAAGGTTTCTTCAATAAACACTGGGAGAAGAGGTAGAGGAGCTAACCTTTTATTTTCTACAAATAACTGACATTTATGACAGTTTCTAACCAGTCTGTATACATCAGCAAACAAGGAAAACTAGTAAAAACCTGATTTGAGGATTTTATGAGTAGTAACCTTCCAACTATAATGACCTCCACATATATTCTCATGATATTCTTTTACAACTTCCATTGATTCACCTTCTGCCAAACACAAAAACAAAATGCCAACAGGATCCTTCTAATATAACTTAGCATCAATTATGACATATGGCTGGGATTTAAGCTTAAGAGCTCTATACTTTGTTTTGTTTAGTGAGGTTAGATAAGAGAAAAAACATAAGTAATGAAAAATATCCTTATACCAATCAGAGTACAGGAATTTGTATTTAATTGTTGCCTTTGAACTGCTCTGACTCATTTCATAAATAGCTTCATCTAAGGGTGCCAACAAATTAATTACCAAAGCTTGAAAATTTGACTCTGTCAACAGTTTTTCCAAACCCGGAACTTTGACCAATTTGGTAGGCTTGATATCTAAGTCATACTTTTGAATTTTAGCTATCCACCTTCCTCTTTTACCTTCAACATCACTTTTAACTAACATGTCTTTCAAAGCAGAGTTAGGAACATAAGAAATTATCTGAGACTACAACACATAAGTCTTGAATGCTTTTAATGCTTTAACTAAATCATACACCTATTTTTCCAAAATGTTATATTTAAGTTCAACATCCCTAAGAACTTTACTGAAAAATGCCACAGGTTGTTCTTTGCCATCTTCATTCTTCTGCAGCAGCACAACAACAATGGTAGTAGGTGATGCAAATGAAAATATTTGAAAATCATTTTGATAATCTGGACTAATCATAACTTGGGCTTCTTGAAGGGCTTCTTTAATCCTAGCAAAGGATTCTATATCATCCTTGTCCCACTTTACTTCTGCATTCTTCTTCAACATATCTATTATGTTTTTGACAATTTCAACATAATTTGGGACAAATCTTCTCAGGAAATTTATTTTTCCTAGAAACCTCTGAATATCCTTTTTACTCCTAGGCAAAGGAATTGTCTGAATAGATTCTACTCTTGTTGGATCAATTTTTACTCCCTGATTTGAAACTATATGTCCTAAAAACTTTCCTTCCTCCAAGGAAAATAAAGATTTTTTGGGATTAAATGACAACCCAAATTTTCTGCATTTCAGGAAAGCCTTCGATAAATCCTCCAAGTTTTCATCATCTGAACCTAAAAAAATGGTCACATCATCCAAATATATAACTACAAACTTATCACCCAAAAATGCTATGTCCATTGCCCTTTGAAAAGTGGCACCTGCGTTCATCAAGCCAAATGGAATTCTTGCATACATGAACATTCCCCAGGGTGTGGTAAAATTTGTCTTCTTCTGATCTTCTTTTTCAACCGCTACCTGATTGTACACATAGAAAACATCAACCATAGACAATCTATATGCTTATATCACTTTCTGTAAAACATAGTCCATCTTAGGCAAAGGATAATTGTCTTTAAGTAATGCCCTGTTTAAATTCCTAAAGTCAACACATAACCTTATTTCTCCATTATTTTTCCTCACATGAGCTAAGTTAGAAACCCAGTCTGAATATCTGAGTGGGACTATATTTTTCCTGTAGTAATTTCTTCACTTCTTTTTCAATTAGAGCAAGGAGCAATGGATTGATCTGTCTAAGTTTCTGTCTGTGAGGCTTGATTCCATCCTTCAATGGTATCCTGTGCTGAATAATATCCAGGTCATATGTTTTCAAATCCTCATAAGACCATGCAAACACATCCATATATTTTTTAAAAAGGTCAATGTACCTTTATTTATAATTCTTAGGGACACCCTTTAATAACTTGACAACGTTGGGCTCTTGTTGAGTTCCCAGATTACAATCTTCCATCTCACCCTCTTGAGGTACCTTCTTTGGATCCACTGCTACATCATTTGAATCAAACAATCTTTCAAGAGGAACTAATCCTTTGGGAAATATATTATCTTTCAACTAGATTATTTTTTGATCACCTATTGTTTGCTTAAGGTTTTTTAAGTCTTCATTCTAATCAACCTGTTCACTTTCTTGGTCCATTTCAATATCTTCAAAATTTTCAATCATGGTTAGAAAATGATTTATCTGCTCATCATCTTCAAAAACCTGCCAGTGCTTAACATTGTTAGGAATAGAGGGTCTATGCCTTAGTTCAATTTCATACCTCAGTTTCGGATTTATAGGTGGCTTGAAAGTACTAGCTGCAACTGCTAGTGAATCTGCCATTCTTTTTTCTTCTCTTGGAATGAATTGAAGATTCAAAGCTTCAAAATAATTCTCAATCAAGTCCCATACTTCGTTCCTGTATGATCTTAGCCTTGGATGTTTGGTTTGACAAAGGTTTTTAATCTGTCTTATAATCAACTCAGAATCACCAAAAATGGAAATACATTGGATTCCCATTTGTTTAGTAGTTTGAAGACTTAAAATTAACGCCTCATACTCAGCTACATTATTTGTTCATTCAAATTCAATCTTAAAAGAAAAAGGTAAAATATTACCTTCTGGAGATATCAGTAAAAATCCAACACATGTGCCATATTTTGAATAGGCACCATCAAAATAACACTTACAAATTTTGTTTGAACCCAACTTATTATGTACAATTTCTGAAAAGAGCTCATTCTCTAAGTCTTCAGCAAACCCTGCATCTTCATGAAACATAAAACATGAAAGATCTTCTTTTTCTTGACCATAAATAGGGTAATTCACTGCATCTTTATTTGTGGTACTTTTAAAAAATCTTGTTTCTCTATATAACCTTATTTCTTCCCCATTAAACACAGGAATTATATCATATGTGAAGTCCAGTTTTAAAACTAGTCCAAGCTTTGATCCCCAAGATCTGGACAAAAGTTAACCAAACCTAGTTGGAATATCAGCGACCACTACATCCATCATGATACTTTTGGATGGAATTTGGGCTGGGGAAACCGCCATGTCTTTGATAAGCCCAACACACTTCACCCTTTTTGAATCAAATGAATATAGGTCTCTATAGGGTTTAGTAATTTTTAAATTCAATTATTTCATTACAGATAATGACATGAGAATATGTGAAGCACCTGATTCTAGCATACAATTATGAAGAATGAAATCATGAAGAAGAAGTGATATATAAAATGGGGGAACAAAAGAATCTACCTCCTCCACATGTGGACCAAAGTGACCACTGGATTTTCTTCTTGAAAATTCACAATATCACCAATGTCATTAGACTGATAAATATTAATGAATTCTGCAATTTCTTTCTTGCAACCTGGTGTCTTAGCTAGTTCAAGAAGAGGTACTTGGATTTTTACTTTTTCTAGCTCTTTTGATAAACTAAAAGTTTGATTTCGTTTGAAAATATTCTCAAGTTCTTCTTGAATTCTGCTAGGATTAGAAATATGTTCAGGCACAATAACAACCTTCTCCAAATTAATAGTATCAATAGACTTGTTTCGGGACGTCTCAGCCTGTTGTATTTTTGTTCCACTTACTATATTCATATGATGTTTCCCCTTATCTGATTGTTTTATTGATTTCTTTGATTGTGTAGTTGCCATTGGAGAAGGAACTGACTCTTGCTGTTGTTCTTCATCATCCTACATCCTTGATCTCTTTCTTGATCTTAAATCAAATTTCTTATGAAACTTTGCTTGCATAATGTCTGTAAATTGTCTACAATAATCATCCATCTCTTCTTGGTCAAAGGACACCTTAGCTTCGGTGTATTCTTCTTCACATTCTTCATCTTCTTCATCTTCTTTCATGTACATGGTAGATATTTGAGCTTCGAATTCCCTTTGATAATCTTCAGCAGACTGTGATGGTGATGCTTCTATATACAGTGGTGCTGGAACTTTGTCTTGATCTTTTCTTTCCCTCTGCAAGATTTGTAGGGGCTTATTTCTAAATTGAGGATTGAAAACTCCGCTATTTTTTTGTGCAGGCCTTTGGGAGTTTTTGTTCTCTGACTCCATCTTCACTAACTTATTAGACAAATTCTTGATAAATTTTTTCATGTCATCAATCCTCTGATCCTATGGCGATTCTTCTTTAGCCTCACCTTTCTCTTGGACTGACTATTTTTATTGTGTTTTTCCAGTAGCAGTCATGGTTGCTTCAATCTCCAAAGCATCAGTTTGGATTTTCTCAAGAGTAGGAGATCTCCTCTCTCTTAAAGTGAAACTAAAATTTGACTCAAAATCTCTAGCAAAAACTACCCTTGCTCCAACAAGAGGGGGTTTCATTTCTATGGGTAAAATATTATACAATTTGTTGAATATTTTAATAAAATCAGTCATTTTTTCATTAGAATTTTACTTGATTGCATTAAACTCCGTCTATGAGTAACCATGATCTCTTTTTTCACACCATCTTTGGGTGAATTATGTTTTTAATTCCTCCCAATTATTAATGGAGGAATTTGGTAAACCTTTAAACCATTTTATTGCCTCTCCATTCAGAGACTGTAAAAAAATTCACATCATGACATCAAGATGTTCTACATTTAGATTCTCAGAAAAAGTGCAAAACAATGGCAAGTGTTGTTCTGCAGACACTTCATCTTCACTAGTAAAATGAGGAAGTAACTTGAGGTATTCTTGGGGCATGAAATTCATAGGTTGTGGAAGGTTTAACCGTGCATACATGTTCATTAAGAAAGTAGGGGCCACCATGTTTATGCCTTGGTTAACCGCTCCTTGAGTAGGTGGGGTTAGTGAACTAGTTGTTAACGTGGATGAAGGGGGTGAAATGAATGATATGGGAAGGGGTTGATGAACGATGGAAAAATAACTAGCAGATGTATTTGGTTGAGCTTGCATGAAGGTAAATGAAACAGACTCAAAATATTGTTCTTCTAACCTTGGTTCTTGAAAATGAACTGGTGGGGAAAAGGATTCTTGTTCCAAGAAAGTAAGTTTCTAGGAAATATCCTTAGATGAAGGGTTAGGTGAACTGCTTCTAGCTGCAGACAGTGTAGGATCAAGTGTGGAAGGAGTTTTTTGTTTCTTAGCATTTTTAGAAACCAATTTTTCGGGATCCGACAAAATAGGAACTTTCTGTTGCGATGTATCTGACCTCGTACCTCGTATGAGGTCTTTTATATGCCAGAATTATGAAATAAAATACAGCCTGATATTTCCTCCTCGCTGAAAAACTAGGGGGAATATAAAAAAAACCCAGGGAATGAACTTTGCTTCTTCGTCCCTAGCAACGACGCCAAAAAATGTTGTATCTTAAGAAACAATCCCTTGGTTGTGGTAAGGAATCAGTGCTCAAGACATTTATATCAGATATATATATATATATGTCACAAAAATATTATATTAGATGGTCTTTGCTTAATCACCTTCAGCAATTAATTATTAAAACCCTCAAGAATCTGATGTAATAAATGTTTCACAATGCCATTATCTGCTGATATTAATTGGAGTGACAGGAAGAACATGAAGGAAGCTCAAACTGATATGCTGGTAAACATAATCTATCACTTTAAACTTCAGAAGAATTTTATGAGAGTGGAATAGTTAAAATGAAGGAGTGCCCATTAAGGATATTTAACTCTTATTCACATATGTAAAATGAGACCTGTAGCTACATTAATTCATTTATTCATAGAAGGAAAAGACAAAATGGAAACTAGAAAACATATCAACAAAAATAGATGCAATAATCTTGATCTTTCATTCATTAATCATCATAAATTGAGTACAAAATTTTCAATAGTCCAAAGGTCCAAAAATCAGAACCTTTTCCTTTCTTCTCTTTCTCTTTAAATACAATGTAAAACAATTTGTAACTGTTGAAACTACTCGTAACTGCTCAAAATATTTGAGCTAGCTGAAAACTACGTGGAAGAATTGTCCCCTCTGGGGTGGGCAGTCCCTACTAGCCCGGCGGGGGTCTAGCAACAAGCAAAGATGCTATGACGCGGGCTCCCAGATTACGAATGAAAGGGGCCAGGATAAGAACCTACAGGATTCCCGGCGCTCGATGCGAAAAAGATGTCCCCGTCCTTCAGTCCTGGCAGATCACAATCCTTCCACGATCTCCGTGGATGAACACCTGCACACAGAAAGAACAAACAGATACAAGCATAGGAACCAGCATACGTAACTAAACATCGGTCAGAAAAGACATGACTCGCATTAACATAATGGAAAAAGGAGTGGAACCATAATCATAGTCATCTATTAAAGTGGTAAACGAATAGAAGTTACAACCAAGTTCTGACGCTGCAGCCTCCTTCGCGCGGGTCTCCGGTCGTCCACGTCTCGCAAAGCTCGCCGGGGGAAAGGGAAACCCCTCCAGAGTCTCGTGACAATGGTCTCCTTGCTCGAATGGGCCTTAAGGGAAAGGAAGGATTCTTTTCAGCACAAAGGCACTTGTGAATAGGAGATGCAAAGCTTCAGCACTTCCAGACTAGCTTGCCATGGATCTGAGCAAGCTTATATAGATGGGGAAGGAGGGAGTTGGGATCCCTATTATTATGGGATTGGCCCTATCAACAAGGAAGGTTCCATAGAAGGTGGCAAAACTACTTCCCTTCCATAGAACTCCCGTAGCCAAACCTCCAAACTCAAGATAGGCAGTGGTTGTGAGTTTGTTTGAACTCAACTTCCGCCATCCATATATAAAAAACAGTCCCTAAAATGGGTGGCGCGATTGCTGCTCTATAACAGAGCGCCAAGTGGCGCGACCTCTTTACAGGATTTCCCTGAGTGGCGCGAGTACTGAACTGTCTACCAGCGCCAATGCAAAAAGAGCTGTTTTTCATGGATTTTGCAAGGAGATGTCTCAAGGGGAAATGAAGCTCATACTCAGAGGGATGCAATGATGATGTTTTCAGTGCATGACAGTGTTCACAGGTCACGTTATGGGTCCTCCATTGTGCGGGACGGGGAATGGTATGGACGGTGACAAATTACTGTGTAACAGATGCCCCCTAAAGCATGAGGCCCGAGAGAGAGAGGGGTGAAATGCTTTACGATAACATGTCCAACTGAAGGCCCGCCGTCGGAAAACCTGCACAGACAGATACAACTGATATCTCAAGTACATGATGTATATATATGGTATGGACGCAGCCATCCGAACAGAGTATGCTATAATCCGGATCCAGGGTATGGGCGCAGCCATCCAACTAAGATCAAATAAATAGACTCAGGTATGGTCGCAGCCATCCAATTATTGAGTCATGACAATAATCCACAATCGCAGCCTGGATTACAACAGACACAATCCAGGGTCTTGCGCTCCATCTCGACCCAAATAAGTACAAGTTCTAGCACGCGAATATGTGAGCTGATGTCGAACATGCAAGAACATCGCCTGATTACCAGCCAATGATGAAAGCCGTTAACGGACGCGAGAGGAACCACCAATAATGACAATGGTCCTCAAGGTACTACAGGTACAATCCACGGCGTGTGAATAAATGAGCTGACGTCGAACACCCGCAGAATCATCCGATCGGAGGTCAAAAATGAAAACCTCTCGTCGAATGCGACGAACCTGCCATTAAGGCATGCAGGCCCTAAGGTACCATCAGGAGTCTCTAGACCAACTTCCTGGATAATAAGTTGAAGTCGACAGGAAGTGATCTTGATCGAAGGTGGGCCATAATGATTCCCACATCATCGACACGAGACAGAGGAACATAATGTTTTGTTGTGAATTAGGATCATATGAGGAACAGAGGAAGGTTGATATTCGCAGAGGCCAACTTCTCTTGAACATATAAACGGCACGGCAATGGACTTGGCAGTATTTGACATCAACAGATCAAAGGTCATGGCGACGAGGCAGTGAACAGATGAGAGGTCAAAAGAGATTACCCAAACCCATGGAAGCAAAGTGAAACAACGAGATGAGATGTCCCCAACCCGACACGAATGCAGACAGGTGCCATGTTCAAGAGCGACATACTGCCGACGATAACGACGATGGTTCCATTTTCCCCCCACCATTTCTGGCGAGTACCCCAATTATTTTTGATGACAAGCTTGAAGGGGATAGCATATGCTTGTAATATAAGTCCGCCCTTCGGGCGAATCCATCCTAGTGCATTTAACGAGTCCTAGGAAGGAGAAACTGGGAGAACGTCATTGCGACGGAATCCAATGTCATCAGGGTTTAACGAGTCTGACAAAGGAAGAACTCGGCGTCTTTTCATGTTTAGAGAGTTTGAAAAGACAGCGGAAAAGAAAACTCCACAGGTCCCTTTTCGTAAATAGTTCCCCGGATCCGAAAAGGTCTAGAAGAGCCATCCTGGGGACGAAAACCGGACGGCTCCCCAGCGGAGTCGCCAATTTGTTGGGAAGGTAAATCCCCTCTGCGGACAGAGGCGATCCCTACTAGCCCAGCAGGGGTCTAGCAACAAACAAACAATGCTATGACGCAGGCTCCTAGTTACGAATGAAAGATTTGGGATAAGAACCTACCCGGATTCCAGCGCTCGATCTGAAAAAGAGATGCCCCCGTCCTTCAGTCCTGGCAGATCACAATCCTTCCACGATCTCCGTGGATGAACACCTGCACACAGAAAGAACAAACAGATACAAGCATAGGAACCAGCATACGTAACTAAACATCGGTCAGAAAAGACATTACTCGCATTAACATAATGGAAAAAGGAGTGGATCCATAATCATAGTCATCTATTAAAGTGGTAAACGAATAGAAGTTACAACCAAGTTCTGACGCTGCAGCCTCCTTCGCGCGGGTCTCCGGTCGTCCACGTCTCGCAAAGCTCGCCGGGGGAAAGGGAAACCTCTCCAGAGTCTCGTGACAATGGTCTCCTTACTCGAATGGGCCTTAAGGGAAAGGAAGGATTCTTTTCAGCACAAAGGCACTTGTGAATAGGAGATGCAAAGCTTCAGCACTTCAAGACTAGCTTGCCATGGATCTGAGCAAGCTTATATAGATGGGGAAGGAGGGAGTTGGGATCCCTATTATTATGGGATTGGCCCTATCAACAAGGAAGGTTCCATAGAAGGTGGCAAAACTACTTCCCTTCCATGGAACTCCCGTAGCCAAACCTCCCAACTCAAGATAGGCAGTGGTTGTGAGTTTGTTTGAACTCAACTTCCGCCATCCATATATAAAAACAGTCCCTAAAATGGGTGGCGCGATTGCTGCTCTATGACAGAGCGCCAAGTGGCGCGACCTCTTTACAGGATTTCCCTGAGTGGCGCGAGTACTGAACTGTCTACCCCCGCCAATGCAAAAAGAGCTGTTTTTCATGGATTTTGCAAGGAGATGTCTCAAGGGGAAATGAAGCTCATACTCAGAGGGATGCAATGATGATGTTTTCAGTGCATGACAGTGTTCACAGGTCACATTATGGGTCCTCCATTGTGCGGGACGGGGAATGGTAGGGACGGTGACAAATTATCGGGTGGTAACAAATCATCTATTACATATCATCAAAATGTCTCATTACAATTGAAATCTCTTAATAAAGATAAAATAAAAGTAGAATTCTAATCTATTTGCTGAATATGAATCTTCTTTGTTGCTACTACATTTTCCTGACTATCTAATTTGTCCTTTTTAGAAGATGAGGGATCATTAGGTAGAACAAAATCCAAGGTCTGCATTTCTTCCACACTTCAATGTTTGTCTTAGGTGAGTTGATCAACTTGTGGTACTCCATCCTAAAGGCAGTGATCCTGTTGAATGTTGGTTGTTCTATAAATAAAGTCTTCACCATCCATAATAGCTAAAAATGCCTCTGAAGAAAATTATTAACTGTTGCTCCTTTCAAGATCCGAGTCTTCTCATGAGTATTATCCTCCTTACATTTTTCCAATACCAATAATGGTCCATAGGAATCCCATGATAAAAGACTAACTTTAAGGTCCCAGCATGATGGAAATCCTGCCCTGGCTCTTTTGTCATACAAATTTTTAAAATTTTTCACTACTTAATCTCTGTCAACTTCTTTTCAGTGGTCTTTCTGCAAATATTTTTAACAATCAACTTGTTAATCTCTATAGCATATAGAATCCTATCTTTAATCTAATTTTCCTATAACTCTTTATCAGTCTTTGAACCAATGAAATCAATAAACTTCTTTGCCCATATGGCTCTGTTAATGGTCTTTTTCTTGTCTGTCATAACCTTTTCCTCAAAATCCCCGAAAATGATTTTATCTTCTGATACAATAGTCAAATATCCCCAGGCTACTTTCATCTCTCCGATGATTTCATTCCATATGATATCTTTAGCCTATATCAAAGTTATATTTCCCTTCAATTTCTCCTTCAGGCTCTTGATTTCAGCATTAGCTGTTTGACAATTTGTCCTATATTTATCAATTTCTTCATCCTTGGCCTGCATTATTTTTGTTACTGTCTCCAGATAATTTTGTGCATTTTTGAGATCTCTCTCTGCCATATTTAGGTCAGTGTTTAATTGAGATAGATGTGCTACTGGATCATCATTTCTAGATGGAAAAATGATGGTACAAGAATGGGAATCAATATGGTTTTGCAATGTCAGTACGATTTCCTTCAACTTAGAAATTTCCTCTTCTTTCTATAAGAGATGTTAAAGAAGGCTTTCTTTTTCACTTTCCACTTCTGCCACTTCTGCTGCCATCGAATGCTCCCCTTTAGGTAACTTCAACTTTTTCTTCAATACATAAATCTCTGATTCTGCACTTTGTAGTAATTTCTGCACAACAAACCTAGCATTTGGATCTACTCCAATCTCCATAATTATCTTCTTGAGTTCTTCATTGTGGGTTGTCAAAGCCCTGGAGTTGGATTTCTTCAATTTCAGTTGCTTGATCACCTTCCCTAGCATATTATCTACCTTTAGAGCCATTACATTAGTTTTGGTCAAATCATTCACTATTAATTGACCTATTTGCATGTGTAAATTGACTTTATCAAGAAATGGAATCTTTCTCACATCAACAGTTAAATTTACAGTATTGAAATTGCTTAATGACCCTATAGTCATATCAGAAGGGTGAGAGGGAGCAATCTTAAACTGATCTTTTTCTAGATCCATGGCAGTCAACAATCTTGTCCAGTCTGGAGTTACTTGATATTCTGCCTATGCCTCCATGCTAGCCTTCATCTTTTTATTTCTTTCAGAAATTTGGGAAAATATTTTTTTAATCAAAGGTATTTGTTCTTGAGCACCCCCATGTCTTCTTGGTGAGGTTGGAACATTCTATTAATCTCTCAGTTGAAGCAGAAAACCAGGCTGAGCACCTGCTATGTCTTCATTGAATTTGTTGTCTTTTCAGCTCTTTTCTCCTCATATTTAGAATCTATAACTGCCTCTTTACTTCTCTTGCTTGATTTCTCAGATATGATAGGAGTCTGTATATTAGAACCAACAGAACCTACAAAACTCTTATTGGCTAGCTTCTCTATGTTAGGTTTAATTTCATGAACAAATGTTGAGTAACCATTTTCAACTCTCCTATTTGAAATTACTGTATGAGGGTCATAAGCCCATTTATATCCTAACAATAAGTTCATACCATATAACATATTATTAACCTCATCAGTTGCTTGTCTCATGTTGACTATAAATGGACCTACAGACATAGGTAATTTAAACATATGACCCTTTTTCATAGGTACAAAATGTATTTGGTCAACATTCAAACTCTGCCTAATGAATTCTAAGGAAAATAATCTCATAGGAAAAAATATGGGAAGTCTATATGGTTCTATCCCAACCCCATAAATTCTGATCTTTGAGTAATCTTCATAAACATACCAATCTCCAAATTTACAATTTGTACCCAACTGCAGAAATTCTTGAGCCTTTGGCAAGAAACATGGGGGAGAAACCCCATTCAAAATATTGTATGTAGTAGACATGAAATGATTTGCAAAATAAAACAGACCCTCCTCATTATGTTCCTCCCTTACTACATCAGTCCAAAACACTACTAACTACCTCTTTTTATTTATATCCATGATTTTTAACCCCAAATGAAAGAATTCTTCCACATTTTGATATAAAAAGAGATAAATTATCAGAGAAGGAAACCTGAATGACCCAACGAGTGATAAAATCATGAGTTGTGTATTTATGACTTCCTGCCAGTAAGAAGGAATATCAAGCACTACTCCTCGCTTCATCATCAATGCAAATAGTCCCAGAAGTGATTTTTCAAATATGCTTTAATCCTCTTTTCCCAATATCTATGATATAAACCTCAACACTGGTTGAACTTCTACATCAAATACTTTTATGCATAATTCTTTGCTATCAGGTGCAAACTGCTTTGTGTCTGGCCTTAGGAAGAAGGCAAACTGGGTGAATTCTTGAACTGCAAGACTATCATAATGCGCTTCCAATGATTTGTCAGTGAATTGAACATAAGATTCAGACTCTGGGTAACACAAATCTTGACGAATTAACAGGGCCGAGACTTGTAAAACATTTTATCCTAAAAAATTCATTACAAAACATTTACCAGGATACATAACAGACACCAACTAGTGCACAAACTGAGGAAAAATATGAGTTTTAGGGATACATGCAGACAGTACACCTGACTTGACCATTGCAGAAAAATAGGACATTCTTTGTCATTCAGACAGACCTGTTGATAAAAATGAAGGTGATCTAGAGAGAAAACAGTATCTCGGATATCCTCTCAGTGTCCATGAGAGGAATATGGCTGGATGAGCCAGAAAGGGATGAACATTTAGCCATGATGCTTCTCAGGGTGGCGAACAATAATGGGGTGACAGACAACGATGAAAGACATTGGTGCAATTAGGTTGAAAAATATAGAGGAATAACATTTAGCTTATGAAAAGAAAAGCAAGTTTAAATAGATGGCGTGGGGTCTAGGAATTAAATGTTGATTTGATGCACTAAATACCGTTAAATGGTACCATGACATGGCTAAAAGTTGTTACCAGATAGCAGCTTACGTCACTGTGGGAGGCCTCTGGGGTACAGAGCGCTCATCGCAGCCCTGCCCCCACAGTAAATCCTGACCATCGATCGAGATCAGCCAATCAGTCTACGGGGTCAACTGCGGAGGCACCCTCCTCATTAACCCATGTGTTGAATTTACCCATGAGTTTCCACCTTTATCTTATGACAACAAAATATTCGGATCCCACTCACATACTTGTTTAATCATTAACTGAAGCGTTAGGACCCACCTTCTTGAATATTTTAAAGTATTTAACTTTAAATTTACAAAAAAATTTACAGCTTTAGTTAAATATGAGAAGCTCTACTTTAACATATATTTCTTATTATTTTCCATTTTTTTGTATTTTTGAAAAATTAAAATAAAGGATATTGTAAATGAGCCACAACAGTAACAAAGACTTAATAAAAAATTCAGCTAATAATTGGTCAGGAATGAAGGTTCTAACTAAACGATGGCAACGTTTCCACTCATGAATATGATCAGAAATAAGAGTGGAATCATATTGTTTTAAATTGGTCAAAAGTTCAGTTAAAATCTCATAGCGAATGGGAAACTGAAAATGAGTTAAGAACATGGTCGTTAAGGCATTGAAATTTTCGAATGAAGTTTGTGATAATTCAATATACCACTTTTTTTTTGTATGAGTAAGTGTCCACTGGAAAAGACGTAATTGAACAGAGTCATCATTTAAATAGTTCGAAGAACACCCTAAATGATATGTCATGACATGCATAGATGGGTCTTCTCCAAGATTTCGATGCATTAGTGTTGTCTAATGTCTAATTGTACAAGGAGAGCATTCCCATATACTTTTCATGCATGGAGTGCCATCCATATACTTGGAAGTACATGGAGAACGGTCTTATACACTTACATATGAGGAACGAGATATCACCCCCAAAATGTAACGTTGGAAAAAAATTGACAGCTCCTATGTTTATAGACGTTGGAATAGGTCTCTAGCCTAGACCTATAATTTTTTTTGTTAATGTTTCAAATTCTCCTTAGGACTGATTCAATAAATTTTAAAGTTTATCTTGAATTAAGTTTCAGTTTTTAAGGCTCACCATGAATTTTACCTGAATATCCTAAAATAAAATACTTCATTTTCAATGAAAATATACGTATGTGAGGGAAGAAACAAAGAGTAATGCAGCAAAAAAAAAATTGTTAAGTAAATTTCCCTAATGCAATTGTTCCAATTTCACACACAACCCTAAATGCAATGAAAAATCTAAAATGGTGAGATTTTTATTTTCAATCCTTTTAATCTTCAAATGAAATGAAAACTAAAATGTTGTTAAATCATTGATGAAAGAAATCACACAGAATGATGATTGTAATATCAATTTCTTAAAGTAATCAAGGGTAAAGAAGAAAGTTTGGAAGTGACATAATTGACAAGAAAAAATAAAAATCTAAACAAATTTTCATCAAAGGCTATCAAAACCAAAAGCAAACAAAGTGCAAGATTTTCAGAGATAAGGACACACTCAGAGATAGAGGGCAAACATGTTGGCACAATGAAAATCAGGGAGCAAGGAATGAAAATAATTTTTTTTCGTCTTACAAGGATTGGCGCAGGTGTAGAAGAGGCACTAGTTCTCTGAAACATAGGTGCATAGAAGGAGAGGCTGCACTATAGCGCTATGTCTCTAGACTAGGGGGTGCGTTGAGGTAGATTCAGCCAAAATACAACACAAAAAATAAAATCAAGATCAGAGAATGTTTTTCCTAATGTCAATCAAGGTCTGAGTGAGCCAATCAAGGTTGGTTTAAGAGCTGAAAAAATGTGCTAAGACCAAGGAAAGAACTAAGGAAATAATCGCTCCCCAGTGAAGTCTCCAATTTTTTATGCGGAATTTACGATTGCAGAAGAAAAAAAAGTGAATTCCCTAGACCTAGTGGACTGGTCTATAAAAACAGAGGACAAAAACCATAGAGTTTTCCTTATAGAAATTAGAGAATGGGAAATAATTCTACCTCGAATCTCTAGCAAGCTTTCCTTTCCTCCTCGCTTGTAATTCCCAGTTGTAGCTCCAAGTTTTATAATTAGAACCTCCACATACAACTAAAACAAGCAAAGGATCCACAACATCCAAGTAGCATAGTCTAACATCCTTATTCAAGGAATCATCAAGGCATTGAAATACATGAGTGTAAACATAACACAACAAATATATGAAAACAATATACTCTTTGTATTAATAGAAATAGGAGAGAGTTTACAACCATAAATGGTAGTTGACTTTGTAGATGTCTCCCCAAGTTGACTTGCCTTTCCTTATCACAAAGCACACCTCAAGATAAACCGTAACGCATGAATATGATGACTCATTTAAGCTCAAGGAATAAGCATAAGGGCACTATCAATCTCCAAAATCCAACCCTGATGCTATGGATCACAGTAAATTTATATGAGAAATGTGGTAGTTTAGAATTTACCATTATGGGCTTGAGATCCACATATGATGGGGGGATGAGCTCAATGGATAAGAGGTGAAGTATCCAAGATAGGATCAGATAGGATTTTAGCTTCTTATCCATGGTAAATAATTAAAACAACCTTGGAAGCTTCTAGAAGAGGAAGCTTCAGAATTATTTCTAATTTTCTCGAATTTCTAGAATTAAAGCGCCTGTAGAAGGGAGAAACATGTGTTGATCAGCGCAGATGCATAAGGGTGTAACCAGCACTGCACACATGTGACTAAAGAGGCAAGGTGCACTGGGGCTAAAAACATTTATTTTGAGCAATTGTTCCCAAAAACTCAGACTTTTTGGAGAGGTCATGCTTAGGGATTTGTGAAGGGATGATGACAACATGTTCACAGATGTTGATAGATCTAGTTTACGGGGTGATTGACCAGATGTGAAAAAATGACCTATAAAATTGAGAGACAAATATGATGGTGTCTATTAGTAATTGGTCTTGCAAACATTGTGGTATGAACTTGTGGAGAGATAAAGAAGTTAGTCAACACCTTGCTATGTGAGAATCTTGGTTGATATGATGTTAAACCAATAGGTTACCAATCTGAGTCTTCTTATGATAATTCTTCAGATTGATAATGTCCAAGTACCTTGTGTGGATTATGAATATTTCCCTAGTTAAGAGGGAGTGTTGAAATATGTAACCAGGTTCAGTCTTCATAATGACATATGTAATGATGATTTTATGTATTTAATGAAAAGAGGGAAAAAAAATATTATTGTTCTTCTTGAGGCATGGGTTTCATTCTCAAGGGAGATTTACTTTTAGGTCAAGCACCCATTGAGTGCTTCTAGGTTTTTCATAAAGTCAATTGAGTCATTATCATGTATTGAAGACCCATTTTTCCATGTTACATATTGAAAATAAAAAATTATTTGAGTCAAAGTACAGTCAAAATACCCTCTAAGACCTCGTCATGGAATGAAGATAAAGTCATCTTACATGAAGGGACAAGTCAGCCTAAAGAAATAAATTTGTACCCCTAAAAAGCTTATATATAAGAAGGAACTTGACCTCATTTGGACACACACTCCAGCAAGTTCGATCTCCTCAAGATAGAAACTGGAAAAGGACAAAGAACAAGAACAAGATCAAATTTTTGGGTATCTCTCTCTCTTTGTTTTGTTAGGTTTTCTAAAATTAGTGGGCGTGACAAAATTTTGAAGCTCCATTGGTGTTGTGAAGCTACACCGAAGCTGCATCGAAGTTGTGAAGTTGCAGGGAAGCTATGAAGTTTCTTCTAGGTCAAATCTATGAAGTTGCAAGGTTGAAACTGTGAAGCTTCTTCTAGGTTGAAGTTGTGAAGCTGCAAGGTCGAAGCTTTGAATCTCCATCAAGTTTGAAGTTATGAATCTCCATCAAGGTTGAATTTGTAAATCTACTAGGTCGAAGTCATAGAAATTTTTGTTGGGGGTCAATTTTTTTGAAGAAGTTGCTGGAAGGTTGAAGTTTGTTGCTGCAATCTATGAAAATAAATAAGGAAGGTTGAATTATTCTTGGAGGAGTCTTGGTCAAGGTTCTATGTCTTGGAATTTGTCAATTGAAGATCTATAAGAAGAGAATAATTCTTCCGGGTTTTCCTCTCAGTTGGAGAGGTTTTGGGCCTACTGATCACCTATATCTTGTTTCCTATTGTCTCATTGTTATTTTTTGTTTGGAAGTTTTTTTATGATAAGAACACTAATAATAATTAAGTGAAAGAAGAAGTGAATCAAGAAAAAGTAAAAATACATCACAAGTAGTTATCAAAATAAGAGAAATTTCCTAATCTAGTTGCCCTAGATTTCTTAACACATTAAGAATCTCAACTCTGGAGTAGTTAGGAAAATTGGAGTTAGGGTGAAGAACCTCTACAGACTACAGTTTGAGATAGAAGCAGCAATGAGTAGTAGAGAGATGAGTGAGCATAGATGTGATATTAGGGAGATTTGGCATAGGTGTATGGGTCACTTACACCATGGCACATTGAATACTTTGAGGTAGATTTCCACAAGGTTACCATAGTATAGTGTAGATCAGCATGATGTGTGCAAGGGTTGTACACTTGGAAAGTATGTCAAGACATCCTTTTCCAACAGAGATAGCAGGGCCAAGAGTATATTAGAGTCGGTAAATTCAAATGTATGTGAACCATTATCCTTTCCATCCTTGATGGGATACAAATATTATGTCACCTTTATTGTTGACCACTCTAGAAAGACATGGATCTTCTTCATGAAGACAAAGGATCGGTTCTTCTTGAAGTTCATGGATTTCAAGCCTTGGTGGATAACAAAACTGGTAGGAGGATCAAGGCGTTGAGGTCAGATAATGGTGTAGAGTACATCTCCAATTATTTCAGAGACTTGTACGCCAAAGAGAACATCAGGATAGAGCTCACCACACCTCATAATCATTAGAATAATTGGGTGGTTGAGCGCACGAACAAAAGCATTATTCAAGCGACCAGACCTATGTTGTATGGCTAGGAGCTACGCATGTTTATTTGGGAAGAGGCATGAAAAACTATAGTATTTTTGTAGAAAAGGAGTCCACACAAGGTGCTAGGAAAAGTCACACAAGACGAGGCTTTCACAGGCAAGAAACCTGACATGTCTCACTCACATTTTTTCACAGTCTTGTTTGTTTCCATGTGCCTTTCGATAGTCAAAAGCTAGAGCCCACAACAAAAAAACACATTTTCATGGGCTACGATGAGACATCTAAGGCATATAGGGTATATATTCCAACACTCAAGATGGAAGTGATCAGACATGATGTGAAGTTGGAGGAAGGGATATAAGGAAGTCCTTGGAGCATGAACATGGTACAACACAAGAGGAGGAGGAGTAGGCTCCCAAGAAAGAGGCTCAACCAACTCCTCATACTTGACCACAACTAGTTGTTGGACAAGCTGAGTAGCATGTAGATGAAAAGAAATTGTAGGTATAGGAGGAGAGAGTAGAGAAAATGGACCCACTCAGCCAGTGACTCCTATTACAGGGAAATTTCAAGCCAGGTGGGAAGACAAGTTAATTAGGGAGGCTTAAGAGAGGGTTGGACCTCCCAGTACCACATTCTGATAGATTAAACAACCATAAAGACATAAAGGGTACATGGAACTTATGACTGAGGTGATAGACTTAGAGCCTTCTTATTACAAGGAGACAACTTCTCAATGGGCTTGGTGTGATGTTATGGTGGAAGAGTACTATTCCATCATGCAAATGATGATTGGGAGATAGTGCCAAGACCAGGTGGAAAATCAAATGTCGAATCATGTTGGGTGTACAAGATCAAGAATGTAGTTGATGGGAGTGTGGAGAAGTGTAAGGATATATTAGCGGCCAAAGGGTTCTCTCAAGTCAAAGGAATTGATAATAATGATACTTTCAAACTAGTGGCCTGATATTCGTCCATTAGGACTATTCTAGTGATTGCAATGTAGATGGGTTGGAAGATCCATCAAATGGATGTGAATATTTCCTTCCTTAATGAAGTTGTTGAGGGAGAGATTTATGTTGAGCGGCCTAAGGGATTTGAGCCTTTCAGTAAAGACACACATGTTTGCAGGATGAGGAGAGCTCTTTATGGGCTCAATTTGGCACTGAGGGCATGGTATGCCCATATAGACAACTACCTTCTCAGATTGGGCCTCACCAAGAGTGAAGTTAACCCTAACATATACTATATTATGGTTGATGGACAACCTCTCATTCTTGTATTGTACGTTGATGATTTGATATTGAGATGGGGTGAGGATATCATCCATGACTACAAGAGATATCTTACAGAGGAGTTTAAGATGAAAGATATATTGTTGATGAAATATTTCCTTGGGCCAGAGGTATGGTATAGTGATGGATAGATATTCTTGGGGCAAGCTAGATACACGTACGATATTATCAAGAGGTTCCAAAAGTAGGATTACAGTCCCATGTATGTGTCTCTAGCCACAAACTAGAGGAAGGTAGATGCTACTAGAGGTATGTGAGTGGATGGCACTCTATACAATCTACTTGTAGGGTTGTTGATGTATCTTGTGAACACATGAACATACATGTTCTTTGTAGTTAACTAGTTGATACAGTTCGCGTTTGATCTGACTAGAGTGCATTGGGTTGTTGCTAATCCTATGTTGAGGTATCTCAGGAGCACACACTAGATTATGGATTTTTGTATGGACAGGTTGATAGAGTGAGTCTTCAAGGATTCACAGACGTAGATTGGGCAAAGGGTTCATCATAAATGAAGAAAACTTCACATTGTGCTTTCAGTGTTGGATCATTATTTTTTTCTTGGTTTAGTGGGAAGAAGAGATTAGTGGCACTGAGCTTAGCTAAGGATGATTACATGGTGTAGAAATTTTTGAATATTATATATTATGCATAAATTATTACTGTTAACCCAGTTATACTCCTCCTAATTATGCAAGTTATTAACTGAATAAATTCAAGTTAAAATCAAAGAAAAACACATAACATATCTCTACCAATTCAGATCTAGAATAAGCACATGCACACATTAACAACGTGACACAGTTATTTATGGACAAATAGTCCTCGGAAAAACCCAATGTGGGAAAACCGGTCTCTGGCTGTACGAGGGTTCTATTATTAAGAATATTTCTGAATACACAACTTTGGGTTCCAGATCTGGAAAAACCGACAGATAAAACTCTAGATCTATAGCTCATTGGCCGATCTAGGGCCAAAATAATTACTGATCCACACCCTCAAATGGGATTTACAGGACTCAGCGAAATCTAGTCCTAGAAATCCCACCGCTGCCCCTGAAAGGCTCGGCATCAACCTCTAAAGCCCCTAAAAGCCTCTATGTTAGCCTTAGATGGCATCCAAACCCTCAGCGCTGCTTCGAAAGGGACTGCGTTAACCTAGAATGGGTGACGCAATCACTATGCTGCCCTTAAGGGCCTCTGCATAACCCCTGAAGAGTTTCCTGAAAAATTACGTTGTCCTTGCTACTGCCTTCCTCTGCGTTATCCTTGAGCTGATCTCTTCTCAAGCTCTAGTGTATTCTAGACCCTAGGATCATATCATCCCATTGGTCTAAATTCCTCTCTCTCCAGCTGAAATAATTCTGAGTATTCTTAGCAAACCCTGCCCTACAATCTCAGTTTAGCTTTAGTGCTCTGCCTATGTGTGTGTTTACAATTGACCCCAAGCCTTTCCTTTATACTTTTCTTGTTGACAAATCAACGACCATGATCAAATCTTGAATCAATGGCTAAGATTAAAAAAATATTGATCCTTGTGACTTAAGAAAATTTCATCACATGTTCAGTTAAATTCACTTTAATTATTTTATTTTCCTAATTTTAAACTTAGGAAATACATTAAAATAGTTAATTAATTTAGTATCTCCTAAACCAGATGAAATTTCCCAAATCCATTTCTAGGTCTTATAGATCAAGTGAACTCTAGTCCTTCCTCAAATTTGGGACCTAGAGCACAACTAATGCTACCCCAAATACAAAAAATCACAACACTCCCTCTTAGCATCAAGAGTGTGCTCTAGCAATACATCACACTATGCATTACATGATTTTGGGCACTAGTTCTGTGCTGTTGAAGCTTGGCCTCTTGCCACTCAACTCTACACTGTTTTTTCCATTCTATACTATTGCCCATGACTCTGCCACTGCCACTGTAACCTTTGTACTACAGCTCCCTCTTCTTCAAAAAGGCCACCCTTTCTTCTAGTGGAAGGGGTTCTCTATCATCCCCATCTTCTCTCTGAAGTAAGTGAATTTGACCTTATTCAGAGCCTTTGTGAGGATATCTGCCACTTGTTCACCTATAGGAGTGTATTGCAATTGTACTACTCCCTTTTGAACATAGTCCCAGATAAAGTGACATCGAATGTTCACATGTGCTTGATGCAACTCTGATTATCACACATGATCTCAGTCGGCTCTATTAATTTCTTGAGTAAGTTCAAGATAAATTTGTGGATCCATATGGCCTCACACGAAGCCATGCTTGCTGCCATGTACTCTGCCTCGGCTGAGCTCGGTGTTATGGACTTTTGTTTCCTGCTGCACCAGGAGGTCATTCCTGATCCGAGACTGAAATAGTACCCATTGGTACTTTTTCGATGTACTGTGCTTCCGGCCCAATCTGCATCTATGAGCCCACTCAACTGGATTTCATTTCCCTTGGTGTACTTTAGCCCATACTCGACTGTCCCTCTCAAGTATCTGAGAATATGTTTGGTTGCTACCCAGTGAGCCCTCCTTAGTTCCACCATGAACTAACTAAGGGTATTCACTGCATAACATATGTATGGTCTCATGTTGACCAGATACATTAATGACCCAATGAGTTGTCTGTACAAAGTGGGATCAGCCTCATCATCCTCTGATGTGTTTATCTTCTTCCAATTAGTGATCATTAGCATGGCCATGGGTGTACAATCTTCCATCTGGAATATTTTCAAAATATCTGTCGTGTATCTTCCTTGTCTTAGGAAGAATTCCCCTTCATGCTGCCAAACTTCTAACCCAAGAAATAGTGCATCTGTCCCAGGTCCTTCATGTCGAATTCTATTTCTAGATTCTCCTTACAGTCCTTGATGAGCTTGGATGACCCGGTCAAAAACAAGTTATCCACATACAAAACAAGAATAAGTGGCTCATCTCCTACTCTTAAGTAGTACAAGTTGGGATCTGCGTCACACTTGACGAACCCCATCTTCTGCAAGTAGCCATCAATCTGACCATACCATGCCCTGGGGGCTTATTTCAAGCCATATAAGGCTTTCTTAAGTCTGCAAACATGAGTCTTCTACTCACGTGTCTCGAAGCCCTTTGGTTGCTCTATGTATACTTCCTCCTCTATCACATCGTTCAAGAACACAGTCTTGACATCCATCTAGTGAATCTCCTATCCCATCTGTGCTACCAATGAGATGATGGATCTGATAGAAGTGTACCATGCTACTAGAGCAAAGGTTTCTTCATAGTCAATGCCTTCTTTCTGGGCATACCCCCTTGCTACAAATCTTGCTTTGAATTTAACACTGTTACCGATGAAATAGGTAACTGCACTGTTACCTACTTTTTTTTGGTAGCATAAAAAGCACCCGATTTTGAAAAGTGGTGATGCAGAATCACCCCCTTTTTTTTGTGCATATTTTTGACACTCTAATATTTTTATTTATGAAGTATGAATATTTGTTTTAAAATGTTAGTAATTTTCATGCTAATTTTGAAACGTATCGATGCAGCATCAACTTTTTTTTTTTTAGAGTAGTGATTTTCATGCTAATTTTGAAACGTATTAATGCAACATCAACCTTTTTTTTAGAGTGGTGATTTTCATGTTGGTAATTAGACACAAAACTTAGATAAAAAATATATATATATAAACAATAAAAAAACCAATAAAGATGTAAAAAAAACAAAATTAATTTGTAAAAATAAAAAATTTAAACAAAAATAAATAAATAAAACAAAAAAAAACAAAAATATTCAAAAATTATATCAAAAGAAATGACAAAATTTGAAAAAAAAACACATAATTTAAAGAAAAAAACAAAAATTAACCAAAAAAATAAAAAAAAAACATCAAAAACATTTTTTTTCTAAGTTATTAAAAAAAACCATATAATTATAAAAAGAAATTTAAATAGAAAATTTAAAAATAATTTAAATTACAAAATTAAAATTTAGATAAAAAATAAAATACAAAAAAGAAAAAAATAAATTTAAAAATTTAAATTAAAAAAATAATAATAATAAGAAAAAAAAATACAAATTAGAAAAAAAAAAAAAAAAAATTCAAAATAGAAAAAGAAAATTAAAATAAAAGAATTAAAACAAAAAAAACTATCATTAAAAAACAAAAAAATGAAAAAAACCACGTGCAAATAATTAAAAAACAAATATCCATAAATTTACTGTTTTTTTTTTTTTTTAATGAAACAATTTATAAATTTTAAAAATGAAAAACTAAATAAACTAAAATATTAAAAAAAAAAAAATAAATTAAATTAAAATTTAATAAATAAATTTTAAATTTTAAAAAATAATTAATCTAAAATATTAAATTAAAAAATAAAAATAAAAAAAATTAAATTTAAAATAAAAATTTAAATTAAAAAAAAAAAATTTAAATTTTTTGAATTAAAAAAAAAAATTAAAAAAAATGAAGTTAAAAAAAAAAAAAAATTTGATCGTGGTGGCGCTGCCAATCGGCCTCCCACCTAGGTGGCGGCGGAGGCCAGCCACTTGGCGGGCGGGGAGGCTGCATGCAGCCTACCGGCCCGCCAAGCGGCCGACCTCCGCCGCCACCTGGGCGGGAGGCCAATTCTCGTGGCGAGAGGCCGATTCTGGGAATCGCCCTCCCACACTTGGTGGGCGGGGAGGCTGCATGCAGCCTACCGGCCTACCAAACGGCCGACCTCCACCTCCACCTGGGCGGGAGGCCAATTCCCATGGCGAGAGGTCGATTTCGGGAATCAGCCTCGCACCGTGGGAGGGCAATTCCCGGAATCAGCCTCTCGCTTAGGTGGCGGCGGAGGTCGGCCGTTGGGCGAGTGGGGGGCTGGATGCCGCCTCCTTGCATGCCCAGCATCCGGCCTTCGCCGCCACCTGGACGGGAGGCCGATTGGTGGCGCCACCATGATATTTTTTTTTTCTTTTTTTTTAATTTTATTTAATTTTTAATATATTTTATTTAATTTGATTTTTTCTTTTATTTTTTTTTAAATTCAAAAATTTTATTTATTTTTTTTTATTTTTTATTTTTTTTTTAAATTTAATTTTTATATTTGAAATTTAATTTGTTTTTTTATTTTTATTTTATTTTTAATTTTTTAATTTTTTTTAATTTTTTTTCTAAATTTTGTTAATAATTTTTATTAAATTTTGTTTTTTTTTTATTTAATTGATTTTTTTTTTAATTCATATTTTTTTTATTATTAAATTTTTTGTTCAGTTTTTTCATTTAATTTTTTAAAATTTAATAAATTTTGTAATTTTTTTTAAATTTATTTGAATTTAATTTTTTTTTTTTTTTTTTAAATTTTATTATTATTATTTTTTTAATTACATAAAATTTTAATAATTTTTTTTATTTCAATTAAAATTGTGTATTTAAAATCAATTTTCTTTTTTTTAATTAAACTTAATATTTTCAAATTAATTTGTATTTTATTTTATTTTTTATTTAATATATTTTTTTAATTTATTTTTTTCAATTTTTCTTTTTTAATTGTGTTTTAAAGTTTTTTAACTTTTTATTTTAACAATGTTTTTTTTTTCTTCTTTTTATTTAAAATTATTTTTTATTTCAAAATTTATTTGTTTATTCATTTATTTATTAAAATTTAATATTTTTCTTTTTAAAATTTAATTTGTTATTTTAATATTAACCATTTTTTAAAAAATTTAATAAAATCTAATATATATATATATATATATATATATATATATATATATATATATATATATATATATTATTTTTTTAAATTTAATATTTTTATTGTATTTTGTTTTTAATTAATTTTTAATTTTTTTACTTTTAATTCTTTTTTAAAGTTTTAAATTTTTTAAAATTTAATATATTTCTTTAAATTAAAATTTTATTTTTTTTAATTTAATAAACATTTTCTTTTTCTTTTTTAAATTTAATTTCTATATTTTATTTTTTATAATTTCTTTCTTTTTATAACTTGTTTTTTTTTTAATTTAATATTTTTTTTTTATTTCTATATATTTTGAAATTTTAATCTTTAATTTTTTTTTCTTTTCTTAAATTTTAGGTTTTTTTTTAATGTTTGAATTAAAATTTTTATTTTGTTTTTATTTTTATTTTTTTATTCCTATATATTTTTAAATTTTAGGTTTTAAAATGTTTTTATTTTTTAAATTTATTTTTTTCTTAAATTTTAAGTTTTTTTAATGTTTGAATTTTAAAAATTAAAAAATGTTATTTTTATTTTTAAAAATGTTAAAAATATGACACAATTTTTTTATTTTGTTATTCCAGCATCAATTGGTTTTGTTTTGAGGGTGTTTTTTCAATCCTTTTTTTAAGAAACAATTTTGTTTTTAGCACAATTTTATAAAATGTTGAAATTTGACTTTAAAAAAAAACCAAGTGCGTTCTGGAATACACTTTTTTTGGTTTTTGGGGTGTTTTTTCATGTTTTTTGAGTCTTTTTGGGCTAGAGTTCTCGTTTTGAGGTCATGTTACCTATTTCATCCCTAACAGTGTTATTTCTCTATGCTGCCATTTGCAACATATTTGATCTTGTATATCCACCTGGATCCTACAACAGATCTACCCTGTGGTCTAGGGACTACTTGCCAGACAAAATTTGTCATGATGGAGCTATACTCCTCTACCGTGGAATCTACCCATACTTGATGCTGAGTTTCTTCCCGAAAGGTAGAGGACTATCCAACCTGAGCTACCAGTGCTTGATATCTATCAGGTTGTTTCCTTATCTTCTTCCCTTCTCTAGGTGTTCCAAAAATTCCTTCTACATCTCTAAGAATTTGTTGGAGTTCTCTGCTCAGTCTCCCATCAGTGGTGGGTGGTATCACCTGTTCTTCCTCTTGTTCTTCGTCCTGTTCTTCATTAGAGGAGCTTCCCTCAGAACAATTGTGCCTTGGAGAGGCACTAGACCTCTCCTCCATAGGTCCTTGAGGTTGTACTAGTGGATATTCCTCAATCTACGTATCTGTGGCCATCTCTTGAGATTTCCTAAAGGATTTCTCTTCCAGGAATTTTACATCCCTTCTTACCATGACTTTCCTGCTCTCTGGAATATAGACGTGGTATGCCTTTGCATTCTCACTGTAGCCCATCAGAAAACCTTTTTCTGCAGTTTGATCCAGATTCTTTCTCTTTTCCTCTAGAACGTGGCAGTATGCTATAATGCCGAATATCCTGATGTGGCTCACTTCTGTCTTGCTGCCTGTGAACACAATTTCAGGAGTCACCTTCCCCAAAGCCCTATTTGGAACTTTGTTATGAATATAGACTATTGTGTTGCAAGCTTCTGCCCATAAGAATTTGGGCATTTCTTGGTTGTACAACATTGCCCTCGCAGCTTCTATTATGGTCTGATTCTTCCGTTCTGCAACCCCATTTTGTTCTGGATTGTAAGGAGTTGTCCACTCTCTCTTGATGCCTTCCTGTGCATAGAAATTTGTGAAGTCTTTATCGATATATTCTCCACCATTATCTGACCTTAACTTCTTGATTTTATTTCATGTAGAGTTCTCCACCAATGATTCAAAATCTTTAAACCGATTAAATACTTCATCTTTGGTCTTTAGAAAATAGATCCAAGTTTTCCTGGAATAATCATCAATGAAGGTGGAAAAATATTTTTCCCCACTGAGAGTTGTTGCAGACATCAGACCGCAAATTTCAAAGTGTATTAACTATAATACACCTTTATCTCTACTACTGCTTCTTGGAAATGCTGCCTTAACATACTTCCCTAGTACGCATCCTCTTCAAACATTTTCTTTATTTGTGCTAAGTTTAGGAACCCCTATGATAGTATTTTTTATAATCCCCAAGGCTCCATGATGTATATGCCCCATCCTTTTGTGCCATATCTCATTCAAGTCTCTTTTGTATGTACTGTCGATTAGGGCCACCGAAGATTCAAGATGGAGCTTATACAACTTGTGACTTCTTACTCTGATTTGTGCCTTTTTTCTCCAGTTAGGATGTTTCACATATAATTTATCTTGAATAAAGTATATGGCATAGCCCTTGTTTTGAAGTTGAGACACCGAGAGTAAGTTCATCCCCAACCCTGGTACATGCAGAACATTCGTGGTTCAAGTATTGTGGCCATCCTTCGTCTAAAAAGTTACGGTACCTCTCCTGATGGGGGTACATTTTGCCTTATTTCCCATAGTTATTTGAAAATTCATCTGCTCTTCTTGATAGATTGAAAAACATTCTCGAACCTCCGTCACATGAGCAGATGCTCCACTGTCAATATACCAAACATATGGAGGAGTTGTGCTTGATACACAGGCAAGATCCTCCTCTAGTCTAGATGTCATCACCTTCATGTCATGTTCCCTTTGCATTTCTGCGTGCTCCAGAGGACTGCATGAGTCCTTTTGAATGCGTGAACCCTTCCTTTAGTTCATGTTAGATCTTCCATTCATGTCAACTACGTTGTCCCTTCAGATCTGCAATTGCTTTGATACTATGTAGAAATTTCTGAATCTTATATCTTATGCAGAAATTATTACTGTTGACCTAGTTATGCTCCTCCTACTTATCCAAGTTATTAACTAAATTAATTCAAGTTAAAATTGAAGAAAAACATATAACAGATATCTACCAATTCAGATCTAGAATAAGCATATGCACACATTGATAAAGTGACATAGTTATTTCTGGACAAATAGTCCCCAAAAAAACCCAATGTGGGAAAACCGATCTCTCGCTACTGTAGGATTCTATTTTTAAGAACACTTCTGAATACACAACTCTGGGTTCCAGATCTGGAAAACCTGACAGAGAAAAATCTAGATCTATAGCTCACTGGCTTATCTAGGGCAAAAATAGTGACTGATCCAGACCCTCAAACAAGATTTACATAACTCAACCACATCTAGGCCTAGAAACCCCAGCGTTGCCCCTGAAAGGCTCTGTGTCAGCCTTTGAAGCCCCTGAAAGCTTCTACATCAACCTTGGATGGCCTCCAAACCCTTAGCGCTACTCCAGAAGGGACTGCTTACCCCAGAATGGGTGATGCAGTCACTATGCTTCCACTAAGGGTCTTTGCGTAACCCTTGAAGGGTTTCTTGAAAAATTACGTTGTCCTTGTTGCTGCTGCTGCTGCTGCCTTCCTCTGTGTTGTCCTTGAGCTGATCTCTTCTCTACCTTTTCTGTATTCTAGACCCTGGCATCAGATCATCCCCTTAGTCTAAATTCCCCTCTGTAGCTGAAACACTTCTGAGTATTCTTAGCAAACCCCGCCCTATAATCTTAGCTTAGGTTCAGTGCTCTACATTTGTGTGTGTTTGCAAATGATCCCAAGTCTTTCCTTTATACTTTTCTTGTTGACAAATCAACGGCCATAATCAGATCTTGAATCAATGGCTAATATTAAAAGAAATCTTGATCCGTGTGAATTAAGAAAATTTCATTACATGTTTAATTAAATTCACTTTAATTATTTTATTTTCCTAAGTTTTAACTTAGGAAATACATAAAAATAATTAATTATTTTAATATCTCCTAAACGAGATGAAATTTCCCAAATCCATTTCTGGGTCTTGTAGATCAAGTGAACTCTAGTCCTTCCTCAAAATTTGGGACCTAGAGCACAACTGATGCTACCCCAAATACACAAAATCTCAACACATGGCTACTAGCTTGGAAACATGTGAGGCTATTTGGTTGACGAAGCTACTTATCGGGTTGTTTAGTCAGAGGTTGGATCCCAGTTTCATAAGTTGTGATAATCATAGTTGCATCAAGCTCTTTGGAAATTCTATTTCGTAACCACTCCAAACACATCAAGATCGAGTACCACCATATCAGATATTGTGTTCAAAGGGGTAAAGTCAGACTTCAATATGTACCTACAGAGGACCAAACTGTGGATATATTGACCAAGAATTTGGGGAAATTTTGTCTATTTTAGAGATAAATTGGATATATTATAGAACACCTTCCCCCTCTAAGAGGGAGTGTTCATTGAAGTTAGAGATGGAAGGTTTCTGCTAAATTTAGAAGTGCACTATATCTGGCACAAGAACCTACATTTGAAGCTAAGGTGCAGTCTTACTTTCTCTTAAACCTAACTTAGGAATATTCTCTAATTTTCCTATAGTCAAAAATAGTAAATCGAACTAAGCATACATGTAGATTTGATCTCAATTCAACTTTAGTTCAATGACAAAATTTTGCTTGAGTTCAAGAGGCTAGTTCATTTTAGTTCAAGATGTCACTTATGTTGATTTTCTAGTGAAATCCAGACTAGAACAATTTTTCAAATTGATAACTACTTCCAATGATACAATTAGTATTCTTATAGCATTCCAATCATTAAGAAGTTATACTTGAAAATTTTCAACTGTTCACTTTCATCAATATAACAATAGAGATCATAGTAATACAACAATATACAAGAGACACCAAAATTTAGGCTAGCAGCCAGGGAAAAACTCACAAGGGGAAAACCCAACATTCTTTCTTTATGAGAGAGAATTCAATTCATAAACAAGGGCTCTTTGACCACGACCCAAGGAAGGAATCACTATCTCAATCCCCGACTATATAGTATCTTAGTCAAATGACCCAAGGGAGAGAATATCAAAATAAGTATCTTTGAACAAACTAGTCTCCTAGTCATCATAACCCAAGGGATCACTTTATGCCTTAGAACCAAGCTCCTCAACCATACTCACTAGCCTAACCTATGGGAGTGACAATCTTCCTAACCATAATCTATGGCCTCTCAGTTACAATCCAAGGAAGATTTCCAATCATATGAGGCTATACAATCAATGCTCCCTCTCTCCCAAAGAGCGATTCTAAAAAACTCCAAGTTGTTATCTGAAATAAGAAAACTTCATCTGGGACAATGGCATAATTAAAAAATCAACAATTTTCTCATCAACAGGGACATATTCGAGCCTTGAAACTCCCCTCTTGACAATATTTCGGATGTAATGATACTTGATCTCAATGTGCTTCGACCTGTCATGAAAAATCAAGTTCTCAAAAATCTTTACACAACTTTGATTATCACAATAATGGTTGATTCTAGCACCTATTCAAAAAAACCATCAAATAGCTTTAAAATCCGCACAACTTCAGAAGAAGTTGAACAAGAAGCAACATACTCAGCCTCAAGAAAACTAAGAGAAACACAAGTTTTCTCCTTACTAGACCATGAAATCATATCAAATCCCAAGTTAAAACATAAACCAAAGGTTATATTTCTATCATCAGAGCTTCCGGCCCAATCAGCATCAGTAAAGCCATGTAGATGATGTTTTTCATTAGAAACATATTTCATACCATAGTCAATGATGTCACGTAGATATTTCAATATTTTCGTCACAACCCAATGCTCAACCAAGAGTTGGATCAACATGTTCATAGCATAGAAAATATTAAGTCTAGTGTTCACAAGATAGTTCAACGAGCCAATCAATTTGCGAAACATAGAGGGATCAATCAAATCAGAATCACAGTCATAATCTTCAATTTTATCATCATCGAAGTGTCCATGGACTTGCAGTCCATCATGCCAAATTTATGAAAGAATCTTAATAGTGTACTTGCCTTGTCCAACAAAGATTCCATCAGGATTTTACCAAATTTATAATCCCAAATAGTAATGCATAAGATCAAGATCCTTCATTTCAAATCAGATATCAACTCCCTCTTACATTGGACAATGAGAACTTCCACCTCTATCAGAAAAAAAAAATCATCTACATACAGTAGAAAAATGAAGGGCTTTCCTTCAACAACTTTCAAGTACAAATTCGAATCAACATCACTCTTCTTGAAACCAAGGCTCAAAACATATCTATCAATGTGAGAGTACCATGCACGAGGATCCTACTTAAGCCCATACAAGGCTTTCTTCAATTTGAAAGCATGTTTCTCTCTATCATGAATCTCAAAGCCTTGAGGCTTCTCAATATAAAATTCTTCTTCAAAGACTCCATTCAGAAAGGTAGTTTTGACATCTATTTGATACAATTTCCAATATGCAATAGAAGTAAGAGCAATGACATATCTAATAGAAGCATACCTAGAAATGAGAAAAAATGTCTTCATAATCCTCTCCCTCTTTTTAGGATAATCCTCGAGCCACAAATATTTCCTTTTACTTCTTAATACTTCCAGCAGTTGCATGCTTGATTTTGTAGATCCATTTTGAAGACATAATAGATTTCCGTTCAGGTCTTGGGAAGATTTCCCAAACATCATTCTTCAATATAGATTGGTACTCTTTAATTGTGGCATATTTCCAAACTTGATGCACATTTTCTTCTTCATATGTGTATGGCTCGAACTCAATGATATTACACATCATTGTTGCATAACCTGAATATTTATTCGACCTCTTGCTTTCGCTGAAGGTCCCATGAGGTGCAACATGTCCTTCAGCTTCCTTCAATGTTCTTTCAATCTAAACAGGTCTCTTTCTAGTCTCATGTACAATGGCTTTTGGAGATTCAACAAATTCATGATCATCAGACTTCATGATGATATTGTTCCATAGGTTCAGGTTCTTTAGATTTCAATTACACATTATTTGGATCCAGATGTATCTCATCATCAGAGTCCAAGTGTGAACCCTTGGACTTCTAGAAAGCAGCATCTTCATCAAAGATAACATCCCTGTAAGTTTCAGTAGAATGTATCCTAGTACATAGACCCTCAAGGACTTTGAATTTTCATTGTAGCCAACAAAATTTCTTTTCCTCCAGGAAGGTTCCAACTTCGTTCTTTTCTTCTTGGGCACATGGACATAAACAAGACAACCAAATATTCTTAAATTTTCAACGTTGGGTCTCTCACCTGTGTAGACTTCTTAAGGAGTCTTGTAATACAATATTCAATGTAGGCATTTATTTTGAACATAAATATTTGTCCTTGAAGATTCTCCCCATAGAAATATCGACAACGCTTGATCATGAAGCATGACCTTAGCGGCTTCCATAATGGTCGTAATATTCCTTTCAACAATTCCATTTTTTTAGGATAGCATGGAACTATCATCTCCCAATTAATTCCATCATCCCTGCAAAAGGAAATCAATTCTTTGGATACATACTCTCCTCCATTTTTGGACCTTAAAGTCTTGATTCTTCTTCTTGTAGTATTTTAAACCCGTGCTTTGAATTTTTGAAACTTATCAAATACTTCATCCTTGTATTTCAAGAAATAAATCCATGTTTTATGAGATAAATCATCAATAAAAGTTACATAATATAGATGACCACCCAAGGAATTATCACGCATGCGCCCACAAACATCAGAATGCACAAGATCCCAAATTCCTTTGGATCTACTATTAATGTTAGTACATCTTCCTTTAACATTTTCCCAAGAGCACATCCCTTGAAAAATATATCATGTTCAATTTTGACTTCTGGTACACATTTAAAAAAATATTTCATTCTAGAAAAGGCCAAAGAGATTTGTAAACACAAATGCAACAACTCCAACAAAAATTCATCTCAAAAGAAATATCAATAGACTCAGAGACCAAGGAAAATACACTAACCACCCAACTTGAAGAAACAAGAAGCTAAGAAGAGATCCTATGGAAACATAAGTCTTAGATATGCTAGCTCAAGGAAGGAGAAAGGAACACAAAATTCTTTCACTTCTCCACAATCCAGCACAAGATGCATAATCGAATCACAATCCTCAAGAATCAAACTGGGGAGTGTATAGAAAAACATGAGGACATCACAGAGGAACTTCTCAACCACTTCAAGGACATCCTCAAAGAATCCAACATCCAGCGACAGTAGGCCATTGAGAAAATCACACAGCATATTCCAAAATTGGTCAATGAGGATCATAACAGGATGCTGCTCAAAGCCACAACACTGATAGAGTTCGAACAAGAGGTTTTCAAATTAAAAGAAGGGAAAGCCCTAGGGTTGGATGAATTTACCATTAACTTCTTCCACTTCTTCTGGGATATTATCAAAGAGGAAGTTTGGGGCATAGTGAAGGAATCATGCAACACACACTGGATCCTTCCATCTCTCAATGCAAGCTTCCTCACTCTCATCCCAAAGGAAGATAATTCCGCTTCTCCAAGTAAGTACATACCAATAGAACTCTGCAATGTAATTTACAAAATTATTTCCAAATTTATAATAGATTGAAATAGATTCTTCCCATGCTCATCTCACCAGAGAAAACGGGCAATGTTGAGGGCATGTAGATCCTTGATGGAATCATTCTAACCCATGAGGTCATCCACTCCTTAAAAACTTGAAAAAAGTTGGGCATGCTCCTCAAAATTGACCTTTCCAAGGCCTTTGAAAAGCTCAGATGGAACTACATAAAGCAAGTCCTTCTAGCCTTTGACTTCAGTCAAACTTGGGTTCGTTGGATCATGAGCTTGATATCCTCTCCTTTCATCTCTATCCTAGTCAACGGAAACCCCTCAGAAACATTCAATCCCTCCAAAGGTATATGGCAAGGATATCCTCTCTCGCATTTTCTCTTTGTTCTTATGGCTGAGGGTCTGGGCTGCCTGATCAAGATCTCGATCCAATCTCATGACCTTCAAGGAATCCCTTTATGAAATCTTCCCCCATTTCCCATCAACAATTTGTGGATGACAACATGATCATGGGTCACCCCTTTGTGTAGGGATCTCACACCCTCAGATTCCTTCTTGATTATTTCTCTGAAGCCTCTAGAACCACTGTTAACCCTAAAAAATCTAAAATCTTCTTTTTCAACATGCCTATTATCACCCAGCGCAACATAGCTCACATCCTGGGCTTCACCACAGCCTCTTTGCCATCCAAATACTTGGGAGCTCCTCTCAGGGACTCAACTATCAAACATTCATCCTGGAGAGAGCCATTGGAAAAAATGGAGACTAAACTATCCACTTGGACTCATCGCTCTCTCAACATAGCCGCACGCCTGGTTCTCATCAAATATGTTCTTCAATCTCTGCCCATATACCTCTTTTCTATTATGGCTGCACTAGAATGGGTCCTCAAAGCCATCTGCAACCTTCAACGAACTTTCCTCTAAGTGGGATCTAAAGACAAGCACAAATGGGCACTAGTCAAATGGAAATATATATGTATGTCGAAAACACAGGGAGGACTTGGTCTAAGAAACCCGAAGCCCAAAAAAAACATCATGGGCGCCAGTCTATGGTGGAAATGGGTATCCAACCCTCATATATTGTGGGTGACCCTATGGGCTTCCAAACATGCCAGAAAGTGGTCCAAGGAGGAACTAATTAGATTCAATATCACTCTTGGAGGATCCCAAATCTGGAATGCAGATAGTCAACAAAAACAAATGATCCAATCTCACAGCTTCTGGGAACTGCATGGTGCAACTCAAGCCATGTCCTAGGAGGATTCATGGCACAAATTCCTAGTCTATCCTCAATCTTCCCTCACCCCCTCTGGCACATGGTCTTATAGGTAAGAGAACAAAACTGCGTCCAATAATTTTAGACTAATGGAGCAACTCAATGTTACAGGAATTGGATCCACACAGATAGATGGCAGACAGACTGGAACAATGAACAACAAAGAGATATTTGGGAGGAATTAACAAAAATAAGAATCATAGCTTAGCAAGGGCTAGACATTATCTGGTGGGGCCATACTCCAAGTGGTAATTGCTCAACTAAGGAAGCCTACCATCTCATTCAACCGCTGAACCCTGGCCCTAAAAATAATCTATGGAAGAATATATGGACAACTAAGCTCTGGCCCAAAGTAGATACATTTTTATGGCTGCTAAGTAAAAGATGCATCCTCACATGGGAGAATATTATGAAGAGAGGCTTTGTGGGTCTTTCGAGGTGTCCTCTATATCAGAATGACATCGAAAACATCGATCACCTGCTGGACCTCTACCCCACATCCAAGACTTTCGGGGACATGATTGAAATACTATGTAGAAGATCCAATCAAGATTGGGGCAACATCACTAATACCATTAGCAGGTGGTAGGATGATCCCTATTCCAACAATCTCCTAAATTGTCTCTAGCAGCTCATTCTAGGCCTACTCATATGGAACCTTTGGGAAGAATGAAATAGCAAGATATTTAATTATATTGCACTAAATAAAGAGAATATCTAGGCCAAGCTACACAACAACTTAGAAGAAACTCTTGCGATGGCCCACTGGGGGAAGGATGAATTCCTGAAAAACACTCCTGAATGAACCATTTGGAAAAATTGGCACACAAATATTGCACCCCCCCCCCCCCCCGAGGATAAATCCTCCCCGAGCATAGGCAAGATCTGCAAACCTGAACACTGGAATGCCCCCCTAGCCGATTTTTTCAAATGAAACTTTGATGGAGCCTCCAAAGGCAACTCAGGGGAGGCCGGATTTGGGGGCATCTTAAAATATTCTAGTGGCAACCCCCTTCATGCCTACTATGGAAACTTGGGGTGGGATGATAAAAACTTCGCGGAGCTGGAGGGGCTTATACAGGGTATCTCCATAGCCAGTGAGCTTAATTTTTTCCCACTAGAAATGGAAGGAGACTCACAACTCATCATCCAAGCGGCCAACCACATCCTCCTTGGCACTTCTTCCAGAAAGGTCTCTACTAGATGGAGGCTAGACAACTGTCTCAAATATCTAGAACAACTACTGCAACATCACATGGCCATTACATTCCACCATGTGCATAGAAAGGCAAACACCGTTGCAGATTTCCTGGCCAACAAAGTAGTGGATAACTAATCAATGCTATATCACTCTAATTTTTCTTAGATTCAGGATGAAATCCTATGCAAGAACTGCTACACTCTCCTCCCAAAGGATCAAATTCCCCCAGATGTGGGTGACATGCACTGATCGTGCGAAGAAATATCTTCCCATGATCATGCTGACGACGCCCTACAACGCCAGCATTAAATTGATGCGGAAACTAAATTCATCAATAATTTATAATGGTTCTCTACTATACCTAATCTCTTTCCATAATCTGAACCACATGCAGTCTCACTTGGACTGTCCCTCATCACATCTGCGAGTGTGCCACAACCCCTCACCGCATCTGCGCTCGTGCCACAAGTCTTCAAAAGGCACTGAAGCTCCTCATTCCACCATATCTCTACTTCTCCAACTAGTCTCTAGATCCATTTCTATTATTCCCCTCACCATCATGCTGCTACTTCAGCTTCCCTGCGTGCTCCCCCTGCTACACACTCTCCCTGAGGCACGCCCCCCTGCAACACGATTCCCCCTTTGTTTTCCTCCTAGCTATGTGCCCCCTGCTACATGCCCCTAGGTTGTGTGCCTCCCTATGGAAATCCCCTCCTCTTTTTCCTGTCCCTGCTGTGCGCCCGCTGCTACGTGACCCTTTGTTGCGCGCACCCCACACCCCCCTGTCGCTCTGCATCTTTTCTATGTGCTCTCCACCTGCTTACCTCTCTCCTCTAAGCTCGAATTCCCTACCTCTGCTTGTTAGCTTCCCCATGGCCCTGCGACAACATCGAAATATCATCAGGGGTAGCCAAAGAGGTGCATTATCAAGGAAGTATCACCATGGTCAAGATCATCATTTGGAATCCGTTGAAGGTTCCTCTTTAGGAAGTCACAATAGGGATGCTACTCAAAGGCTTGATCACACCCAAGAAGAGAATGCCTTAACTTTGGAGAAACTGAGGCATAGAAGAGTCCCCAGGAAGTCTACCATTGCACACTCTAAGCTGCCCACTCCTCAGAAAACTGAGCTACTCCCTGTTCATGAGCCAGCGGAGGAAGAGACAAACATTTGGATCATGGATTTGGAGGGAGTCTGGACCAGAGTTATAGATGCAAAGTACCCTGTTGCTCCTATCATCTACGTGGCCCCCCCCAAAGGCCCCGCGCAAGCCAACAACTGAGGAGGAGGCCATTGCATGTGAATATGAATGCCTCATCGAGGAGGAGGACCTCATAACAGAGGATGGTGAAAGAACACCATGACTGCGTGGTAGCTTTTTTCATCTCAATTTTTTGTCATTTCAGGACATACTATATCTATTTTGTTTTTATATGTGTTACAGAAAAATTTGTAAAACATGATTGTTTGACGTTATTAAGGGGCTGGTTTCCTCCTAGGAGGAAGCCCTAAACTTGCTTTATTTTGAAAGCTTCTAAGGCTGGGATTGGCTAAGCACCGCTTGCCATCTCATCCCAACGCCCATGTAAAGTTTCTTTTATGATATAATATAGCTTAGCCTAACTTACAATATATATATATATATATATATATATATATATATATATATATAAATAAGTTAAGAATATATACATTTTAAAAAAGATGTAATAATATTCTTAATCATGAAGATTCACTCTTACTTTACCATGAGATTTCTTAATAGCTTTTGTGACAATATTATGGGTCTATATTGTGACTTAGGAATACAAGATGTCCAATATGACATGTGTTGATATGCCATTTTATTTAATTATTAATTTGAAATAAATAAATTAAAAGAGTATAAATAACTTGGAGATAAATCTTAACCCTTGATTTATGAATACTATTATGAATATTTTTATATATTTTGAAATAAACACCCTTATTAGCTAGGACTCAAGCAATATGTTGACCAATATTAGTTTAACATTGACCAATACAACTTATAATATTTAACTTTGAAAAAGACATATTTATTTTTCAATATTATTGCAAAAATTAAATTTCAAACATTTGACTCGACCATAAAATTGAAGGTCTTATTGTAGCTTTTGCCCAATATGGATAACTACCTCAGATTTTTGCCATAATTTTTGGATGTAGTTGCAATATTTATGCCATCAATTTTATATATTTTTGGAGTGGTTTTTCATTGTTAATATCCATACTAGAACCAACCAAAATTAAAATCTTTGAAAATTTAAGCAAGTATTTGCATAAAAAATGGATAGGAACAAGATGAAAATAAATATACTTATCAAGAGTTACTGCACACCATTATTTATGTGTTATTTAACATTTTAATAAGTAGGAGTAAAAATATAAATGTACAGACTTACTAGTGGTTACTACCAACCAAAATTTATGCCACTCCTTCCTTGTTAGTTAGGAATTAATTTTTGGATTTCATTTATGAATTTGCAATTTTTAAGAAAACATGATTTATACTTGAGTGATAGGGACTAAGTTGCCCTCGCTATCTCATGCATTTACCTTCATGAAAAGCTAAACACATTTTTTTAGCATGTTCTACCAGCTATCCCATGACTAACCTCAATACATTGGAATAACTGCAGGCTAGAGTACGATTGTCCATTAGGCTGGGAACATACATGTTGAACATTGCTTTTAAGTTTGTGCTTGTTGAATTGGAGGTTTTCTCATTGCAGAAGCTACTCACATATGACATACTATTAAAATGTAGAGCACATATAACTAGTGGAACCTTAGATTTTTTTTTTTCCATATTATATGAAGATCTACAAATATATAGTTTCCATTCACAGTCTTGATATAGAGAGTGGACCATTAGATTTTTTTTTTCTAGATTATATGAAGAATTACAAATATATAGTTTACATTCACTATCTTGATATTATTTATCTTAAATATGCCTCAAATTCTAAGTTATTCTATGACGAAATGTATAATTACATCGAAAATTATCCAAATACACTTGGAATATGGAAGGAGGAGTAGGTGAAAGCCTGGAAACCCATTGTAAATTCCCATTGTCAATGTGTAAACAGGAAAAGAGGCATTTTCATATTAGAAGAGCTTCCCATATGGATAAGGACATATCCATTGCTATAATTTCCTTCCACTTTGTTAATATGTATTGGATTAAAATTATTTTTATACTGAAAAATATTTTATTGGTTAGTATGGAAACCATTTTATGTTTTTTTCAAAGAGAAACTATAATATGTATTGGATTAAAATTATTTTAATATTGAAAAAATATTTTATTTGTTAGTATGGAAACCATTTTATGTTTTTTTCAAAGAAACCATTTTGTTGTGCCGAGAGGCGCATTCTACGCCTGGATGTGTAAGTATGTCGCAAGCCAAAATAAAAAAACTAAAGAAAATTTAAACAACAAAATCTAAATAATGTTGGGTTAAACAATAACTTACATAACCATATAAAGAAACAATTAAAAATTTAAAATAAATTAATAGGTTTACGAACAATCAAGAAAATATGTGGTAAATAAATAAAAATATAAATAAAATAGAGGTATGGTAAATAAATAAAACCTCTTTTTATACATACTCAGGAGGTATGGTAAATAAATAAAAAATATAAAGTGATATGGTAAATAAATAAAAATATAATAAACTAGATGTATGAAATAAAACCTGTTTTTATATTTACTCCATAAACCTTTATATTTACAAAAACTCAAAAAATAAGTTTTATTTAGGTGAATCCTATGGGCCAAATACCACCGGACTAATTATTATTAATATTATGGAACAAATACCATATTTATAAAATAGGTATGGTAAATAAATAAATATAAAAGAGGTATAAAGAGGTAAGATAAATAAATAAAAATATGTCAAATAGGATTAGAAATCAACATCTCATTATATATGAAGTCTATGACCCAAATACCATGGACCAAATTATTATTAATACCTTGCAAAAAGAAACATTATTAAGCCTAACATTAATATTATTAAATTTAATAACTATGGATTAATACAATGTGAAATTTTCTATATTATAATATATATTAATATATCATGATATATATATATATATTAACTATAGATATATATGGGAGGAAATAACAAAGACATATGATAGAGTTGGAGAAATAGGGGGAGCGATAAGAGAGATGGAGATAGAGAAATAGGGGGAGTGACAAGGGAGAGATGGAGATAAACTGAAGGAGAGGGGAGAGGAGCAATGAAGAGAGAGAGAGGGAGATGAGTGAGAGAGGTAGAGAAGGGTAACAAAGGGAGGGATACATAAATATGGAGGTGGGAGAGAGAGAAGGAGATAGGGAGGGAGAAGGAGAGAGGATTGGAGCGTAGAGAGAGAGAGAGAGAGAGAGAGAGAGAGAGAGAGAGAGAAGGGAGAGGGAGATAGGAGAGAAAGGGAGAGAGAGGAAGGATGGGAGGAGGAGGAGAGAGGGAGGGATAGAGATATGGATTTGGAGGGGGAGAGAGGGAGGGAAGAATAAAGGAATATAAAGTGAGAATTTGAGAGAGAGTGAGTGACAAGGGAGAGATGGAGGGAGAGTGTGTATGTTTATGGGTGAGATAAAGAGACATAGGAGTGATGGAGACAAGGAGGGGGAGGGGGGTGAGACGGGAGAAGGAGAAAGGGAGGGATATAGTAACATAGATGGAGAGAGATATAGAGTGATGGGGGAAGAGAGAGGATTGGAGGGCATATATATATATATATATATATATATAGAGAGAGAGAGAGAGAGAGAGAGAGAGAGTGATGGGGGAAGAGAGAGGGAGGTAGAAGAGGAAGGAAAAGAGACAGGGCTTGAAAGAGAGGAGGAGAAAGGGAGGGATAAATATATGGAGTTTGAGGGGGAGAGAGGGATGGATAAAGATATGGAGCCGGATGGGGAGAGAGGGAGGGAAGAAGAAAGACATAGAGTGAGTAGTGGAGAGAGAGAGGGAGTGAAAAGGGAGAGATGGAGAGAGAGTGTGTATGTTTGGTGGTGAGATAAAGAGAAAAACAAGGAGAGATGAAGAGATGGGGGGCAGAGTGAGGGAGGTAAGAATAAATACATAGAGAGTGAAAGGTGGAGAGAGAGAGAGAGGGAGTGATAAGGAAGATGGATAGAGGGGGAGAGAGGATTGAACGAGGGAGAGGTGGAGGAGGAGGGGCTAATAGATATATAGATTGGAGAAATATAGTGTATGTTTTGGGGTTGATATATATAGACAAAGGGAGATAGAGATATAGATGGAAGGTGGAGAGAAAGAAGAGATATATGGAGAAAAGGAGGGAGGGACAAAGATATTGATAGATATGTAGTGAGAGAGAGTGTGTGTTTCGCGGGATGTGATAAAGAGACAAAGAAGGAGAGCTTGAGGAGATATAGATATATATGAAGGGGGGAGAGAGGGAAGAATATTTCTTACACTAGATGCATTGATTTGAGTGTATATGGTGATTTCTAATCCTATTTGATTGTTTGCACTAGACGCATTGATTTTAGTGTAGTTGTTGATTTCTAATGATATTTGATTACTTGCACTAGATGCATTGATTTCAATGTAAATGATTTCTAACCTTACTTGATTTATTGCACTAAATGCATTGATTTCAGTGTAGATGGTGATTTCTAATCCTATTTGATTGCTTGCATTAGATGCATTAATTTCAATGTAGATGTTGATTTATAATTTTATTTATTTTCTTGCAATAGATGCATTGATTTCATTGTAGATGATTTCTAATTGATTGCTTGAACTAAATGCATTGATTTCAGTGTAGATAGTTATTTCTACTCCTATTTGATTTCTTGCATTCGATGCACTAATTTCATTGTAGATGTTAGTTTTTAATCGTATTTTCCTACTTGCACTAGATGCATTGATTTGAGTGTAGATGTTGATTTCTAATCCTATTTGATTACTTGCATTAGATGCATTGATTTAAGTGTAGATATTGTTTTCTAAGATGCATTGATTTCAGTGTATATGTTGATTTATGATTTTATGTAATTGGATGTATGATACTACATTAATTTTAAAGTCATTGGATTAATAGTGTCCATTGATTTCACTATAAGCACAAAAGCTTATTGACAATGCATATTTATTTTTGTGTTATAGTAATTGAACATATTAATATTGGAGAGTAAGAGAGACAAAGTATGATGTTTATTACAACAACTCGAGCTAAATATTTAAATGGTTTATGATTCCAACTGTTATTTTCATATAATCGATATAAACATATGAAAAAACTAACAAGGGTGTCATTAAGAATAGTAGAAGAAAATAGTTTAAGATTCATCACAATGAAGGCTATTTGTAATTGACTACATTCTTATTATTTACATTTTCTATAATTCAATATTATTACATTGTCACTTTGCATTCAAAAATTTTATTTTATCATTTTTCATGATTAAAGTTATTTATATTTTTTATCATGTCAAACAGAGGTAACTATCAAAATTTAAAAATAGCCAAATCCTAATTTATTAAAGTTACCTGTTATAGTTTGAAGTAGATGTTTATTGTGTGTTTACATTAACAAGAGTTTCTATATAAATAATTTTTAATGTAAAAATATTTAAATATATGTTAATGATTTGAATATAAATTTATTGTGAAATAAAATTGTTTATAAATGTGTATAACTTAATTATAATTAATAATATTAAATGATAGTAAAATAATATGAAAATTAGTAATAATAATTATTAATTAACAACAAAAATATATTTAGAAATTACTAACAGATATTAAAACAAATTGTGTCCCAAATTATAATGAGCCTAGATCCATCTTAACTCCGGATCTATCAAGCGCCTAGAGGGATCAAATCTCTTGAGGTGCAAACCTCTTTTTTGAGTGCAAAACTTGAGGAAAGGTTTGCACCTCGATAGATTTGATCCCTCTCGGCACTTGATAGATTCAGAGTTAAGATGGATCTAGGCTAGTCTATTAATTAGATTCAACTATGTTTCTGTATTATTATATGTTTTTTTGGTGATTGAACAACATTTTCATTCATTATATGTTTTTTTGGTGATTGAACAACATTTTCATTCATTTTATTTTAATAAAGATGGGTAATAGGGTTTATGGAATGATGATTATCAACACAATAGGTAGTCACCCATTTCATCATCATATAGAAAAATATAGGGAAATATTGTGTTGATCAATTGCATGGAATTTTCAGTTTATCCTACTCCTCAAGCTCTTAAAATTGAGGAGTTGGAAATACTGAGAAGGGGGGGGGGGCGCAGGGTGAATCAGTATTCCTTTCAATTAGAGCGTTAGTTAATCTTCAATTATTATCAGTGTTTGTACAATGAGAGAAGAAAACAAGAGGAACACAAATTCACATAGTTTTTAAGGTGAAAACCCACTCCTAGACAAAAACAACCTAATTCTTTTCTAATAATTCTTTAAAATTCAACTCCAATTGAAAATAAAGCTCCAACTTCCTAGAATCTAGAAAAGCATTCTTCTCCAGCTCCCACTGGATGGACGCTCCAACGATCGAGATTCTTCAGTAGTCAACTGAACGGATGCCCCAACACCCAATGAGATACAACTCACCCTAGCACCACCCTACAACCCTATAGAAGAATAAAATAAGAATGGACTCCCGTACCAGGGAAAATGGTCCACTTTACAATGATATAGAATGATGTAGAAGAATAATATATACTAGACCATAACCCCAACTTTGACACAACCACCTAATGATGATCCTAGACCTCCCAACACTGCCTCTTCAACCCTTGGCAGATAGACACTAGTATAATTTTTACAATAATGTATTTACAATGACTTAGTACAAAGATACCTTTACAATGATTGTATGCAGTGCTGCCCAATTGAAGACTTCATAGGATTAACTTATTGCTACTGTTATGCACCTTGGTTGATGCCCTTTTCATGCTACCCTCTGCTGCACCTTGCTTTGCTTTGCTGCCCTAGAAAGTCTGTTCCTTTGCAACCCTTGACAACACATGATCTAGCTTTTTCTTTGCCTTCTAGGAGCTCGATATTGAATCTAGTGTATCTCTGTTATTTCAGATCCTCAATATCTGAATTTTGGTCCTGTAGTAGTCCTCTGAGTCATCTTTCTAATGCCATAGCTCTGACCCAATTTGGATTCTTCAAGAGAGATTTATACCCAGTCTCTCACAATACCCTAATTATGGAATGTTTTAGCAGAGCGCACTTGTATGGTGTGCCACGTGTCACTGTTTATTCATTTGGCTCTAAAATTGATAGAGAGAAAACTATAGACCATGCACTATCTTCCACTTTTTATGAGAGAGAGTTATGACGATTTTACCAAGGTCACTTCTTTGAGATGAATTTTAGGAGCCTGCAAAAACCATCACTTCCACAGATCATATCTCCAAAAATATTGTGCACCTTGATCTGAAATTTTTACAAAAGCTTCCTTAGGATTTATTCTTCACCTCATAAAAATTTCAGTTTCTAAACCTTTGTATAAAAAACGTTAGAGAGAAAATTCCACGATGACCTATTTCAGATGGTGAAATCCCTTGCATAAGGAGGAAATGAGGATCACAATTTATATAAATACTTAGGTTGAGAGGGGCTTCAAAAAGTGAACGTGGGAGGGATTTTAGGAGCTTAGAAAATATTAATTATGACTTTTCAACGACCCATGCCCCAACCCCATAGGGTTTTAGCCCACTAACTTGGGGTACACACTTCAAACATGAATATCTCTCAAACCATGAAGAATTACATGGCGTGCCATATATCAATGGAAACATCGCGACAAGTAGAAACCATAAAAAGCATTATTGACCCAAAATATATTAATTTGGTAGGTAAAAATTCTCATGCAATATTGGGTTAGCCCCTGGTGCTGCTTGGGTTGACAGCAATGAAAACCACTGATCAACAATTTTCCTATTGTTGCCATAAATTCTATTAAAACAGCTAAAATAAATTCATAATTTGACATTCAACCAATTACTAAGTTGCACTTACAGTAGTTGAGTGAAATTATACAAATTAATTTAATTTATTTTAATATTATATTTATTTTCCCTTTTTAATATTAAGTAGTTGCTATATAAATAATTGTGGAATTAGTTAGTTGTTATCAATGGAATTAGTTAGTTGTTATTAGTCTTGGTTAATATTGAATAGTACTTATAGCTTTTCCATTTCAATATAATTTTGGCGCATTCTACAGCCATGGCCTCGATGTGTAAGTATGTTAGAAGCCAAAATAAAAAAAACTAAAGAAAATTTAAACAATAAATTCTAAATAATGTCGTCTTAAACAATAACTTACATAACCATATAAAGAAATAATTAAAAATTTAAAATAAATTTAAACAATATAAATTTAAAATATGAATAGGTTTAGGAACAATCAAGAAAATATATGGTAAATAAATAAAAATATAAATAAACTAGAGGTATGGTAAATAAATAAAACCTCTTTTTATACATACTCAAGAGGTATGGTAAATAAATAAAAAATATAAAGTGGTATGGTAAATAAATAAAAATATAAATAAACTAGAGGTATGGTAAATAAATAAAACCTCTTTTTATATTTACTCCATAAACCTTTATATTTACAAAAAATAAAAAAAGAAGTTTATTTAGGTGAATCCTATGGGCCAAATACCATGGGACAAATTGTGTTAGATCTAAGACTTTTGTGATCCATAATGTAGATAAAAGAACAAGAACTTTCGGATTAATCACATCACGTTGACCTAATGTTAATGATATGGGACAAATTATTATTAATACCATGGGACAAATAACATGGGCCAAATACCATATTTATAAAAGAGGTATGGTAAATAAATAAATATAAAAGAGGTATAAAGAGGTAAGATAAATAAATTAAATATATCAAATAGGATTAGATATCAACATCTCATTATATATGAAGTCTATGACCCAAATGCCAAGCACCAAATTATTATTAATACCATGCAAAAAGAAACATTATTAACCCTAACATTAATATTATTAAATTTAACAACTATGGATTAATACAATATGAAATTTTCTATATATATATATATATATATATATATATTAACTCTAGATATATATGGGAGGAAAGAACAAAGACATATAATAAAGGTGGAGAAATAGGGGGAGTGACAAGGGAGAGATGGAGATAAATGAAGGAGAGGGGAGAGGAGGAATGAAGAGAGAGAGGGAGATGAGTGAGAGAGGTAGAGAAGGGTAATATGGGGAGGGAGACATAAATATGGAGGTGGGAGAGAGAGAAGGAGATAGGGAGTGAGACTAAGAGAGGATTGGAGGGTACAGAGAGAGAGAGAGAGAGAGAGAGAGAGAGAGAGGGAGGTAGGAAAGAAAGGGAGAGAGAGGAAGGATGAGAGGAGGAGGAGAGAGGGAGGGATAGAGATATGGATTTGGAGGTGGAGAGAGGGAGGGAAGAAGAAAGGAATATAAAGTGAGAAGTTGAGAAAGAGTGAGTGACAAGGGAGAGATGGACAGAGAGTGTGTATGTTTATTGGTGAGATAAAGAGACATAGGAGTGATGGAGACAAGGGAGGGGGTGGAGGGGAGAAGGATAAAGAGAGGGATATAGTAACATAGTTGGAGAGAGAGATAGAGTGATGGGGGAAGAGAGAGGATTGGATGACATATATATATATATATATATATATATATATATATATATATATATGGGAGAAGGAGAAAGAGAGGGATATAGTAAGATAGTTGGAGAGAGAGATAGAGTGATGGGGGAAGAGAGAGGATTGGATGACATATAGATATATATATATATATATAGAGAGAGAGAGAGAGAGAGAGAGAGAGAGAGAGAGATAGAGAGAGAGAGAGAGAGAGAGAGAGAGAGAGAGAGATAAGGAAGATGGAGAGAGGGTGAGAGAGGATAGAACACTACAAGGAAAAGACCCTCTAGCAGAGGTTATAAAGAAGGTTTTTAGTGTTATAAAATTGGCTAGAATTGTCAAAAAAACATATGCTACCACATCCATTTCTAGGAATGGAGGTTTTGGTAGAAATTTTAATGGAAATTAAATGCAACTGAAAAAAATGGGCGACCGGAGGTTATTACGGATGTTTTTTCATCGGTGCGCTACTATGGTTTTAATGCACCAGTGCATACATCTACATGGCACCCCAAGGAGGTCTAAGGAGAATTCACTGGGCCGTTAAGGTATAAAACAACACTGGGCGTAGTGTTGTTGATAGAATGCATGGGGCCATTCTAATTGGTCTTGGGATCTGAGCATTACCCATAGGTTGTATCAACGCATCGGTGCGTATATCTTTATGATGCACCGATGCGCCGTATCACAAAAAGGCACCGAGATTTATAATTGGTATTGATATTCGTGTGGTGCACATGGATCATACAAATGCACCCGTGATTATAGATACATAAGTGCCCAAATACAGAATATCACACAAACACACTGATATTTATAATTGGTATTGGTATTTATACGGTGCCCATAGATCATAAATGCACTAGTGCAAATAGAAACTGGTGCGTATAGACACATAAACACACTGGTTTACAGTTACTGACACGCACTAGTTTTCATTTTGTTTTTTTTTAGAAACATCGACCTGTGACAGTCCAAATATTGTGATTGTTTTAAATTCATTATTCATCAAAATTCGACACATCTTATAACAATATTCATATTAATTACATTTTTATTAATGCATTTGAATGTGTTGTTTGAATTAATTTGTTATATCATATTAGAATTATTGTGGTTTTTTAAAATTCATTATTCATCAAAAGTCGACAGATATATATCTTATAACAATATTCATATGAATTAAATTTTTATTAATGCATTTGAGAACAACAACGGAGAACACAATAGAATAAATTATAAAATATTTTATGATTATATATATATATATATATATATATATAAGACAGTATCTATCATACAAAATGGGACAATTAATATTTGTATCCCTTTGTCTTTCAATTGGGACACTAAGTCCATTATATTAAACAAAATGTCTAATTTCACAGATATATTTAAAAAAATAAAACGCCTTGCTTTCATATCCAAACATAGTGATCATCATTCTTCGCTTGAATTACTGTCACTGCTAGAGCTACTTCCATGACTTGGGTTATTTTCACGAATGTTGTGTTCACGGCGTTGATTTTTTTCTTCTTCTTCACCTTCCATCTATAAACATAAAAATAAAATGAAATGAGTGTATATACATTGGCGAGAATAATGAAAATTGCAATATTAAATAATATACATCAATGTAAATTGAAAAGAAAAATGTCGTACCATAGCAACAATTGACTCATAAACTATATACATTCTCTCAAAACCATGTACCATGCCATCTTTCAAAATTTCATCTGTTGGCGTAGTTCCATACTTTGTTTCCTGCAAGTTTTATACCTCATAAAAAATCATATATTTAATATAAAATATGTTTTTGTTCTATTAATTATAGACGGAGCTAAGAAAAACAAGATCGATGGATGCTGACAAATTCCACAATTAAATTCTGATATGCCAACATATACTCACAACCCATATTTAACTCAATTTCAATCAATTCATCTGATGGTTATTCTTTGTATATTAGCACCTATTTGAAGACATTCAATGATGATTTTTGTAAAACAACTTAAAAAATACAAAAATGAAATCTAGTTAAGTTGTTATAAGGAAGTAACAATTACTCACAAACTTAGAGATAAACCATTTTCTTCCTTGTCGTCCTGTTTTATGTGCTGAATGGGTTCCATTTTCTTTTCTTTTCTACAAGAAAATTATTGAAAATTAATATTTAATGCTAAATTGTTTATTTATTGTATCTAATGATTGAAAAATCAATGATTACATATTACATTTGAAGCACATTGTTGTTGTTGGAAAGAACATCTATACATTCATTCCACTAGATCCCTCAAAATTTTGTAAAAGTTTTTCCCCTTTTGTTAACTTCCGGCACCACTCCAGATGAGCTAAGAAGCAATTGCTTTTCATTTGCATGTTCTATTTTTTTTCTTTGCTTAGAACAACATTCCTTTTCTGAGTTGTTGGTCCCTGTAGAACATTAAACATATGTGAATTAGTATACTTTTTGACACATGTTATCTAATAATTTTAAGTATATTATTAATGATAATTAAAAAAACAAACTCATATTGGATCGATAGTATTTTTTCATTCACCTGATTCATCCTTTTGCAATTTTTTCATTAAACATTTACGCTCTTCTGGTCCTAGATAAGAAATAATCATATTGAGCTTCATCATTTTGTGGCTATACATGATACACAATAAACAATACATATTAGTTAAACTTACATATAGTTCAAAAATAATATTTTTTATAAATAATTTACAAAGAACTTGTCTTTTTTTCTTTTCTTGATGTGTTAACAATATTTTTGTTACTTGATCTTTTGTCAGACATTTATTTATCAATATGAAACTTGTACCATATCATTCATTAATATATTTATAAATAAATTTTCAACTTTTGAGGTAGAAAATAAATCTCAAGGCACTGGTGCGCCTTTCATAAGGTCCGCACTGCCGGCGGTGCATGGGGATATTAACAACGCAACATAAAAACAGTATAATACACTGTACAGTGCGTTGGGTATTGTAAAAACACCGCAAAAAATAGTGTAATAGACCTAACGGTGTGTGGGGTATTATAAATGCATCGCAAAAATGGTGTAATATAATGTACGGTGCTTGCCTAGTTAAATGGAGCACCGGTGCCCTATTTTAGATTTGGCGCATAGATTTAGAAAAAATGTTTTCATTTTTTTTACTACAGTACTTTCGCGATGCATTGTATAATACAACGCACCGCTGCGGTAGAGTACGCAGGGCTCACTGATAAAGAAAAATCCATTTTTTCAAAAATTCACGCAATGGCCGAATGGATTGGGATCCGACTATGAAAATTGTCCCGTTGCTTGGACGTCAATCTAAAATGAAAAACCCTAATTCTGAAATCACAGAAACAGGGAGAAGAAAGGGAAAAAACAAAAAAATGAAGGGTTTAGGGTAAAAATGGATAAAACTGCAGAAAAAAGTAAAAAACTGTAAAAAAAGTAAAAAAAATAATCAAATTTAATCACGAGATGGTTTCAAATTCTATGATATAAGGTTTGAATCACCAGAGATTTGGTTTCTGATTGTCTAAATACTTCCGTTCAAACGTATTTTGCCGCTCCACAGTGCCCTCCTTCTCTCTTGCTCCAGATCTGTCTCCTGCAAGTATCTGGCTGAAAATTTTAGCAAAAATAGTGAAATAATGAAAAGTGTTTAGTATTTAAAGAATTATTCTATGAAATTAGATTTTCGAAAATATTTTTCCGTCCATTTTTCAAATTGCCTTATTTTTTTTTCACTTAAAGAAAATAGAGTTGCGTTTTTTTTTATTTGCATTTATTCGTTACCGGTGCAGAAGAGTTGTGACGCACCGGTGCATCTTAGGATGATAAGCACACTAGACTATATAATTTTTTTTTGTATGTAAGATCGTAATAAAATAATGATAATTATAAAGTACATGAATTTATTTTCATTATTTTCTAAACTTTATTATGCTACAAAAATTCGTATTATTCTAGATTTGTTATTTTACAATTATTTGCAAATTTACAAATTCAATTATTTTAATAAAATCATTTCACATTAATACATTTAAAATTCTCACATTAATAGAATTAAAATTTTACAAATATTTTATATACAATTACAATTAAAAGTACAATTACAATTAGAATTAAAATTACAATTAAAATTTTACATTAATTTCACATACATGAATTACGATTAGAATTAAAATTAAAATTTTAATTTTACATACAATTACATTTACAATTTTACATAGAATTACATTTACAATTACAATTACAATTTTACAAATATTTTACATACAATTCAATTAAAATTACAATTACAAATACAATTACAATTTTAGAATTTTACATACAATTACAATTACAATTTTATAAATATTTTATATACAATTCAATTAAAATTACAATACAAATACAATTACAATTTTAGAATTTTAAATACAATTACATTTACAATTTTAGAATTTTACATACAATTAGAACTACAATTACAATTAAAATTTTACATTAATAAATATTTTACATACAATTACAGTTTAAATTACAATAAGTACAAATACAATTTTACAATTTTACATACAATTAAAATTAAAATTGCAATTACAATCACGACATAATATTTAATAAATATCATGGTCATTTAATATTAAATTAATTAATAAACATCATCACGATCATGATAACCATCATAAAAACATCATATTCGACTAATAAACACATTCAAACATCAAATTAACATTATATATTAAAATCATCACAACACAAACATCAAATATACATCTCAATATGTCAAATAACTCATGCTATCACATATACACATCTATCTACAAGCTAAAAATTAAACGAACATATCTAACATGACCTAACAATATGCGCCACATCATGATGACCACCAACATGAAAATTAAGTACAACATCAACATGAACATAAAATACATGGACCGTATATATATATATATAACTGAATAATGTTAAAAATATACAACTGTAATATAAATGTCATGGATCAGGTGTTGGTGGTAGTATAAAAACATCAATAGAAGTACTACAAGTGGATGCCTTCTCAGTAAAGCTGGGTGTAGCCTCGACAGTCGACGATTGAGCCTGTTCATGATCATGATCACTAGTATTGATGGATACATTTGCTCCTGGTAGTAAAACATCGATATGAGCAATAGTAGTGGAGGCCTGCTTAGTCAATAGCGCAGCCTAGGCGGTCGATGGTCCAACTTGCTCATGATCATGACTAGTACTGATGGATGCAGTTGTAGGCTACTGACTGGATGTGGCTGATGGTCCAGCCTCATCTCCATGATGACTGTCAGATGCTACCAATGGAGCGTCATGCTCATCAGGTGCGCCGTGAGGTGAACGATCATGAGATGCATGTGAGTCGTTGCTCGTGGACTATCCATCACGTGCTATGTCTCGACTATGCCTATAGCTATGGAAAATCCTCCTCAGTCGCGTAACAGTTGTCGTAGCTCCTATGACAAGCCGCATCAGGCCGTACATGTCACGTGGCATGCCTCTATGCATCCTTAATAGCCTATCATTGGCCTGTATGTCTCTATAATGAGTGGGCCTGATGCTTGCATCAAAAATCAATGCACATAGTTGGTTGGCCAACTCCATCCTATATTTGGTCTGAGGTCAACCACGCCTACCAAAAGGCGGCACCGGTGCACCATGAGAAGGAGCATGTCTCTCTGTTGCACCGGCCTCATCCTCATCATGATCATCCTCGGCATCATCCATATCCTGATCATCATCATCAGGATCCACACTTGGATCATGTGGTGGACCCAACATCTCCTCGCCATTAAAAGAGTCAATGTCTGCAAAATATATACAAGTACACAACAATAATTAGACAATTTCATTACACAATTTAATAAAAGCAAGTTAAAGAACATGTTAGAATAAATATAAATAAAACAGTAATATTACCTCTATCAGCTGGCGGCTCATCAAATGTGAAGAGGATGTTGGGACACCCTCGCTAATCTAAGCCAGCATAAGGACATGGGACCATAATGAAGGGATGCATCTCATCAACACTGGCTAGTAAGTCCAGTGAATCATGTGATATCTCGGTTGGAAACAAAGTGTCTCCCCTCTTGGGCATCATTAGCCCCCACATGTGCATCCGGGCCTCAAACATTGGCCTACGAAGCTGTCGAACAAAACTAGGTCTCATCTCTGGAAACCTCTCAAAAAATTAAAAAAACAACTCTTAAGCAAAAGGGAAGTTGACCCTGCCTTTTGCATGAGCACGAAATCTATCTAAGGCCATACCAAACTGCAGCAAAAAAATGGCAGACAACATGACAAGTCGTGGCTACTGTACTAAATAATCAACATAATATAAAAGAGAGCTACTAATGCATTGCTTGTCACTAGTGTTGTGCGGAATGGTTGAAATGATAAGGGAGAGGCATTGCACGTCCTATCTACCAAAAGCACCTATACGTAACTGACCTCTAGGTACCTAAAACTTTGAAGGAGATAGTACATGTGCTCCAATGTATCTCTGGGAGTAAACTAATTGACTCCCTACTACACAACCAGCTAGCATGTCTGGGATTGAGGGAAAATTTACCCCTCTCCTCGGTAGTCCTATAATAAAATAAATATCCTCCTCACCTGGAAAGCCTGTCGGTGGGAATTCCACCTACGGATAAGATATCTCAAAAACACACTATGGGCCTTTAGGGAAGTAGCCTCCACACAGAACTTGAGGAGGCCTACCTGCCTAAGGATCTCCTGGGTATCTGCAGTAATAGGGTGAGGGTATGCATCTTTCTCCCTCTCTCGGGCCTCCCATTAGCAAAGCATGTCATACTGTTCAACTTGTTGTTGCTGCTGTTCCTTCTCTTCTCTCTAAATCATTGCCATATTAAATATTTTTTTATTATTAAAACATATATGTATTTAGGAAAATATATATATATATTTTTTGAAGAAAACACAAGTAGACAAGTCAGTGCGCCATAAAAACAGTGATGCATCGGTCGCAGTGTGTCTTAAAAATGTAGCACACCGGTCTCGGTGCCCCTAGTGAAATACAATGCATCGGCCTCGGTACAACTATCTATTTTTCAAGCATCGTTAACTTTATCAAAGTTTAGAATAGCTATGCGCTGACTGAAATATATGCCCTGGCGCGTATAGTCATGTCAATGCACCGACTTCATGACAATTACATAATCGAAGGTGTGGTATTTTACCCGGTCGCACCGTTGACCCTCTCGGAATCCAAAATGTGGTGCGCTGACATACACTGGGGCAGATAATTCCATCAACGCACTGCACTGTGATTCTCGTGGTCAATAGTAGTCCTGGATAAATGAGCACACCGCCTTTTATTTTATTTTTTTTATTTAAAATTATTCAGGGCGCCTTTTGGTGCTGCCCTGGAAATGGTGCGGATACCATTAGCACCGGTGGCGGTGCGGCCTATAAATTTTACAGGCAGCACCACTATCCAGTGCGAGTCAAACAGCTCCGGCGCACTGCGCGACAACTTTTTTTATTTTTATTTTTTAATGGTTATTTTTAATGTTATTTCAATTTCTAATCCGCTAAAAGGATTAATTATGGAAAAAATAGAAAAATATTTGTACATTTCACCGTCGAGGAGGCATATTGGCTGTAAACTTTACAAAAGAAAATTTGCCCACCGTTTTTCAAAATGCAAGCTAGATATTGGTGGCCAATGCAGAGAAGCAGTGCGTGCAATGGGTGCAATGAGAGCACCGATTTTAGGGCGGCTCAGACAAGGGGAAATGGCACTAGTGCTTGAGAGCTCTGGAGCACCAAGGAAAGTGAAAAATGAAGTTTTTTGGCCGTATTTTTTTTTTTATTTAACCCTGTTTTGGTGCGCGTGGTTTTGTAGGCACACCAGTACACTTACCTACAACTGCACCAAGTTGTGTCAAATTTGGCGCGTTGTTTATAATGCACTGGGGCAGTTCCCTAACAACGCACTGGGATGTTTCAGTTTTGGCGCAAAATTTTGATGATGCACCGAGGTTGAATATCCATATAGCACCAGTGCCGAATAGTCATAAAGCACCGATTTTTTGGCCTTAACTATTTTTTTTTATGTAACTTTATTTCAGTGTGTGTGGTTTGTAGTCACATCGGTGCTCTTTGATAAGAACGCATCAGCGCGTTTCTGTTTTGGCACGGTGTTTTATGATGCACCGACATGGAAGAGTGGTGAAGCATCGGTGCATTACAGTAATAGGATGCCTCGGATGTGTGTGTACGTCGTGCAAGCTATCCAGTGTGCCAATGTTTCATGCGCACTGGTGCGTTCTATAGTATGGCATGCACCGATAATTGAGAGCTCAGGAGCACTGGAAAACTGAAAAATCCAGGTTATTTTTCCGTAATTTTTTTTTTAATTTAACCCTTTATCGGTGTGTGTTGTTTATAGGTGCAACGGTTCTGTTTTGTGTTTTGGCGCGATGTATTATGGTGCACTGGTGTGGTTTCTTTCTACTGCACTGGATGGTTTCGGTTTTGGTGCGATGTTTTATAATGCACCGACGCAGAAGATCTGTGATGCCCCAGTGCTATAAAATAATAAGACGCACCGGGCGGGTGTGTATGGAGTGCACGATGTCCTGTGTGCCAATTTTTTGGTCTGTACCGGTGCTTTATCAGTTCCAGAGCACTGGGGTGATGTGTAATGCTAAGCAAATCGAGAGGAAAACATATGCAAAACCCTCCACCCACCAACCTCCTCTAGTAACCTTTGCTAGAAACAGATGTATGGGGTATTTTCCTGTGGGTTTCCTCAAAAACATCTGCTAGAGGGTCTTTTCCTTGTAGTGGAAGGAGGGAGAGGGGGAGGAGGAGGGGCTAATAGATATATAGATTAGAGAAATAGAGTGTATGTTTTTGGGTTGATATATATAGACAAAGGGAGATAGAGATATAGATGGAAGGTGAAGAGAAAGAAGAGATAGATGGAGACAAGGAGGGAGGGACAAAGATATTGATAGATATGTAGTGAGAGAGTGTGTGTGTTTCGTGGGATGTGATAAAGAGACAAAAAAAGAGATATTGAGGAGATATAGATATATATGAAGGGGGGAGAGAGGGAAAAACATTTCTTGCACTAGATGCATTGATTTCATTGTAGATGGTGATTTCTAATCCTATTTGATTGTTTGCACTAGATGCATTGATTTTAGTGTAGATGTTGATTTCTAATGATATTTGATTACTTGCACTAGATGCATTGATTTCAATGTAAATGATTTCTAACCCTATTTTATTTATTGCACTAAATTCATTTATTTCCATGTAGATGGTGATTTCTAATCCTATTTTATTGCTTGCACTAGATGCATTAATTTCAATGTAGATGTTGATTTCTAATTATATTTGATTTATTGCAATAGATGCATTGATTTCATTGCAGACGATTTCTAATTGATTGCTTGAACTAAATGCATTGATTTCAGTGTAGATGGTGATTTCTAATCCTATTTAATTTCTTGCACTAGATGCACTGATTTTGTTGTAAATGTTAGTTTTAATCCTATTTTCCGACTTGCACTAGATGCATTGATTTGAGTGTAGATGTTGATTTCTAATCCTATTTGATTACTTGCATTAGATGCATTGATTTCAATGTAGATATTGTTTTCTAATCTTATTTGATTTCTTGCATTAGATGCATTGATTTCAGTGTATATGTTGATTTATGATTTGATGTAATTGGATGTATGATACTACATTAATTTTAAAGTCATTGGATTAATAGTGTCCATTGATTTCACTATAAGCACAAAAACTGATTGACAATGTATATCTATTTTTGTGTTATAGTAATTAAACATATTAATATTGGAGAGCAAGAGAGAGAAAGTATGAATATTTAAATGGTTTATCATTCCAACTGTCATTTTCATATAATCGATATAAACATATGAAAAAACTAACACGGGTGTCATTAAGAATAGTAGAAGAAAATAGCTTGAGATTGATCACAATGAAGGCTATTTGTAATTGACTACATTCTTATTATTTAAATTTTCTATAATTCAATATTATTACATTGTCACTTTGCATTCAAAAAATTTATTTTATCATTTTTCATCATTAAATTTACTTAGAATATTTATCATGTCAAACAGAGGTACCTAATAAAATTTAAAATTAAAATGACTTGATATATCTTGACATATTTATCATATTTAAAATGGTTATATTAATATTAGATGTATTTATATATGATTGATAAAATTAATGATATGTTCCCCATATTATCGATAGATTTTCTTTGAATGAAACCAGCCTAGATCCATCTTAACTCCGGATATCAAGCACCGAGAGGGATCAAATCTATCGAGGTGCAAACCTTTCCTCAAGTTTTTCACTCAAAAAAGAGGTGTTCACCTTAAGAGATTTGATCCCTCTTGATGCTTGATAGATGCGGAGTTAAGATGGATCTAGGCTGGTTACAAATTTGGACAAAATTTGTTTTAATATCAATTGGTAATTTATATATATATTTTTATTGTTAATTAATTATTATTATTACTAATTGTCATATTATTTTACTATAATTTAATATTATTAATTATAATTAAGTTATACATATTTATAAACAATTTTATTTTACAATAAATTTATATTCAAATCATTAACATACATTTAAATATTTTTACATTAAAAAATATTTATATAGAAACTCTTGTTAATGTAAACGCACAATAAACATCTACTTCAAACTATAACAGATAACTTTAATAAATTTGAATTTGACTATTTTTAAATTTTGATAGTTACTTCTGTTTGACATGATAAATATTCTAAATAACTTTAATGATGAAAAATGATGAAATAAAATTTTTGAATGCAAAGTGACAATGTAATAATATTGAATTATAAAAAATGTAAATAATAACAATGTAGAAAATCTAAATAATAAGAATGTAGTCAATTAAAAATAGTGTTCATTGTGATCAATCTCAAACTATTTTCTTCTACTATTCTTAATGACACCCTTGTTAGTTTTTTCATCTGTTTATATCAATTATATGAAAATGATAGTTGGAATCATAAACCATTTAAATATTTAACTGAAGTTGTTGTAGTAAACGTCATACTTTGTCTATCTTGCTATCCAATATTAATATTTTTAATTACTATAACACAAAAATAAATATACATTGTCAATAATTTTTTATGCTTATAGTGAAATCAATGGACACTATGAGTCTGCACAACATTCATTCCACTCACCTTGCTGGTTCACCACCTTGCTCTATCAGTTCAAATTGCTATGGCTTTCGTTCTAGAGAATTCAAATGGTTCTTGTGTCTTCTGCAACCCTCCATCTCCTGTGTGTGGATCTTGCCCAGCTGCCTGTGCGGAGCCGAGTGCTCGCACTCAAACGGGGCCTCGCTGCACCATCCTCAGCTTTCTGGAAACTCTCCCAGGTTATCATTATACTCAGAGAAATTTTTGTCATTTAAATTCATGTTCGCATTCGCACTCTGTTGATTTTCAGTGGTCTCCTTTGAATATTGCACCCTCCCTCTGCCCCAAGCATACCTTGCAAAGCATTGTGATGATGCCTCGGCTTCGGCATCAAATGAGATGTTTTCGAGGGGTGAGCATAGGTTGCTTTTCCCACCCTTTCCCTTCCACCAGTTCAACCTTTGACTCTTCTATGGAGGAAGTCAAATGGGGCCTTTACTCAAACTCTTGACCTCAGAGGGCCCGCACCTTCCATCCTGGGGGCTCCCAATCTGCTCAGCATGGGTGGCATCCTCCTCCCGTACCTCCCTCGTCTGCCACCCCTATTTTTCATGCTCCTGATAGCCTGACCCTCCGCTAGACCTCTCAGAGAGCAGAATTCTACTTCAACTTCTCCATAGACACGCCCGTTCTCACTGCATTCGTTACCATTACCATTAGTGAAGAATCTGCTAGCTCTGGCCTTGCTATTGTCCCCTGCTCCGCCACCACCCTGACTAGCCCTCAACCCTCTTCGGCAAAAAATGATGTTTCAGATCCTGTAGCACCCATTGACATTGGGTTGTCCAGCTTGGGAAAAGACAACGTGCAGGTGGACTTCTTCAGCAAACATAGCGCGCCAAAGAAGGATAATGAAAAGGAAGAATACGAGTATGGATGTAGGATCGTGGAATAACCCGCCTCCCTGGCTCCTGAACAATGAATTCGACTTCATCCAGCCTGCTATGGTATAGATTTCCATCTTCATTGGAAAATTTTGGTTTTTACTACTTTCATCAGCTGTACAAGCTGTATGCTTTACTAGTTTTCTGTCTCTTGCTAAATTAAAATGCAAGCACTATATACCGGTTTTCCTTTTAAGGGCGGTGAATTTTCTCTCACAAGAACTGGTTTCCCACTCAGGGCAGTTCAGCTGGTTTTGTCAAAACATGGACATCAGGCCCAGTTCTCAGGCTCACACAGCTGAAACTGGCACAGTTTTGTACTATTATGTTTCATAAATAGAATTAGTTTTACTAAGAAAAAAAATAAAATCAATGGACACTATTAATCCAATGACTTTAAAATTAATGTAGTATCATACATCCAATTACATCAAATCATAAATTAACATATACACTGAAATCAATGCATCTAATGCAAGAAATCAAATAAGATTAGAAAACAATATCTACACTGAAATCAATGCATCTAATGCAAGTAATCAAATAGGATTAGAAATCAACATCTACACTCAAATCAATGCATCTAGTGCAAGTAGGAAAATATGATTAAAAGCTAACATCTACAATGAAATCAGTGCATCTAGTGCAAGAAATCAAATAGGATTAGAAATCACCATCTACACTGAAATCAACGCATTTAGTTCAAGAAATCAATTAGAAATCATCTACAATGAAATCAATGCATCTATTGCAAGAAATCAAATATAATTAGAAATCAACATCTACATTGAAATTAATGCATCTAGTGCAAGCAATCAAATAGGATTAGAAATCACCATCTACACTGAAATCAATGCATTTAGTGCAATAAATAAAATGGGGTTAGAAATTATTTACATTGAAATCAATTCATCTAGTGCAAGTAATCAAATATCATTAGAAATCAACATCTACACTAGAATCAATGCATCTAGTGCAAACAATCAAATAGGATTATTAATCACCATCTACAATAAAATCAATGCATCTAGTGCAAGAAATATTCTTCCCTCTCTCCCCCCTTCATATATATCTATATCTCCTCTATATCTCCTTCTTTGTCTCTTTATCACATCCCGCGAAACACACACTCTCTCTCACTACATATCTATCAATTTCTTTGTCCCTCCCTCCTTGTCTCCGTCTATCTCTTATTTCTCTTCACCTTCCATCTATATCTCTATCTCCCTTTGTCTATATATATCAACCCCAAAATTTATCCAATCTATATATCTATTAGCCCCTCCTCCTCCCCCTCTCCCTCCTATCCTCTCTCCCCCTCTTTCCATCTTCCTTATCACTCCGTCTATCTCTCTCTCCACCTTTCATTCTCTATGTATTTATTCTTACCTCCCTCACTCTCCCACTCCATCTCTCCCTCCTTCTCTTCATCTCTCCTTGTTTGTCTCTTTATCTCACCACCAAACATACACACTCTCTCTCCATCTCTCCCTTGTCACTCCCACTCTCTCTCCACTACTCACTTTATGTCTTTCTTCTTCTCTCCCTCTCTCCCCATCCAGCTCCATATCTCTATCCATCCCTCTCTCCCCCTCAAACTCCATATCTTTATCCCTCCCTCTCTCCTCCTCACTTTCAAGCCCCCTCTCTTTTCCTTCCTCTCTCTCCCTTTATCTTCTACCTCCCTCTCTCTTCTCCCATCACTCTCTTCCTCTATCTCAAGTCCTCTCTCTCCCTTTATCTCCCACCTATATATATATATATGCCCTCCAATCCTCCCTCTTCCCCCATTACTCTATCTCTCTCACCAACTATGTTACTATATCCCTCCCTTTCTCCTTCTCTCTTGCTCTTGCCTCCCCGCCAGCCCCCTCCCCCTTGTCTTCATCACTCCTATGTCTCTTTATCTCACTTATAAACATACACACTCTCTCTCCATCTCTCCCTTGTCACTCACTCTCCCTCAACTTCTCACTTTATATGCCTTTATTCTTCCCTCCCTCTCTCCCCCTCCAAATCCATATCTCTATCCCTCCCTCTCTCCTCCTCCTCTCATCCTTCCTCTCTCTCCCTTTCTCTCCTATCTCCCTCTCCCTTCTCTCTCTCTCTCTATCTCTCTCTGTCTCTCTCTACCCTCCAATCCTCTCTCCTTCTCCCTCCCTCTCTTCTTCTCTCTCTCCTACCTCCATATTTATGTCTCCCTCCCTCTGTTACCCTTCTCTACCTCTCTCACTCATCTACCTCTCTCTCTCTTCATTCCTCTTCTCCCCTCTCCTTCAGTTTATCTCCATCTCTCCCTTGTCGCTCCCCCTATTTCTCCACCTCTATCATATGTCTTTGTTATTTCCTCCCATATATATCTCAAGTTAATATATATATATATATATATATATATATATATATATATATATATAATTTCATATTGTATCAATCCATAGTTATTAAATTTAATAATATTAATGTTAGGGTTAATAATGTTTTTTTTGCATGGTATTAATAATAATTTGGTCCATGGTATTTGGGTCATAGACTTCATATATAATGAGATGTTTATTTCTAATCCTATTTGATATATTTTTATTTATTTATCTTACCTTTTTATACCTCTTTTATATTTATTTATTTACCATACCTCTTTTATAAATATGGTATTTTGCCCATGGTATTTGTCCCATGGTATTTGGCCCATAGGATTCACCTCAATAAAACTTCTTTTTTGAGTTTTTGTAAATATAAAGGTTTATGGAATAAATAAATAAAGAGATTTTATTTATTTACCATACCTCTAGTTTATTTATATTTTTATTTATTTACCTTACCACTTTATATTTTTTATTTATTTACCATATCACCAAAGTATGTATAAAAGGAGATTTTATTTATTTACCATACCTCTAATTTATTTATATTTTTATTTATTTACCACATATTTTCTTGATTGTTTGTAAACCTATTCATATTTTAAATTTATATTGTTTAAATTTTTTTTAAATTTTAAATTTTTTCTTTATATGGTTATGTAAGTTATTGTTTAAGTCGACATTATTTAGATTTTATTGTTTAAATTTTCTTTAGTTTTTTTATTTTGGCTTCCAACATACTTACACATCGAGGCCATACTAGATTGTAAAATGAGCCTCTCGGCGTAATAATCTTTTAAGAGAAAACATATGCTCTTAACTATTAGGCCCACTCAAGTTGTATAACTCCCTTAACAACCATATATATAGACAAAAATCAACAAAATATATTTTTTTTGACAAAACTGTGGTATCAGAATCCAAAGCTCAAAAGTTTTGCATATATTTTGGCAGAGATCAATAAATATATATATATATATATATATATGGTAAAGCTGTGGTATCAGAGTCCAGAGCTCAAAAGTTGGAGTTGCCTCGGCAGAAGAGGATGATAGTGCTATTTCGGGCACCAAGTCTTGGTTTGTTTCGTCATCGTGTTTCTCGTCCATGACATTGGTGTCAGCGTTGGTGGTTGCAGAAAATGGTAGAAAGTTGTTCAACATTTAGCACCAGCCATAGATTATATGATTAGCAACATTTAGCAGCAAGTGGAGAGGAAATGACGAAGTGTTGAACAAGTCATGATTTCTAAATTTGTGCTGTTGAAGCATTGTATGACTATGTTTGTTTTTAAAAATCATTATTACGTTTGTTGTTTTTTTAGTTTTTAAGTGTTTACTGTTAGAATGGTTTAATGACTAAAAATATCTCTTAATTTATTAAAGAGTTAATGGGTTTAAATTTATATATAGAGATACTTGTACTTTTGTAAAGTTTAAGAGAGGTTGATGGTTTATCTCACAAAAAAGAGAATCTTATACACCAATTTAATGTTTGTTTAACACTCATAATAATAGTAATAATTATTATTAACGACACAACTATAATATATTCATATAGTTGGATGGTAGGGATTTAATCTCCATGGAATACTTTTAGTGGTAGTTAAGATAGAGGGTTGATATTTATCTCAAAGGTAGTTGTGACTATTTTGCTTTTCAAAAAGATTAAAAAAATCACATCCACCCATGTTTTTGAACTCTTATTTCTTATTGTTATTTTATTAGGTTGTTCTATCTCTTGTTAAATTTATATATGTTTAACACCTCCACACACACATATGATTCTGACCAATTATTTTTTGAATCACATTTTATACACCTTTGTGTTCTCATCAAATTTTTTTCCTATTTTTTACATAGACTGAAAAACGAAAAAAATACCTTTTTGAAGAGGAGACATTCATGGGGATTCCATATACTTTAGAAATGTGGAAAATATAAGTTTTGAAAGAAAATAATTTTAATATATAATATGAAATCAAAATTGAGAAAATGATACAACATTAAATAAAGGATTCACTAATGAATCCAATGGCATCAAGTCCACCGCCTATGATGAAAGAGATGAAGGGGTTTGTTCATGGAATTTGTAGAAAATCTTATTGAAAGGGGGCTACATATATGGATTTTATACCCTTCATTGATCAATTTAGCTTGATGGAGGGATGGAAGGTTTAACATGAATTTTCAAAATACCTCGCTAGAGGGTTATATAAACCCTCAATCAAGGTATTTATTGGTTAATAAAAGTAATTTCATTAAGCTAATGTCATTCACAACTAATTAAAAAGGAATCTTGATTTAGATCTATAACTTGATCAAGTGTTTCTTTAACCTAATCCAACACTCCTATCAAGGTTTATTTAAGTGCTTCATGAAGGCCATAATAGCTTGATTGAGCACTTCAAACTACCTAAATTAAGGTCTTAATAGCTTGATTGAGGACTTAACCCATGAGGCTTTGAATAGGTAATGATTGGGCATATTCCTAAGTCACTCCATGATGTTAAGGTCATTGGTTCAAACCCATGGGTTTTCTTACCTTCCTAATAAAAAATAAGAAGAAGTTCATTTTAGGACTTAAAACTACCTTGATCAAGGGTATGAAAAACACTTTTATCCTACTCTCCCTTGCCAAAAAGTGTTATCTAGATTCATATATTCATCCTCTGATATCACCTTTCCATCCTGTAATATGTCCTAGATGAAATGGTACTAAATATAAATATGATTTTTCTTTATATGAAGGGTAAAGTTCTTAGCTAGAAAAATGGCATTTTCACTATCACGTTGAACTAAACAGACCTTTGAATTATCACTAAATTTGAACATAGTTTCATATGGAAAATAACCTCCTTATAGGTTTGAGGAACTTCCATATACTCTACCTCTAGAGTGGACAAAGAGACAATATCTTGTTGCTTGTTCATCCAACTTACTCCACTAAAAACTTGAAACATCTTTATGCTTGTAGATATCTTTCTATCTGCATTCCCTACCCAATTAGAATCCACATAACATTGTATATCCACTTTGTGTGGGTTCTTTAAAACATCATTCTGATAACAAATGAAACATTTAGGAGTAAATCATGAACACTTGAAGACCTTGTTCACTATAGCCTAAAGTTAACATATAGAATTAGCTATGAATCAACTCAAGAGTTCTGCTACTTGGAAAATTTTTGGTCTAGTACAAACCATAGCATACATCAAGCTACCAAATTCACTAGCATGATGAACACAAGATATATCCTCCATCTCTATGGGTTTTTAAGATATTTCTCAATTGAAAACATTAGTTCCCACAAAAATCAAAGTATTCAATGGTCCATAATCTTCAATTTGAAAACATTGTAGCATAAAGTTCACAATTAATTTGAATTAACCATGTTTTTCTGTTTTCTCTATCTCTCTTGATTTTCATTCCTAAGTTATATTTTTCATCCCCTAAGTCCTTCATATTAAATTGTGTTGAATGTGGAGACTTCAAATAATGAATCACATCTTTACTGTTATTAAATGATAACTTATCATTTCCATAGAGAGTGATAACAAGAAAATGCCCACTATCCAATTTGTAATACATGGGGTGTCCTTATTTGAATATCAAAAATACCAATCCCAATGTGTCAAGAAAATCAATTTTTTGGCACAAAATTCTAGGAGACTATTTAGGACCATATAAAAGAATTTAATTTGCAAACCCATGAATCTTTACCTTTTCCAACATACTTCTTTCACAATGTCATATATATCTCCTCCTTCAAGTCACCATATAGGAATGTTCATTCTCTTTAAATCAAAATTTGTTGTTATAAATAAAGTAGAAAATATGATGAGAGTTGTCTTACGATCCAGAGTCGAAAATCCAATGAATAGGTACAAAATGAAATGGGAGTTATTCGAAGATAGGGCTTCAGAGAGCTAACTAGAATTTCAAAAATTTTACAAGAGTTTTCTGATTATTATGCGTAAAAAATCTGACAAAAGAATACCAGTTTCAACAATGTTTTTATACATCCAACGAGTTTCACCGATGTAGTTTCACTAGAAATCTAATGATCTTGGGAATATACATACATACATACATACATACATACATACAGATATATATATATATATATATATATATATATATATATATATATTTGAAAATATGCATTCTCTCCCAAAATGGTATTGCAATTTAGATAAAATCTCAATATGCACAGTATATTATATTAATCAAAATGGTTACATATATATACATGAAATATAGTATCAAGATAGGAAAACTATCTTAGACACACAATAAGGTGGTTGAGAGATTATCTCAACCACACACCAAACTAGGAATATTTAGATTTAGCTACCTCCTATGATATAGGAACAAACTCCTTACATAGAGAGTTAATACCGCAAACAAATAGGAATTACATATTCCAACACACCTCCTTAATGACTACTTGTCTTGATAGCAACTCACAAAATATAGTTGTGGTCAATCATAACAAAAGATGCGTCTGCGACTCAGATCCACCACAAATGGGAAAATCCCATGTGCAGAACCAACAAAATATGTGTCTGTGACTCAGATCCACCACAAATAGGCAAATCCCATGTGCAGAACCAACAAAACATGTGTTGACGTCAATATAAAGGAGCAACCATCCACCGGAATGCATGGGTACCAATCGCTACAATCACTAGTCTCATAAGATGTCCTTCGTGTACATGGTTCTGTCAACATTATCACTACATACCTATACCTGTATCTACAAATCCCCCACAAAATGTGCTCAGTAAACTGATACCTGTGAGAAACTAAGTTTCTCTTGTGAGTAAGGTGTTTCTGTAGACCACCTACTCTGTTGTGAGCACGAAGGCTCCTTTGTGCACCTGGGGCACTGTAGCCACGAATGCTTTGTAGCCACTAGGGCTTGCATGTGGTTTCTGGCTCACCACAAACCATCACTTCAAAGTGAAAAAAGTGGTTTCCGACTGACCACAAACCTGTAATTCAAAGTATTTCTTAGATAACCACGAACTTCATAGGGATACATATGCCTTTACAAGGCTTACATTACACACTCCAACTCTTGGAGTTACCAAGTACATACAAAGACCACTACAAAACCATCCTAGACTCGCTTACCATTCAACTGTGTGACTCATCATCAAGATTCTATTCCAAAAAATCACAAAAAAATCACATAAAATTGATTGATGTCCATCATAATAATTGTTGCTTCTTCTTTACCTCCTCTTTTCATTGCTCACATCTTCGGCATCTTTGACTTTGTCAATTAAGACTTGGAACTTCACGTTTCACCTGTCATTTGTTAGAGTAGCCAATTCTAACAAAATAACTTCATATTGAGATGGCTAATCTCAATATGTATATTGATTTTAATTCCAAAATACTTTTAGCATAAAAATATCATTTACCCAAGCGTGTCTAAATAACCTTGCTTTAAAACAAACAACCGAATTTATATCGGCTGGTTATAAGTACAAAGATAAGGAAGAGCATCATATAATCCAACCAACTCATTAACTCTTTCACTCAAAATAGTTCCCTCGAACTGCTTCACATGTTACATGCTGCGGTTGCACCAATGAGGAAAAAAATGCACACAACCTTCAACCAGGTCGATCCCAAACACAGGAAGTTGGCAGCCTCCCAACAACTCTGCGTGCTACCACACCTCTTCTGACACCTACAGAAGACCCAAAAATCTATCAACCTCTTTTCTACGCTAGGCCACGTTCACAACACTAGTAACTTGCATAATCAACACTGGAACTAGGTGACCTTTGCAACATAAATGGATCTCTTCACGACATATAAATGACGGGGATTTTATCTCATATAAAGCACCATTTTGGCACTCGGCTCTTTCAGCTGCCCATCGCACCACAAAACAACAAACCTTCCAACCTGAAACTGCCTTGTTCAACTCGAGCATGGAGGTGAAGCCACCACTGATTCGTTCCAACGAGAAATTAAAAAAAATTGAAATGAAAACAAGATGCCAACAAAAGTACGCAGGCCTTACTGCACCTTCAAAAAGAAACACAAGGCAGAAAGGTTTAGTTGGCAGAAAGAAAATGACTATGGCCACGTTGCCACTACGCCATGGTACTAGTGCTCTAACACCTCTGCTGACAAAACATTAAAACAAACATTTGAAGACTCATCCCTTCTCAGTGGCCTCTTCCACCCTCTCGCCATACAAAAACCTAGAACTAAAAATATGAATGATCCCATCTGCAGCAAAAATACAGACAACCATCCACTATGCATACCAACACTTTGAGGTCAGGTTCACCACCTCTGCATTGTTTAGGTTCGACTGCCTTCTCCACACGGGATGCACACACTTTACAATGCTTTATGATTTTGATTACGACCAGTCCGTTAATCTGAACCGATCTGAGTGGAGCGTCCACCTCAATATAAAATCTCAATATGCACACTATATTATATTAATAAAAATGGTTACATATATATACATGAAATATAGTCTCAAGATAGGAAAACTATCTTGGATGCACAATAAGGTGGTTGAGAGAATATCTCGACCACACACCAAACTAGGAATATTTAGATTTATCTACCTCCTATGATATAGGAACAAACTCCCTACATAGAGAGTCAACACCGCAGACAAGTAGGAATTACATATTCCAACAATTTTGAGACTCCTACTAAGGATTACAACTTATTAGATTTGTTAGGTGTTATAAATAGGGTTGTTGACGCGCCTGGCTTGAAATACTACCATTAACACCTTTTCATGCAAAACTTATACTTGATGAGGCATCATTAACATCCTTTTCATGCAACAATTATGCCTTGATGATATCCTATCTATATAAGATCTTGTATAGCTCGAGACTTCACTCCAACATAGCTCTAAACTTTTTCTTTGAAAGAGGAACTTCATATTTTCTAAAAATAAATTATAGCTATGTTGACCAGTAAAAGTTGCCAATACAATGGTATTAAATAACCCCATCCTTTCTAGATTTCAAATACTATATGCATATTAACATATTGAAAGGAAATTCCAAACCCCCAAAGTAAATTGGTTCCCTCCAATCTAAATCAATTTTATAAAACAAAAAGGAAAAAAACGAAACTATGTTTAAAAATATTATTGAGAGGATTCCCATAAATGCAGACCACTGGATCTATACTTAGAACTATCATTAAAAGACATATATTTCAATTTCATGCACTTCCAATGAATAAAATTCTAAACAAGAAAAAATCAATCAAATTTTCACTAATACCTTTCTAGCAAAAATAACTAGCTCTCCTAAATGTTTCCATTTTGATTCATTTTGTGCTTCTACTGCAATTAACTGCAACACAATATAGAAATTACAATCAATATGTAATGATAATGATGAAAGTATTCCAACTAAACTCAAGAAAACATTAACATCACAATATCTCACAATTTTCATTTGACATACAATGAGTTCAGTTCATAACCTCTATGTCAAGAAGAATATGCATATATATACCTCATGACACGATCATCTCTATATTTTCTTCAAAGTAAAACCAACAAAAAACATTTTCAACATATCTCTTATATTATTTCCTACAAAATTATTCCATATTCGATCCTTCTACTAAGGAACGATGCATTTTTAGAGATATACATGTCATAAACAACATGCCAATACAAACTTGAGTGTTCAGATTTTTAAACATAAACAAATTTGCATGAGTCCCATCAATAACATGTCAACCTTGTAATAACAAGTTAAATTTTAGAGGTGGTAGGAGGAGCGATATTAATAAATCCCAAAGGAAATATTTTGGACAAATTCTCATGGGGACTCAAGAAAAAGTGTCATAATGAGGCATAAATGTATGGACTCCTCCTATAAGTCTCTCTTTCTCAAGACCAAGGCATCAAAGTGTTGGGAAAAATACTGAGAGGGGGGGGTGAATCAGTATTAAATTTTTTTACTTTTTCATGCTCTAAAACCCATACGCTACTTTGCTGAAGCCAAATAGCGTATACACGCGGATATCCTTCATAAAACTCGCGTATACACAGAGATCTAATTATGCCATTAATTCTTCACTTATATCATTCCATAATTCATTCATTAGATATTCTATAAACAGTAAACATGTGCAGTAACAACAGAATAAACCATCACACAAAGCATCACACATGAACACCAGGATTTTTAGGTGGAAACCCAAGTCGAGAGAAAACCACCGCTGCAGTTGCTCAGCCTTCAATATTTTATTATAGAGAAAACATCTTACAACATATGTGCTGGTACAGACTCCTACCAGCACACAGGCACCCACCTGCGCTCGTTTAGCAGCCTCTCCTAGAAGGGAGCTACAACCCCCTGACTCGTTTACCAGCCTCTCCTGGAAGGGAGCTACGACCCCCTGACTGAAGGCTACACCCCTCAGCACCTCTATGAATCACGTTTCATCAATTTTCACACTGGATCCAAACAACTTCAATAGAGCACAACTTGCAGGCCTCGTTTCATCATATTTTCAGACTAGACCCACTCCATACTTTTAAGCACAGTCAAACATGAAACTGATACATATAACTCACAGACAGATATCAGTAATCCAGCAGAGCAGATCAGACACTTCTTACCACAGAATTCAGCAAACCCTAGTTTGCATACGCGCTTTCCTTTCTCAGATGTAGCGTATATACGCGCTTCCGTTCACATAAACCAACGTATACTTATGTACAAATTATAGCACCAATTTCATTGTGCATACGCACTTTCTCTTCAGTGAAGCCACGTATATATGCGCTTCTTCTGCAATAAATTAGCATATATATCTTCAACCATTACAGAGCTGCATACTTCTTCAGATCAGACATTCAGTTCAGATTCAACCCTTTACTTCAGACAGATGTTCGCCTCATCACAGATCTAATCACTTCATAAACAGATCCAACAGATACAGATACATTACAGATCTAGATATTCCGCTTCATCATTTCTTCATAGGAGCATCATAGATTCAGATCTATCATCAAACCTTTACCCTTTCATACAGATATACTTCATAGAGAAGTATTCATTCAAGCTCAGACATCTTGCTCCCACACTCATGATTTGCACAATGAATTTCTTCTCCTTATATAGGATTATCCTTTTTCAATACCACGGGCCCCTTTTTCAATACCATGAGCCAAAACAATACCATGAGCCAAACAATACCATGAGCCCAAAACTACATTACTTCCGATGGTATTCCTAGACGGGGTCATTTAGACGAATCATTACCCAATACAATGGGTCCATACCATGGTGGTTACCCCTGGATTTGCACTTTATGAGTGCTTTTTCCCATACGCGACTTGGCACGTTCTTTCCCGCATGCATACATGACTTCCCCTAGACAAATCCGCGTATTCCTTGAGACATACTCTTTTCATCATATTCTGGCACATACTGTCATTCCTTCCATCATTACCTTCTGTACTCATCAGATTTACATCATCTAACAGATTCATCAAGTCAGGACAACACAAGTCAACATTCTCATGTCTTCATCTTCATTCAGTGGGTTGCCATCAAGGACAATACTCTACATCATATTGCCAAAAATCTCCCCCTTTGGACTTGATGGCAACCACGATGGTGTTTGATCATCACAACAGATACAACACAAGTCAACATTCTCATGTCTTCATCTTCATTCAGTGGGTTGCCATCAAGGACAACACTCTGCATCATATTGCCAACAATCTCCCCCTTTGGACTTGATGGCAACCACGATGGTGTTTGATCATCACAACAGATAGGTACATTAAGTCACTCTCCTCATTCTTTGACACCATTTCAAACACCATGCCATTCTCCCCCTTTGACATCAAGGGCAAAGGGCGGATCAAAACCAACACACTCTCCCCCTGTTCTCCTCATGTAGAAGAAGTGTTCTGCAGATCTGATGTATATTGAAGTGACCAAGCTCCCCCTGAGTTCATGCTGAATCTTCAAACATAATTTTCAATGAAGTATATGACTCTAAGACCTTCCTATCACCAATGACTCTTACTTACATAAAATATCCATCCAAGTGGATTTACATATGAGACTCAAATACCCAACCAAGTGGGTTTACAAATTTGACTCAGCTACCCAACCAAGTGGGTTTACAAAATTTGTCAAGTCCTTACATGACTGAAAATTACAATTTTACATCATGGGTCTCAACAAGACCTTTTCATCAAAAATACAAGTATGACCCTTTATGACCAAGACCAGAAAAAACCTCAAGAGAGATCATAAATCAGAACCATCATAATGCCAACAATGCATTATACTCAGCAGGACTAGGGCTCCCCCTGAAAATGTGCATCCGAACATCCTTTCCATATGACTAAGGCTCCCCCTTAGTTTGTGCATCCTGAACACTTTCAACCAATCATCAAGGCATCTTTAAAACATCAGAGATTGAAATAGTATTATAAGAGCTGGAACATCATTAGAGATACCAAATATACCAAATAGCACTGCAGCTGTGCTGAAGAGAGCTGACCCCAAACAAAAATTTGTCAGCAATCAGACATACGTGGTTTTCTGTGCATGAACTCGCGTATATACGCGACTGTGTATCAAGAAATCCGCGTATCCAATGCCATCTTCTAAATTTAAGTGGATTTTTTCTTTTTACTGGCAGAAAACACTCCCAGCTTCTGTCTTAGATACTCGAATGCTTCCCTAGGCAGAGGTTTGGTAAAGATATCAACAACTTGTTCTTTGGAGGGAACAAACTCCAACTTCACCTTTTGCTCAAGCACTTGTTCACGTAAGAAGTGATACTTGATGGGAATGTGCTTGGTCTTCGAATGCATAACAGGATTCTTTGAAATACTGATGGAACTTGTATTGTCACACTTAATGGGGACAAGAGGTGTACATTTGATTTGAAAATCTTGTAAGGTTTGCATCATCCAAAGGAGTTGAGTGCAACAAGATGCGGCAGCCACATATTCTGCTTCTGCTGTAGATAAGGCAATAGAATTTTTCTTCTTGCTGAACCAAGATACTAACCGGGGTCCCATATAGAATGCACCACCACTAGTGCTTTTCCGATCATCAACATTTCCAGCCCAATCTGCATCAGTGTAAGCATGAAGAGTAAGATCAACATTCTTTGGATACCATAGTCCAAAGTCTCGAGTTCCTTGTAGATATTTGAATATTCTTTTGACAGCCTGAAGGTGAGACTCTTTTGGATTAGCTTGGAATCGTCCAACAATCCCAACTGCATGCATAATGTCTGGTCTAGTCCCAGTGAGATAAAGTAGACTTCCTATCATTGACCTGTATTCTGGTTGATTCACCGGAGGAGAATCATCATGAGAACTGAGATTGCATCCGGTTATCATTGGTGTACTTACAGGTTTGCATTCTTCCATGCCATACTTCTTCAGAATTTGCTTAAGATATTTTTCTTGTGATAGGAATATACCATCTGCCGTTTGATGCACTTGTAAGCCAAGAAAGAATGTTAGTTCCCCAAGTAAGGACATTTCAAATTCTTGCTGCATGACAGAAGCAAATTTTTGACTCATAGATTCTTCGTTACTCCCAAAAATGATATCATCAACATATACAACCACAATCAATAGTTTATTATTTTCAACTTTTGTGTATAAGTTGCTATCCACAGACCCCTTTGAAAATCCTTGTTGATGAAGATATTTGTCAAGATGATAATACCAAGCCCTTGGAGCTTGTTTGAGACCATATAGAGCCTTTTTAAGTCTACAAACAAGATTTTCATCATTTCCCAAAATGAATCCTTCCGGTTGTTCTATATATACTTCTTCTTCTAGATCACCATTAAGAAAAGCAGATTTAACATCCATTTCATAAACTTTGATTTGTTGATAACTTGAAAAATCAAGAAACATTCTTATGGCTTCAAGTCTAGCTACAGGAGCAAAAGTTTCTTCAAAGTCTATACCTTCTTGTTGAGTATACCCTTTGCAAACCAATCTAGCTTTGTTTCTTACGACATCCCCATTTTCATTTAACTTGTTCTTGAAAATCCATTTAGTTCCAATGACATTTTTATCATGTGGTCTTGGTACCAATTCCCAAGTGTCATTCTTTTCAATTTGATCAAGTTCTTCATCCATGGCTTGCTTCCAACATTCATCTTTGCTAGCTTGATTGACATTCTGTGGTTCAATTGTGGATAGAAGTGCCAGATGACTAGAAGCTCCAACAAGATTTCTTCTTGTTCGTACACCTGAATCCTTGTCTCCCAAAATTTGAGATTCAGGATGATTCTTTTGAACATATCTGGATGGAGCTTTTTCGGATGGATCATCTTCAGGTTCTTCATTGGATCCACTGTCTATATCATTTCTATTTGATGTAGAAGGACATAAGTCACCATCATCTTCTTTTGATGTTTGTTTTTCTTCTTTAGGAGCTGTAGGAGACTCATCAATAACAGCATCAATACATTCAACAATCTTTCGAAGCCTTTTATTGTAACATTTGTATGCTTTGCTTGTAGATGAGTAACCAAGAAATATCCCTTCATCTGATCTAGGTTCAAACTTGCCAAGCTTTTCATCATTATTTTTGATAAAGCATTTACTTCCAAAAACTCTAAAATGCTTCACAGAGGGAGAACTACCGTACCAGAGTTCATATGGAGTTTTGTCACTATTTACCCGAACATGAGCCTTGTTGAGAATGTTAGCTGCTGTATGTGCTGCTTCGCCCCAGAACATATCAGGAGTTCCAGAATCATCAAGCATAGCTCTAGCCATTTGTTGAATTGTTCTATTCATTCTTTCCTTTCTTGCTTCTCTTGTCATGATGGTTTTATATGCAACACATTGAACAGCTTTATGACCAAAATTGTGACATGTGAAACATTGTCCATTGAAGGAGAAATTTCTACGATCATGAAATCTCCTATTTGAATTTACCTGTTGGTTGTAGCTTCTTTGAAATCTATCCCTGTTAGTGTTCCTTGAATTGAGATGATCATGCTTTACCTGTAAATATCCTCTATTCCCTTGCTGAGTGGCTGAATGTAGTAAACCATCTGTAGCTACTTTTAGATAATTTGGTGCTGAAGCTTGAGAAGATTCTCCGATATATCCAAGTCCTGTCTTTATAAGAGGAGAACGTTGTACCTTGATAATCTCATCTAAGGTTTTAGATCCTTTAGAAAATCTAAGATTAAAAGTCTTTACTTTCTCAACTTATTTTCTTTGACTTACCACTTCATATTCTAATTTCTCAATGTGTTTCTTTGCTTCTTCAAACTGCTTTTCAATGGTCTCTCTGATTATCTTCTGTTCTTCTAAGAGAATTTTATATTCTTCTAAGCGTAGTTTGAGTTGATTGTTTTCTTCAAGAAAATCATTTTCCTCTAGAGCATCCATAAAAGTATCCTTTTCTTCCTTTTGTTCAAATTCCATGAGAAGTCTAAGATCTTCTTCACATTCTTTCTCACTATCAGATGACCCATCACTGTCTTCATTAGTATAGTAACTTTTCTTAGAGCTAGATCGGTTCTTATTCCTTCTTGCTACTTCTTTTCCTTTAGCAGATGTTTCTTTATAAGGACATTTTGCATCATAATGACCAACTTTTCCACACTCAAAACATTTGAAGGGAAGCTTACCTTTGAATCTTCCAGTACCTAGTTGGAGATTTCTCACAAAATTCGCTTCCTCTTCTTCGGATATATAGCTGGATTCTTTGACAACTTCCTTTTCTTTTCCTCTTGCAGATACCTTAAAAGCAGCTTCTTTGATTTGAGATGGACCTCCTTGTCTCATTTCAAAAGCAGTCAGAATACCATGTAATTGAACAATAGTAAGAGTTTGCAGATCTTGCCTTTCTTCCATAGCTGAAACTTTAGAGTCAAATTTTGAAGTCAAGGATCTTAAGACTTTTTCCACCAAAGTAGTATCAGTTATGGTTTCACCCAAATTTCTCATTCGATTTATAATATCATCCAGACGTAAGAAGAAATGGGCAATACTCTCATCACTATGCATCTTCAAATTTTCATATTCAATTCTAAGAGTTTGGAGTTTTGCACTTTTTACCTTTGTGTCTCCTTCATAGCTTAGAATGATTTTGTCCCATATTTCTTTTGCTGAATGTAGCTGCATCACTTTAGCAAATTATGGTTCAGTCATGCTTCCTAATAGGACATTTACTGCTTTGGCATTGATCTCATACTTCTTCCTTTCTGTTGCGTCAGTAGGAATACTTGTCGGGTATTGATAACCTTCCTCCACGATTGCCCATACATCTGCACCAAGACTTTGCAGATATGCTTTTGTTCGTACCTTCCAGAATATCAGATTGCTTCCATTGAATAGAGGTGACTTTATAGACATCACTCCTTCTTGGCTTCCCATTGCAACGGATCTCCTTCAAGCGATCAAGCTTCTACAGAAGAACCTGCTCTGATACCAATTGTTGGGAAAAATACTGAGAGGGGGGGTGAATCAGTATTAAAAATTTTTACTTTTTCATGCTCTAAAACCCATACGCTACTTTGCTGAAGCCAAATAGCGTATACACGTGGATATCCTTCATAAAACTCGTGTATACACAAAGATCTAATTATGCCATTAATTCTTCACTTATATCATTCCATCATTCATTCATTAAATGTTCTATAAACAGTAAACATGTGCAGTAACAATAGAATAAACCATCACACAAAGCATCACACATGAACACCAGGATTTTTAGGTGGAAACCCAAGTCGAGAGAAAACCACCGCTGCAGTTGCTCAGCCTTCAATATTTTATTATAGAGAAAACATCTTACAACATATGTGCTGGTACAGACTCCTACCAGCACACAGGCACCCACCTGCGCTCGTTTACCAGCCTCTCCTGGAAGGGAGCTACAACCCCCTGACTCGTTTACCAGCCTCTCCTGGAAGGGAGCTACGACCCCCTGACTGAAGGCTACACCCCTCAGCACCTCTATGAATCACGTTTCATCAATTTTCACACTGGATCCAAACAACTTCAATAGAGCACAACTTGCAGGCCTCGTTTCATCATATTTTCAGACTAGACCCACTCCATACTTTTAAGCACAGTCAAACATGAAACTGATACATATAACTCACAGACAGATATCAGTAATCCAGCAGAGCAGATCAGACACTTCTTACCACAGAATTCAGCAAACCCTAGTTTGCATACGCGCTTTCCTTTCTCAGATGTAGCGTATATACGCGCTTCCGTTCACATAAACCAACGTATACTTATGTACAAATTATAGCACCAATTTCATTGTGCATACGCACTTTCTCTTCAGTGAAGCCACGTATATATGCGCTTCTTCTGCAATAAATTAGCATATATATCTTCAACCATTACAGAGCTGCATACTTCTTCAGATCAGACATTCAGTTCAGATTCAACCCTTTACTTCAGACAGATGTTCGCCTCATCACAGATCTAATCACTTCATAAACAGATCCAACAGATACAGATACATTACAGATCTAGATATTCCGCTTCATCATTTCTTCATAGGAGCATCATAGATTCAGATCTATCATCAAACCTTTACCCTTTCATACAGATATACTTCATAGAGAAGTATTCATTCAAGCTCAGACATCTTGCTCCCACACTCATGATTTGCACAATGAATTTCTTCTCCTTATATAGGTTTATCCTTTTTCAATACCACGGGCCCCTTTTTCAATACCATGAGCCTTCAATACCACGGGCCCCTTTTTCAATACCATGAGCCAAAACAATACCATGAGCCCAAAACTACATTACTTCCGATGGTATTCCTGGACGGGGTCATTTAGACGAATCATTACCCAATACAATGGGTCCATACCATGGTGGTTACCCCTGGATTTGCACTTTATGAGTGCTTTTGCCCATACGCGACTTGGCAAGTTCTTTCCCACGTGCATACACGACTTCCCCTAGACAAATACGCGTATTCCTTGAGACATACTCTTTTCATCATATTCTGGTACATACTGTCATTCCTTCCATCATTACCTTGTGTACTCATCAGATTTACATCATCTAACAGATTCATCAAGTCAGGACAACACAAGTCAACATTCTCATGTCTTCATCTTCATTCAGTGGGTTGCCATCAAGGACAACACTCTGCATCATATTGCCAACAATCTCCCCCTTTGGACTTGATGGCAACCACGATGGTGTTTGATCATCACAACAGATACAACACAAGTCAACATTCTCATGTCTTCATCTTCATTCAGTGGGTTGCCATCAAGGACAACACTTTGCATCATATTGCCAACACAAAGACATAACTATTTTGGGTGAATCCTTCATAACTATTTGTTACTTGAGAAATGGCTCTCCCCCAAAGACAATAATTTAATTATTTTATTTCACCGAATAAAAATAATCCTCCCCACTTTCTCCAATTCCTCCTTTTTCCACATTCTTAGAAACCTTACTTCAAAAGTTGATTTCCAAACCAAAAGAGCTTGTCTTATGCCTGAAGGACAAAATGAGATTAATGGTGTAATTGTATATGTCTCTATTCCCTAATGATATCTATGATTTATCCCCTTATGTCTCCCTATCCCCTGCCCCTCTCTTTGGCACCCTTGTACCAATTCCCAAATTCCTCCCTTCCCTCTAGCCCTAAATATTGAAATACAATGATCTTGGTTATCCCTCCCGTATCTGTCATGAGAATCTATTGTTATTTATGAATGGCCGATTATGGCCGATGAAAGCAAGCTAGATTTTATTTCACTTGCGTGGAATAGACCCTTCCGGAATCCCGATCTCCAATACAATCATGATAACATATTTATATTTTTGGATAGCCTCATGATGATTCATATATTCAGGCGTACAAGGAACAATCATTCTGAGCTAATGGCTTGGATGCAGTTCCAATGGTGTGAGGAGAATAAATCTTGATGTAGGAGCCTTGGGTTAATTGCATGCTCTATGCAGTGTTGGTTTAGAATTAAGATCTCTGATTTGGAGTGGGTCTCCCTTGTCTTCAGAGTGACGTCTGATCATTGGCATTAGATCTATGATAAGCTTCGTGTTTGGCTGAGGGTTTTCCTCTGTCGGGTAAAGCTGGTGCAGTTGCAACACCACTGTAGTTGGGTCCTCTGGTTCTTCAACCTATAGGGATTGAAAGTAAGTCTCCCAATTATTGGTTCCTTGAGTCTAAATTATAATGAAAACAAGCTCTCAACCTACAATTATACCTCAATCTTCATCCTGTTTGTGAATTTGGTCATGGCTCCGCCCATATTCTCGCATTCTGAGGATATAAGCTTCATCCTTTATATCAATAATGTTTGCGTGCTTCCGTTTGGGCAAAACATTTTCCTATGGAAATTCTAGGCAATCGTCTCTCTGCAAATTTGGTACAGTAGCTTCTCCTTCCCGGTTCATGAATTTTATCGACCCTAGCATAGATTCCGACTCTTTTGAAACTCAGTCTTCAGCTTCTACTATCTGTGATCACTGTAAGAAGGAGAATTAAGCTATCAATTTGGAAATTTATGATTTAAATGTACGTATGTATCAACAACAGACTTCAGAGTGCCACATGCTTGACATACTTCTGGCTCTGAAACAAAAAGTTTCTAGCTTGGAGGATGAAGTTGACGCTTTGAGAAGCGTCATCATGGGTCTTCAGTTATAGGTGGTTCATCTGACCAATGCTTCTATAAAGCCCCATTATGACATATACCTTAACAAACCTCCAGATCCTGAAGATTAAACACTTCTGTCATGTTTTGGTTTAAATTTATTTTCATTTTCATTTTGTATCAATTTTGGTGAATGCTCTCCACTAGACCAATAAGAGTGTTGGTAATTTTGGTGAATACTCTCCACCAGACCAATAAGAGTGTTGGTAGCACTGGGGAATTTTTCTTTTTAATTATGGGTAAGGGACATTAGAATAATTTTGGCACTCTGGATGTTTTGGAACAAGTTGATAATGTAATTCTTCCAGGTATTTGCAGTGATCGAGTATGGATCTAATGAAAATTAATACTCATTCCTGTTTAAAAAAAGCTAAATTTTGACATAATCAAGTCATAGTATCTAAGTGAAAATGGCCTTTGTTAATCCAATTATTCCAAGTTGAATAGCTAGATAGAATTTGTGCCATCTATCTATCCTTGGTAGGATTCTCAAAACTACAATACCATTTTGGTTTGAGATAATATATTAGTGATGATGTTTCTATACTGATAGATGATCTAGTGGCCTTCTCCATTAATTTTATTGAGAGCCTAAATGAACTACAAGAATATGATTTTGTCTAACAATACTTGTTGGCCATATAAATTTACCTTTAATTTTAAATTTTTTAGCTCCTTAAAGCCAAAAGGAAATCCCACTATTATCAACCTTTTGACTCCATAGCCTAACTTTAACTCTATAAGACCAATAGATAAGGAACTATTCTGCTTCATCCTATAGTCTAGTTCGTGGCCCCATAAAGGGAGGATAAATCCGATAGAAGGAGACAAATGTTATCCATTTGGGACACCCCTATCCAAAAAAATTTAATGTTTAGCCTTAGGCACTGAGCTAGCTAAAGATCCCCTCATTCCCAAGGTTGATCTTTCATCTTTCTAGTCATTCCATGTGGCTTCAATTCACTCCATACCTGAAGCAATGTATGAAATTTACCGAAGAAGTCGCAACAACTCCTTGAAATTAGTATCTGAAGGAATAACTTAATCCAACTCTCCTTAATTGCCTTATGAAAGAGGGAGACTCATTGAAACACGTTTCGATGGAACACAAGGAAATATAACCAAATCTGGCAACAATAGAGGTAGATGTTATAAAATGAGCTCATGGTCTACTTCGTGGGTAAAATAATTTTGAAAAAATCACTAGATATCTCTCTCTCTCTCTCTCTCTCTCTCTCTATATATATATATATATATATATATATATATATATATATATATATACAACCATTTAAACAAAGTGATGCAACACCTCACCCACTTGATCTACCAATATATATATATATATATATATATATATACTAACTAAACCAAACGTGATATAAAATCATTTAAACAAGGTGATTCAACACCTCAGCCACTTGCTCTACCGAATCATCCATTGTAGGAACCTAGAGATTTCATGAAATAACACACCTCCTTGCTGCAGAGATACTTGAAATGAAAACAAAGTAAATTATGTAAGATAAACAACCTATAAAAATATAAAACATCAATTTACATAAAAAAATATATAAAAAATATAATGTTGAGGGGCCCTACTTCATATTTTGATGTAACTATTGGAAGACAAAATAGTATAAATGGAGGTGTCATATGGTCATTGTGATTTATAGGATGATATTTCTCTCCTTTAGATGCATGTTGAGTATTCTTACATTTATAGTTCTTGAGATTCATCTAGAGGCGATGTATCATGGTTTGATGATATGGTGTATTGATTAGGGTATTTTTCAATATCCATCATTTATTATTGGTATATGAAGGCTCTATTTGATAAGGTTAGTGAGAATTTAGTTGTCTTACTTGAGAAATAAATTACCACTCTTGACCCACATTCATTTGAAGAATGAAGATGACATATCACATGTTAAAAAGTTGCATCTAACAAAAGACGATTCTGACAAAGCATTTTAGAGGGAAAGATAATGGATAGAGCTTGTTCTTGTGAATTTGAGAGCACCCTTTGATGTTTTTGATTCCACATTTGAGGAATAAGTATTGCAAGGAAATAATATGGTAAGGACTTCATATTTTATTCTTCTTGTTAATTATTTATTGAGGAGGAGGAACCTTCTATAGAGGGAATTGAAAATAAAAAACATGATCACTTCATTAAAGGAAAAGCTAAGGAGAATAATTATAGAGGAAACCATCACAAAGTGCACGAGGATATTAGAAATCCTGGTAATTACAATCAATGAATGAAAGTCAAAATGATAAAATTTTGTTACTATTTTGGAAAACTAGGGAATTACATTGATAAGAATTTCCATAAGAACACCAAAGTTTGTGAGAAGGTTAAATAACTTGAAAGTCATAAAAAGCAACATCATATAGAAGGAAATGGTACTATTTCCTATTTTGTTAGCACTTCCTAAGCATTACAATGCTTAGGAATGGATCTTGGATTAATAAGGATACTTCTTTATTTTCTCTTTGGAAAAGGCTAAGGAGATGGAATAAAATTATTTGGATATGTCATACTATACCATTTTATGGAGGGGTGAGGTGGTCAAGGATTTATACTATATTCAAAGAAAAAAGTGACCATGCTTCTAATATAGATACTATGAGAATTTATGTTCATATCAAACCCACCTAGTAGGATATATGATTCAATAAATCATAAATGTATGGGTATTCAAGGGCTACTGGGTGTTTGGGGTAAATGGTGGAAAATGAAATTCAATCATGTAGAGGTGCTTGAAATCCACTAATGAGATCATTATAAAGATCTCTTTATCTGGTATTGATGACACAATGTAAGGAAGACATACAAGTGGTGTAAAGCCAAACTTAACAACACCCAAATGAGTATATAGGTATCCTTGTTTCTTATCCCAATCATTGATACCTATATCTAAGAGACTAATGTGGACCATGTCATAATTTCTAGTGAAGGGCATGTTAACATAATGGAATTTAATAAACATATGTGAGAAGTATCCCCACCACTTAAGTTTGTATCAATCCTTTGCGTAACTAGGTAGTAATTCCTAGTGTTCTATATTATCTAGCACAGGATGGAGATTAGCCTTTTCTCAAAGGTGGATACTACCACAGATGAAGTTATATTGGATATAGAATTAACTAAAAAGGAAACAATATAAATATCTTAGAGAATGGTAGTATCCATAGATGGAGTTAAAATCCTTTGTCTCAAAATTTCCACTTATTATAAATTGGTTGATTTGGAGAGTTTCGAAAAGAGACAGGGTCCAAATCAACTTAAACCAATGTACCTAGACCAAGTCTACAAAAATAAGTGGCGATTTGAGCACAAGGGGTTATCTTAATTGATTGTTACCAATGTTGTTGGGAATTTCTTTAGTTCCATGCCAACAGGTGCCCAATTTAATTGTCCTTGGGTTCAATACACTACTTATGCTAGCGAGTTTACTTAATAGGTTTACTAGGGATGCCATCCAAAAACATGGGGAAACATTTATTGTATTTACCCAGAAGGTTTTCAATGGAAAAAACAAGTAAGTGGAAATTAAAAAACAATATACTAATTAAGTTGATTTGAACATCATAACTGATATATGCAGAGTGATATTAGACAACTCAGATGAAAAAACAATAACATTTTGACTTTATTTCCATAACATACCTGAAATGTACCAGTAAATCTCCATCTCAATTGATTTGATGTTAAACTTGGGATGACAACAAATAAATTGAGAAGAAGAAAACCTAAAATTTACATAAATTGAGTTAAAGGTAGATAAATAATCACCAAAATAATAAAATAAATAAACAAACATTTTTATGACTAAATATTAATTAAAAAGACTCAAGTGCATGAATACATGAGTGAGCTCCTCTTGGTTTAGAGAATAATTTATCGGAGTAGTCTAATATTGGAGCAAACATCCATTGATTTGACAAAGAAACAATGAAGTCAACATTGACTTTCTTGTTGAACACTGTTACAGATGAAATAGGTAACCTGACCTCAAAATGGGAACTCTAGCCCAAAAAGACTCAAAAAACATGAAAAAACACCCACAAAAAAAAAGTGTATTCCAGAACGCACTTGGTTTTTTTTAAGGTCAAATTTCAACATTTTATAAAATTATACTAAAAACAAAATTGTTTCTTGAAAAAAGGATTGAAAAAACACCCTCAAAACAAAACCAGCTAATGCTGGAATAACAAAAAAAAAAGTGTCATATTTTTTACATTTTAAAAAATAGAAATAACATTTTTTAATTTTTAAAATTCAAACATTAAAAAAACCTAAAATTTAAGAAAAAAATAAATTTAAAAAATAAAACATTTTAAAACTTAAAATTTAAAAATATATAGGAATAAAAAAATAAAAATAAAAACAAATTTTTTTTTTTAACATTAAAAAAAACCTAAAATTTAAGAAGAAAAAAAAATTAAAGATTAAAATTTCAAAATATATAGAAATAAAAAAAATAAAAATAAAAACAAAATAAAAATATTAAATTAAAAAAAAAAACAAGTTAAAAAAAAGAAAGAAATTATAAAAAATAAAATATAGAAATTAAATTTAAAAAAGAAAATGAAAATGTTTATTAAATTAAAAAAAATTTAAATTAAATTTTAAAATAAAAAATTAAATTTAAAGAAATATATTAAATTAATAATAATAAAAAAAAAACGTTATTGAAATTAAAAGTAAAAAAATGAAAATTTAATTAAAAATAAAAAATGAAAAATAAAATACAATAAAACTATCAAACTTAAAAAAATATATATTAAAAAACAAATAGATTTTAAAAAATAAATTAAAATTAAATTATAAAAAATTATATATATATATATATATATTTAAAAAAATGTTAATAATAAAATAACAAATTAAATTTAAAAAAAAAAATTATTAAATTTTAATAAATAAATGAATAAACAAATAAATTTTGAAATAAAAAATAAATTTTAAATATAAAGAAAGAAAAAAAAAACATTGTTAAAATAAAATGTTAAAAAACTTTAAAAATCAATTAAAATGGAAAATTTGAAAAAAATAAATTAAAAAAAAATATATTAAATAAAAAATAAAATAGAAAACAAATTAATTTGAAAATATTAAGTTTAATTGAAAAAAAAAATCTAATTTTAAATACACAATTTCAATTGAAATAAAAAAAATATAGAAATTTTATGCAATTAAAAAAATGATAATAAAAAAATTAAAAATTAAAAAAAAATATTAAATTCAATTAAATTAAAAAAAAAAAACAATACAAAATTTACTAAATTTTAAAAAATTAAATGAGAAAACTAAACATAAAATTTAATAATAAAAAAAAATAAAAAAATAAAAAAACAAATCAATTAAATAAAAAAAATACAAAATTTAATAAAAATTATTAACAAAATTTAAAAAAAAAATTAAAAAAAAAATTAAAAAATTAAATTTCAAATATAAAAATTAAATTAAAAAAAAAAATGAATTTAAATTTTTTATTTTAAAAATCAAATTAAAAATAAGAATATTAAAAATAAAATAAAATAAAAATTGATCGTGGGCGCGCGCCAAGATCCGCCTGTGGCGGGAGGCGGGGGGAGCGGAATCGCTCCCGCGTGGGAGGCCGAGGAATCGCCTCCGCGGCGGGAGGCCGATTCCGGGAATTTCCCTCAGGTCGATTTCGGGAATTGCCCTCCCGTGACGGGAGGTCGATTCCAAGAATCGCCCTCTCGCCGCGGAGGCCCCGGAATCGCCCCCACGGAGGGCGATTCCCCGCCTCCGCCCGTGGTGGCCAGCCCACGGGTGGGTGGGTGGCCGCATGCAACGTTCCCGCCACCGGCGGCCTCGCCGCCACCGGGTGGGAGGCCGATTGGCGGCGCCACCACGATCAAAAAATTCTTTTTTTAATTTTTTTTTTAATTTTTAACATTTTTTTTTTAATTCAAAAAATTTAAAATGATTGTTTTTTTAATTGAAATTTTTTATTTTAAATTTAATTTGTTTTAATTTATTTATTTATTATTTTTTTAAATTTAGTTTTTAAATTTAATATTTTAGATTAATTATTTTTTAAAATTTAAAATTTATTTATTAAATTTTAATTAAATTTAATTTTTTTTAATCTTTTAGTTTATTTAGTTTTTCATTTTTAAAATTTATAAATTGCTTCATTTAAAAAAAAAACAGTAAATTTATAGATATTTTTTTTTAATTATTTTCACGTGGTTTTTTTCATTTTTTTGTTTTTTAATGATAGTTTTTTTTATTTTAATTATTTTATTTTAATTTTTTTTTCAAATTTTTTTTTTTATTTTTTATTTTTTTTTTTAATTTTAAAATTTGTATTTTTTTTCTTATTATTATTATTTTTTTAATTTAATTTTTTTTTTTTATTTTATTTTTTTTATATAAATTTTAATTTTGTAAGTTAAATTTTTTTTTTTTTTTTTTTTTAACTATATAGTTTTTTTTAATAACTTAGAAAAAAATGCTTTTGATGTTTTTTTTTTTTTTTAAATTTTATGGTTAATTTTTGTTTTTTTTTCTTTAAATTATGTGTTTTTTTTCAAATTTTGTCATTTCTTTTGATATAATTTTCGAATATTTTTGTTTTTTTTTAGTTTTTTTTTTAAATTTATTTTTGTTTACATTTTTTATTTTTATGAGTTAATTTTGTCTTTTTTTTACATTTTTATTGTTTTTGTATATTTTTTTTATCTAAGTTTTGTGTTTTATTACCAACATGAAAATCACCACTCTAAAAAAAAAGGTTGATGCTGCATCAATACGTTTCAAAATTAGCATGAAAATCACCGCTCTAAAAAAAAAAGTTGATGCTGCATCAATATGTTTCAAAATTAGCATGAAAATCACTAACATTTTAAAACAAATTTTCATACTTCATAAATAAAAATATTAGAGTGTCAAAAATGTGCTAAAAAAAAAAAGGTGATTCTGCATCACCACTTTTCAAAATCAAGTGCTTTTTATGCTACCAAAAAAAATTAGGTAACAATGTAGTTACCTATTTCATCGGTAACAGTGTTGTTGGTTCGTTGGATCGATGGAGGCTTACTAGAAGATTATCCAAATCCTATCTTATTCTATATTGAACAGGGCCAACCAATTGAACGTGGAAGCTCTCATGGCCCCTCCCCCGCCTCTTCACATCGCTCTCAATCCCCCAATACCCAACCTATCTACTTGAAAATAGTTGAAATCAACACATTAGGATTCATGCATAGAAACTAGCAAAACAAAATATTCATAAAGAAACATATTTGGTTTTTTACATAAAGGAACATATACCAATAATTTATTAACATATAAAATTCATTCATTCATTCATAATCATAGAAACAAAATAATTCATCAAGAAATTTTATCATAAAAAATAAGTTTTCATAATACATTACATGACGTTTCTAATGATATAACTAGTAGGATCATTTCTTTTTATATTTCTCTATTTTTGAAAAGAATTTAGAAATGACTTCATCAATTGTTTCTTCCCATTGGATTCTTATGACATATGTAGCTCTCATTGATGACTTGGTTGTGTACTCTTGACTTCATTGAGGTTTCCTCAAGAGGGGTGGATCATTAGTTGCAACAAGAAATTAATCTTAAATTTATATTTCTGTTATTATTATTACAAGTATTTCATTGATAAAAAAAGTAGTAGAGTGTTCTTTACCCACTTTAGTTGCAGAGGAAAGAAAATTAGTTTTGGTTGTGGCCATATGTTCCTCTTCTTTTGTAGCCTTATCCTCTACATGATCTCATGTTGAAACTATAAAGGTTATAATTAATACACCATTTGCAATTAAATATTTTTAATTGTAATCCTCTTTCTATGTGAAGGAAAGTTGTGGCTACCCAATGATTCAAAAAACTCATTCAAATGAAATATTATTGAAGTTGTTCATTAATATTAAAAAATACCTTTGCAATGTAATTATTTACCTTGTGCGCTAGTTGACATAGATGGAATGTATGCCTTGTGCTCCTCTTCTGGTAGAGAATCCTCATATATGAAATTCTTTACCATTGAATGCTAGTTTGTGGTGGCTAGATGCTATGGTGTCTATGCTAAAAAATCTTATATAAGAAAGAATTTTTTTTTTCAATTAGATAATGTAAAAGTTAAAAACAAAATTTCATACTTGAACTTATGATATTAAAATAATCACTTTGAAATATGGTTATTACTTGATATCTTTGAATATCTTGGTTCAATATGTTCATACTATCATTAATCTCACGAGTTTGATCTCTAATGCAAATGAAATGAACCTGTTCTTTGTTCATTCTAACCACAATATTTTTTGTTGTTACGATTGGGTCAAGAGAAATGAATAACTCATCCTCATCAAACCAATCAAGATCACAACGGTCATATCACTGAGACTACATATTTCAACAAAAGAACAACTATTTCGATTATTTACACAAATAATCAATTTCACATTAAGTTATTTCGATTATTTAAAAAAGCAATTTCCTACCTTATTTTCAACCCTTTCCAATATTTTTGAAATATGTCTTTAGTGAAAGAAAACATTTTCTTTTCCTATCGTAAATATTAAATGGAAGTAGTGAAATAAAGAAAACATTTTGTTTTCCTATCATAAACATTCTCGGAAGTAGTGAAATAAAAGAAAATAAATATGGTAAAATTGTAAAATTGATTGAATAGTCAAGCCAAAGTAATTTTTTTCTCAAATTAGGTAAGTGATGAGTTCCCTTGAATCCTTTAGTCAACAAGAAATTCACATTGTAGTTAAAACATGTTAATTCAACTTGTTTTCTTTGTTGTTTTGGAAATCTTTCCAAACATTTAATATTTAGGGTAGCTAAATAGTAAATTATCATATTTTGATGTGATTCTTGTGCCTTCCAGTGTTCCACTAATTTTGTATAGGAAGACACACCAATTTAATAAAATTAAGCAGGAATTGGTGTTGATTCTAAAGAGAGAAGGGTTGTCCTAAAGTCCAATAGACAAAGGTGAAATGTAGTTTTTATTTGAAACATTCATTCTAGAAAAAATTACCATCATCTTTTTCTTCATATTTCTTTTTGGTATGAGCTCTTGTACCTCCTGTAACTTTAATACCTCCCCCATAATAGCAATGTCTGTATATATTCGATTCAAGTTGCAATTGATCAATAAATATTCTCCTGCAACTATTGATTTTATTGCACATACAAAGACATGGTTTGCTTCATGTCCCTCAAAAATGCAATTGAGTTGCTTATTTGTTGTGCTAGGTTGTGTAATATTTATAAACCCAAAAATATTCATTGATGTTTTTTCCTTCCATTGATATATATATATATACTCCTTTATTTTTATCAATGTCTCTTAGTTGTATATATTTTGCAGCCAATCCATATCTCTATATATATCACCTATATCGAACCAGATGCATCCAATCTATGTAATTATAACATGGTCTAAAATACTCCATCAATTTAGTTAATCCACTATAACAAACCTTTATGCCGTCCATGGAAAATAGCCCCAAACCATGTAGTGATGATGGAGAAATGTGATATATCCTCTCCTTGAGAAAAAAATCAATGTTTACTTGAGGAAGGTCCTTGAGTACCCATCATTTCACTAGATGTTTATACCTAAAGGGAACCTTAATGTCGTCTATGCTCTCAACATCATAAGAACATGAACCACCTTCAAAAAGAAAAAAATCCATATGTTTATGTAATTTTATTTTGATATTCTCACCTTTAGTTGATGATCCACGTCTGTTAGACATACTAGATCTCTATGTGAGGTCCCTATAATACTAGTGTATCCCATTATTGTTATTATTAGTGTAGCCCCCTTATTGTTACTATTGTGCCCCCTAGAAGCCCACTATTGTTATTGTCATGCCTTTACATTATTATTATTATGTCCGCTCAGATTATATTGTGACCCCTTAGAATCCTATATATAGAAAGGAGGTTTTTTCATTTGAATCGTCCAAGAATTGTTCATTTATATAATGTAAATGAGGTTTCCCCCTTGAAGAGGCTAATTTTTAAGTCGTTGACCCATATTTTGTTCTATTTTGTGAGCTGGTTGCATAACATTTGGCATTAGAGCTTTGGATTCTAGTGTTTCGCTTCTTCAAACAGGTCATCTTGGAATTTTCGTTATAATTTTTTTTCTATGAAGCTTTAGAAGCTAAAATTGAAACCACCTAGATTCAAAATACTGATGAACCTCGTGTAAAAATTTTAGATCTTGGTTAGCTATATTTTCAGAGATATGATTTGAGGAATTTAGGGTTTTTTTAGGCTCCATAATTTCATCTCAAACAAGTGATCGAGGGAAAATCATCATAACTTTTGTTTCATGCATAAAATTCGAGTTTTGTAAAAAGTGGACAAAATGGAATGGACTGTAGTTTTTCTTGTATCAATTTTAGAGCTGAATGTTTAAATAATAATATGTGACATCCATTACAACTTTTCTCTGCTGAACCAGTACATAATCACGTCATCGTGGGATATTTGGTATAAATTTACCTTGAAGAATCCAAATTTAATTTGACTTGTGGCATTGGAAAGAAGAGGTAGAGGGATATCACATGACTGAAGTTTAGATCTTAGAGATCCGAAATCACAGAGATACAATAGTTTCAATATCTAGCTTCTAAAAACCAAGAAAAAGGTGTGTACTTTTTAAAAATTGTATAAATTTTGTTTGAAAAATAAGTTTGAAGTGATTCCAAGGGAACATTCAAGCGTATATATTAGTATTGAGTTATAAAATTCCTCCCTAAAAAAGTAATTCCACACCCATAAACGCTCAGATAGCTCTAGTATGACGCATGAAGAAGAAGAAATGCAACATGATATAGTACAAATTACGGGACCAAGTGCAACAAATTTTTCTCTCACAAAGAGAAACAAAAGAAGAACTAAAAGGTGAAATGGATGGTTTAAAAGGAGATATGGATGGTTTAAAATAAGACATGGAAGCTAATATGGATGTAATCGAAGCTAAGATGGATGGTTTGAAAGCAGACATGGAAGGTTTGAAGGAAGGCTTGACAAAGTTGTTGCAAGAAAGAATTTCCAACGGTGACAAGTTAATCCATGAAAATCACGATGAGGAAAAAAGAAATATGAATTATGATTTTATAAAATCCAATGTTGGGTTTAAGAACCACCACATTCTAATCACTAATATGAGGAATTTAGATGGCAAGGATCCGATAACATGGATACTAAAAATGGAGCAATATTTTGATCTCCATGACGTGCAACACTCACAAAAGGTACACATTGAAACTTTACATTTATAACCCAATCAGTTTGAATGGTATCGATGGGATTTGTTCTCGTAAATTTTTTTCACTTGGTCAATTTTTATGGAGGAAATTACGGCACATTATGAGGATACAAATAACACCTTATTTAGCCAATTGATAAATCTCGAACAAAAGGGTTCAATGGAAGAGCACATTGAGGACTTCTAAAAATTGAATATAAAGGTAAAAAATATTCGAGAGGAGCATAAGATCAATGTCTTCATAGGTGATTTAAAGGATAACATCCAAGATTTAAAGGATAACATCCAACATGAGGTTCACCTTTGGGACCTGATTCATTAGGGAAGGCATTCAAGGTAGCAAGAAAAGTTGAAAGCAAAATTATGGCAACAAGGAAGTCTACCACTCAAAACTATAAATATGGAAGTGTTGTTGCTCCTAGCCTCCAGAACCTACAAGGTTGACACCACAATAATTGGAGGAAAATAAAAAAATGGTTTTGTTATAGTTGTGATAGAAAATACACTAAAGGTCATAAGTACACTAAGACGAAATTATTTTACATAGATTGTGAAGAGGAGGAAGAAAAGGAACAAGAAACATCAAAAGAAAAGGATATACACCAGGAAGCAACCCCAGAGAAAGAATAAATGAATCTGAACATACCTTTTAATGCATTAGCAAGGATCACCACTCCTCAAACTCTCAATATAGAAGGATATATCAAGAATAAAAATGTAATAGTGCTGATTGATTCTGGTAGTACCCATAATTTTATTCATTGTAAGATAGCCAAGGAATTGAATTTCTTCCTATATCCAACATTGGAGTGTCAAGTGATTGTTGAAAATGGAGGAGCTATAATTTTGTCTGGAAGTGCCATAATATGAAGCTAACCATGGGGGAATATGTATTAAATATTACAATGATTTCTATTCCAATGGGTGGTGTTTATGTTACAGTAGGAGTCCAATGGTTATAATCTTTGGGGAATATAGATTTTAATTTTCAAGAAATTTTCTTGATTTTTTTTTGGGAAGGAAAGGAAGTTGAATTAAGGGGTATCACAGGGAAAAATAGAAATATAATCAACTCGAATGTCATGACAAAGCTTCTTAAGAAAGAACTACGAGGTGTAATTACACAATTATGCTCACTAGAAGTTCAAACATCGACATCATTTATTTATCTAGATATCCAAAATGTCTTGGACACTCATTCCAAGGTGTTTGAGACTCCCAAAGGTCTCCCACCTATATGAGATAATGATCATGCTATTCATTTGATTCCAAGAAGTGTTCCTCCAAACATCAGGCCTTACATATATCCTTATGCCCAAAAGAGTGAGATTGAACGTATGGTTGCATAAATGCTAGAGTCTAGTATTGTTAAACCTAGTCAAATTTTTTTCTCTGCTCCAATAGTATTGATGCATAAGAAGGGTGGATCATGGCACATGTGTTCGTATTATAGGGAGATCAACAAGCTCACTATTAAAGATAAATTTCCCATTCATGTCATTGATGAATTACATGGAACAATTTACTTCACCAAGTTCGATTTTCATTCAAGATATCATTAAAGAAAGAAGACCGAAGAAATTCTGGAAACAACATTTAGAAATCATGAGGGTCATTAGGAATTTTTGGTCATGCCTTTTGGCCTTACCAATACAACTTCTAAATTTCAATGTTTGATGAATTCTATATTCAAACCCTTCATTCAAAAATTTGTGTTTTTACATTTTGATGATATACTAATCTACAACAATTCTTGGAAGGACAATGTTCAACATGTTGATAGGGTGCTCAAACTATTGGAGGAGAAAAAATTATATGAAAAAACCTCCAAATTTTTCTTTAGAGTACATGAGGTGGAATATCTAGGTCATGTTGTATTTCACGAGGATGTTAAGGTAGACCCTAACAAAATTAAGTCCATTAATGAATGGAAAATCCCCACAACCATAAAACATCTGAGAGGATTTCTCGGGTTGACAAGGTATTATCACAAGTTTGTTAAGAATTATGGGAGAATAATGTCACCTCTAACAGCATTAATGAAGAAAGATGCATTTTCTTAGACTCCAGAAGGAAATAAGGACTTTGAACATCTTAAAGAGGCAATGTGCCAAGAACTGGTCTTAGTTACACCAAAATTCAAAAAACACATTCACTGTGGAATGTGATGCCCAGGGAAATGGAATTGGTGTTGTTTTAATGCAAGAAGGAAGACCCATTTATTTTGAAAGTCGTCCAATCAAAGGAAAGTATTTACAAAAAACTATTTATGAGAAGGAAATGTTGGCAAGACTGCATGCACTTAAGAAATGGTGACCTTACCTAATGGGAAGACACTTCAAGGTAAAAAAAAAATCATGATAGGCTTAAATAATTTTTAGAAAAAATATTATCTTCATAAGAGCAGCAAAATTGGGTCACAAAGGTATTAGGTTATGACTTTGAAATCATATAAAAAAAAGGGAAGAAAAATGTTGTTGTAGATGCACTCAAGAAAGGATGGTGATGTGGAAACATTGATTTGTGCCATTTATATTATCCAACCAGATTAGATAGCTGAATTAAGGGATGAATGGAAGAATGACGAAGAAGTGTGGGCACTCATTTGAAATTTGCAGCAAGATGCCAATGCATCTCATATATTTAGCTAGAAAAATGGTTCATTATGGTACAAAGATCTCTTATATGTTTGTAAAAATTCCCAACTCAATTTTTTTTTTCTTTTGGAATTGCCCACCTCTCCCTTAGGAGGGCACTCAGGATTTTTAAAAACTTACCACAAGGTTAAGAATGATTTTTTTTGGGATGGTCTTAAATATGATATTCAAAAGTTTGTGACATAACATTTGGTTTGCCAAAAAAATAAAGTTGATAAAATTAAGACCTTGGGTCTGTTACAACCTTTATATATTCCAAGTTAACATTGGGAGGATGTTTCAATGGATTTTATCAGAGGTTTACCCAAGTTTGAAGGAAAGAGTGTCATCATGGTGGTAGTTGATAGAATTACCAAGTATGCACACTTTTTTGCATTATCTCATCCATTTAAAGCCAATACAGTTGCTACTGCATTTATGGAAACAATTCAAAAGCTATATGGAAACCCAAATATTATTGTAAGATACATATATCCCATTTTCATTGGAAATTTTTTAACGGAAATATTTTCTTGTTTGGGTAGTCAATTAGCTCATAGTTCATCTGATTATCCTCAATCTGTTGGGTAAATTGAGATAGAAAATAAAAGTTTGGAAGGATATCTTTTTTTCTTTGCATCTGATAAACATACACAAAGGGTCAAGTGGTTACCTCTGGCTGAATGGTGGTATAATACTTCCTTCCATACTGTAGCAAAAATGATCCCATTTATGGCACTTTATGGATATCATCCACCATCCATCACATCATATTTAAGAGAAAATACTAAGGTTCAAACAGTGGAAGATCATATCAAGCATCAACAAAAATTTCTCCAACTATTAAAGGATAACCTCACTTTGGCGCAAAATCGAATGAAACAAGAGGCAAATCAACAATGTAGCGAAATAAGTTTTGATATAGGAAATTGGGTATTTTTATGGCAACAACCATACAAACAAATGTCACTGAAGCAAGCTAAGAAGGATAATAAATTATCACCAAAGTATTATGGTCCTTACAAGGTTTTGCAAAAAATTAGTACTATGGCATACAAATTGGAGCTTCTTGCATCTTCTCGAGTGCACCTAGTTTTCCATATTTCATGCTTAAATAAGGTTATAGGTGACAAGCTCCCTGTTCAAATAATATTTCCAGAACTTAACAAGCAAGGGAAAATCATATTGGAACCTAAAGCAGTCATAGAAATAAGATCTCGACAGCTACGAAATCAATCAATTTAATAGTATCTCATCAAGTGGAAGAACTTACCCACTGAAGATTTCACATGGGAGGATGATATTTTTATACAAAAGCATCCAAAATTACTCAAGCATTGAGGACACCACCTTTTTGAAGGAGAGGGGCATGTTAGGTCCCTATAATACTAGTGTATTCCCTTATTTTTATTATTAGTGTATCCCCCTTATTGTTATTGTTGTACCCATGTAGTCCCCATATTGTTATTATTGTGCCCCATAAAAGCCCACTATTGTTATTGTTGTGCCCTTACATTATTATTGTTATGTCACCTATGTTTATATTGTGACCCCTTAGACACATATTTATAGAAAGGATATTTTTTCATTTGAATCATCCAAGAATTGTTCATTTAATATAAAGGAGGTTTCCCCCTCAAAGTGGCTATTTTTAAGTCGTTGATCTATATTTTCTTCTATTTTATGAGTTAGCTACATAGCACTATGAATTTCCTCCACTCTACCTGAACTTGCCTCACTTGATGAAGATATATTTGATAGGTAATTGATTGGTTGTACCTACAATCCATTGAATGAGAGAATAAATTAGCATATTGATAGCTTGTAACATGCCAATGTGCACATATGATCCCCCCTTTTTAACTAGAATTTTGTACTCGATATTGCATTTCTTGGAGATTCAGTGTACACCGTGTGAATATGCAATTGTTAGTCTTAGGAAGATGAGAATACTGGTCTTGAGAGTCAAAATACCTATCAAGTATAAAAATTAGTTGTAGAATAAGGTAAGCTTTGGAGCTATTAATTAGTTATGAAAATTAGAAATTTGGTTCCTAAAGATATAAATACAATTTATTAAGAAGGGTTGAATAATTTATTAAAAATCAAGTAATCCTTAAAGATAATAAATCGTTATGGAAATGGGAATTTTTTGTAGAAAGAGTTAGGAATATTTTAGCCTATGGTTAGGTGGAAAACAAATAATCCTTCTTCAATTGCAGGAAGATGATTTTTGTACAAGTATCTCCATCTATTTTAAATGATGCTTGAAAAATATGTATTTTGAGATTTGTATATTCCAATATGGGAGAATAAATACCCCTCACTTGATGCCTTATTGAGATATAAATACTTCTTGTGATTCTATAGGTGTTTTAGCTGGCTCATAAATGGATTTGTTTTCTCAATAAACATGCTTGAAAGTGGCTTTGGAGAAATATTCATTGGCATACTATACTTCATGGATAGGATTCTTCCCAAGAAGAAAATACGGTTTCTAAGTCCATCATTAATCCACTTGAAAATTACCATTACCAAATTCTAGATGTTGGTTCCCTGTTCCTCACCTTTGTGGTTATCCCTTGATTCTAGCAATTGTGACCCGTGTCAAGGTTATCTTCTCTTAGGATGATATCGAGTGAGAATACTTGGAGTGATGAAAGCATGCCAATATTCTGATAATTAAAATCTCCTCATATCCTAGGCTTTGGGACTAGTGTCACCCTATATTGGTTAGCCCTTAAAGTCTTGATTGACCCTTGGGCCATTTGGGAAAGGAGCACCTGAAGAGGGTGATGTAAGAAAGAAAGAAATGTCAAAAGCCATAAGAAATAAAGAAAATTCAAAATCTATGACTTCCTCAAACTAAAATTAAATCATAAAAAGGAAAAATAGGGTTAGGAGAACATATATATGAACCCTCATACCTTAGCATAGAGGTATCTTTTTTCTCGAGAAAAATATCTCTAAATTCAACCTTCCCTAGCCAATAATTTATGTTGAAATGGTTGAGATTTATTGGCTAGTTTGAGAGATTTCACTAGCATTAGGTATGAAACCCAAGTTCTAGCCCTAGGTATTTTCATAAGTCTCTTTCCTTTTAGGGTTTGAAGAGAGTGATTGTAACACCTTCCTCCCACGTCTACCCAAGTTACCGTCCTACAAGGGTAAACATGTGATGAAGAGTTACTATGATATCATTCAACCTCACAGATCACCTTAAGGAAGTGGAATAGACAAGACAAAAACCTTAATGACTTTCATTAAGTAATACAAGACCCCCAAGGGATAAAAAACCCTTCTAGGCACCCAAGCCCTAAGATACAACTTTTTTTTAGTGCCTAGATCTCCCAAATGATAGAACAACACTGTTGGAATTCGATTGTACCCCTCCAGTTGCATGCATTATGCCTACAAAGGAGCGTCTACATTCTTTTTCACCCGGTTTTGTGCCTGTGACCCTGAGATTTAAGACACTTTTTCAAGCTAGGATCGATACGTCTACCCATAACTAAGACTAGAATAAATCACCAAGCAAAAGGAGATGGGTGGATGGGGTTTAAAAAATATTGAAACTTTCGGTTGGGCTCTTCTAACAAAATCTTTTTGGTGCACCATATTTGGCTTTGGTTTATGATAGGTGATAGTTAAGTAGACATATTTATGTCATAAATATTTCTACTTAACTATATGAAAACAACACCCATGTTTCCTTGTTGTCCTTCGTGTGCATCGTTCGATATTTTGTTAGACGATTAAATTATCCTTTCCTATTGATTTGAACTGGTTACTTATTAGTGACGTGGCAATATATCTTCCATTGGTTCTGAGGCATGGATCCAATTTCCCTCATCAAGTCAGATTAATTATTAAATTTCATTGTGAGCTTGATCAATCCATCCTCACCCTCCGCACTCGCATTCGCCATTCGCCGTGCATCTTTTTCTGCTGTTATTTTCCGTATGAAACATTTTCTTGTTTTTCAATTGATAATGATATATATCATTGAAATACTTGTAGTTTTCGTACATCCATGAGACCGATATGAGGGTTCACTACCATCTACTGAGATTGCATAATCAACATTTGATTCGGAGCAACTAAAATCTAGCTCTGGAATGCTTTTTCTCCTACGCATATATATCCACCCTATCTCTTCATTTCTGGTGGATTTTCTTTGAGACTTGTCACGCATTAGTGTTACAAAATGTTCATCTTAAAGAGAGTTCTCACTCCACTTTGACTCTTCATTTCTTCAGCTTTTTCTTTGAGACCTGGCATGTTCTCTTGGTTTTACAAAATATGCAACTGAAACATACTCAGAACGTTCCAAATTTCTGATAGATTTATGTGACATTGCTATTGTTTTCCTTCATTCTTTTGCGATGCAATGTTTCCTTTCTTCTTCTATCGAACATATCATTTACTTATAGATCCCTTTTCTTTTTTGTCTTCGGCTTCAGAGTACCCGATCTCTTGGATTTTATTTCTCGTTTTGTTTTGGAGCAGTTACATATATGACTGAAGCAAGGATTTGATGTTGAAAACAAGGATGGAAAATATTACTAATTTAGCAATGATTTAGTCTTTATTAGGAATTTTTTTTTTTTTTTAGTCTTTGTTTAGTCGGAATTGTAAACATAATTGTTTGAATCTTGACACACCAATCATATTTAGTGAATTAGCAGAATAACGTGGCTTTCTAATTAGTTGAGACTTGGTTTGTAGTTGAGCTGTAGAAAATGGGCATTTAACTGCACCAGGTTTTGTATTGGTACTTCCGTATTACTTACCCAATAGATTGGCCCCGTTGCACCTCTAGGAAAGAGGAAAGTTTTAGCAAACTATTTTGTAAATCATTATAATTCTAAGTTGTAATACATGTTTCTTCATTTTGGTTTACATTTTTTCTACTTTGGCAACCAAACTAATCGTTGTCGTGTGAGATCTGTACATTTTTGTGATGTGATTTTAGATGTTTTTTTGAGTTTGAGTGGCGCATTAAAAATAAAAAGTAGTTTGGATCAATGCAAGAAGAGCAAATAAATGTTCACATTCACAAAAACCATGTCCATAAACCCTTTTATTATCTATGATGCGAGGCATTGTAGATATATTAATGAATTAAATGTTTGCAAATGTGTTACATTTTAGAATTTTTTTGGGGATTACTTTTATTCAATATAAATAAGATTTTTCCTTGTATTTTCATTTATCAGCATATATTTTTATCAGGATAGATTTAATATAAGTTAAGAGAGATTAAATTTCTTCAAGTCTAAAATTTTGTAGAAATCAAAATACAATATTACTTTTTTATTGTTTAAATTGTAATTTTGAATGCTAAATAGAGTATATATAGGACTAAATAAACATTGGAATGAATTGCAAGTGCCCATTTCATTATAAATTTAAAAAATGCTCTAGATAATATTCGTGCCTTTGTATATTTATATTTCACATTAAACTATTGTACACTTAACCCATAATTCCAATAAAATTGTAAGAACAAGTTGTACAAACTCAGGTGTATAACACTCTTCAGAGGCCAAAAAAATTAATTGTAAATAAGTGGGTAACTATTATAATTTTGAGCTATTGTAAATAAGTGTGTAAATATTATAATGTTGAACTTCAATGAATTGCAATAAGCTATTCATTTTGGGGAATCTTTCATTTTGATAGCAACTTCATCTCAGGTTATTCAACATTGAGAAGTTTTGAAGTAGGTTGCTATTTATTTGAATTTATATTTTTGGCTCTCTCAGATGCTACATATAGTAGTCGTTGTCTAATGGTGGCCTCATGGGAAACTCATCTCAATAATTTAGGAAAGAGGAGGGGGATTAAGGGGAATTAACCCTTGTTCTCTTTCTTTGATATTTTAACTTGTATTTTGTTTGTACTTTAGGCATTGTCTTCACATGTGTTATATGATGAAATTTTCTTCTGTTGTTTAATATGGTTATTGCTAATAGTATATTTTTAGACTAAAATGAAATGTAGATTTCCATATGTTAATAAGATCACCTATCCAGAATTCTGTGGTGTTATCTATATGATCGAATTTGATAGTTGTTTATGCTCTTTTTTGACTATGCTCATTTTTTGAACGTTTTTCAATAATGATTTATATCGATGTTGATACTTCTCATAGGAGGAAAGAACCTCCTTTTGATAGCTTCCAAATTTATTCAATCATATTTAAGAGTGTATGAGCCTTTTCCAGCAGATTGTTTCTTCATTTCCTCATTCTTTGTCATTTGAGGTTGCCGCTTGTTTCGTTTTTACTTCATTGCAAATCATTTCTTGTCGGGTTTCTATCAGGGAATATTTTTTGCTTCTTCATTATCCTTACATTGTTTACAAAAATGATATTATTGTTATCTTCTACCTTGACTCCCATCAAGCTCCTCTCATATCCTATCCTGCATTTTATGAGAGGAGACCCTTTGAGCATTTAGAATCTTTTCCAACTGCTCAGAGTTTGTCATTTGAGGATTATTCATTAATAATTCTCTTTGGGATTTTTCTAATTTCTTTCGTGCACACTACTTCTTCTTCCAATTTCTCTTTCTTCCGAATTTTATCCTTTATTTTATTTAGTAGAGTGTCTTTTACTTTCCTTGTTTCTTCAAGTTGTGCCTTTAGGCCAACAATTTCTTTCTTTATCTTTGTATTATTTCTCATCACATATTTGCTCCAATTTCGTGTCTTTGTTTTCATTATCTTAATCTTCCCATTTCAACAAAGCAATAACAAGTTTGGTTTGTTCTTCCACTATAATTTCTTCATGAACTTGTTTCATTCACACACTAGTAGGTACCTCATTTGATTGAACATTTTCCTTTTGACATGAATTTTTCTTCTTCTTTGATTCTCTTTCTCCTTCTTGACAATGTAGCCCTTAGTGTCTACTTCATGCATGAAATGAAATCTATCCCATATTTCTTTTACAGAGTTAGATCCATAATTAAATCAAGATCCTTGTTATGAAGGTCATATCACACATTTTCCCTTGGAATTCCATTGTTGTTCTTGCAAAGAGGTAGATTCTTGTAATAACCATCACATACAAGCTTCATACCTCGTGTTCATAAGCCATTAAATCGCTTTAACCTTATCTCTCCATTCATGAAAGTTTGTTATATTTAGCATTGTGACATTTTGATAGTCCATGACTCAACCATATCTCCTTCAAGGGATAAGGCTTACACCAAAGGAACTGGCACTGATACCAATTGTTGAACCCTTAGTTAAACTGTGAGGTGGGGTGAATAAATTCAACACATTCATGGACTTTTAACACTTTCCTTTAAACTTATTTACACCTTGATTTCATGATCAACTTATTACATAATATAACATAAATCTTAATATGTGAGAATAAAGTATTAAGCAGGTTAGATACACCATATCAGAACATAAACATCATGCACATAGACAATAGATCTAAGTGGAAACTCATATGGGAGAAAACCACATCTTATTATTGTTGTGATGCAAAGGCAAGCTCCAACTCCCTCTCACCACTGATTTTCTGTAGGCTCCAACCTACAGGAGGATACTACCTCAAATTCTCACATGCTACAACATCCAAGGAAGTCTAACTCCCATCTCGTATTCTAAAAGTTACAACCCACATGAGGCTCCTACCTCAACCGACCACAACTAGACATCTATCGTTACAACTTGATATGGAATACCAACTTCCCCACACTACTATGAAAACACATGCCAATTTACCTAGATATCATATTTGTTCTATTCCTTCTTATTGTTGTCCTCCAGATTTCATATCTACTTTAAATCATCTCCGGATCTTCACAGTTCTTTTTCTCGTCCTTCTTCTTCTTACTCTTCTCACTTCTCTCTTTTTTCTTCATTTCAACATCTTTATGTATATTCCTAGTAACATTATTTATAGGGATCAATTCATAACTATTTTCATTCCACAGAATTAAAATGAATAGGTATGAATCTTTGCCTTCCCCTTCTCATTTTCTTGTCCAAACGACATTCAAAATAGTATAAAAATGTATACATTTGCGTATTATAGGAGTTTTTTTTGCCTATGGAGACTTGCCTTGCATCACATACAATAAAAAATAATTAAATCATTTACATTAGCGTATACAATAATACATTTCACTCAAATTTCCTTTCAGCTCTTGGTCTTCCATACATTTGTATTTTCCACGCCATCACTTTCTTTCAGCTTCTGCCGTTATAGTCTAGCTCGTCGCATAACTACTCATTTTTTTCCGACTCGAACCATTCTATTGCGTTTTCTAACGTTGTCATCATATTTCCTTTTTCTCGACTCATGCCTCTTTTTTCTCATGCCCAGCGTTCAACCTTCACCGCTCTTTCTAAACATCTAGTTCCCTTTTTCTCTCGTGTCGTGTCCTTACCCGAGCTTCCTTCTACCCGTGTTCATACTTTGCTTTTTGGTTTACATTATAATCATCCTTTGCTCTTCGAAACGATTTAACAAAGGAACTAACATACTTCCGACTCTGAAATGTTTTAGGTTTCAACTTTGGTCTTCATCGCGTCCACTCTCTTTATCGCACTTCGCACCTCTGTTTCCATGTGCCTTTGTCCATCCGATCTCTCGATATGTGAGATGCGATGGGTTCCACTTGGATTTTATCACTACTTCACATCACAACTTCTATAACTTGTGAATTCTCAAAGACACAAGCACGCTGACAGATATGCATTAGCATCGCATCACATCTATCCATCGCATCACAAATTTATGATTTATGAATTCTTATCACATGAGCATCAATACTGCGATATGTATAGCATCCATCGCATCTATCCATCACATTGCAATTCTACGATTTATGATTTCTATCACATGAGCTATCACCTATTGCAATATGCGATTCCATTGCATCACATCACTTCGCATCCATCGCATCACATCTATCCATCGCATCACAACTTTGCCTACGATCTTCACCCTCCGATCTTGCGATTTGTGATATGCGGGCCAAGTCCACATCATCTCCATGTCATCGTGCCACGTCACCTTGCCACGTCATTGTCACGTCACTGCCACGTCATATTGCCACATCATCTTGATTTATTTGTGATTTGTGGGGTCAGGTCCATGTCAGCTGCCACGTCACTTGCCACGTTACTGCCACTTCATCTTGCCACGTCATCCCCATGTCATCACATCACACTTCGCATTTCCTGTGACCACTGTGTTTGTGCAATTTCTCTCCTACTCCGACTGCAATATGCAATCGCATATTCTCATCGCAATATCGCATCACGTTGCTATCTCTTCCGATTTATGATCTGATTTCTGCCGATGCAATCATCACCGTTGATCTTTCCAGATCTACAGTCCTCATTTCTACTGACACTTCTGACTAATATTCAAGCACTCTATAATCATATAATCGCTAATATATAAAACATTTGTAAAGGTTTAGCTTTCCGCTAGTCTTTGCATGTATACCGATGTCGAATCTTCGATTAAACAACTATCGTCAATCTCCTTTAATATTATCCTTTCATCGTGCCGGTGCACCACACCTGTTTCTTTTGGAATCAGGAAAGCGGTCCCAGCTTCCTCAAGACTAAGGAAGGTAACTCCTGGTACCTTAATCATCACTCCAAGCCAGGCACGTTGTGCTGGAATGACAACTGCCCGATGTTCGATCAATGCCCGATGGGCGGGTCAACTGCAGAGGCACCCGCTTGGGTTAATCATCGGATTGTTTGTGCCCCCGTTGTATTTTTGATCCCAGATAAATGTTAACCACGCTCATATGATGTGCATGAGGTTTAGCCTTTGTTGTAGCCTTCGCTGGTCCCACACCTTTTATCATTTCGCCCTTTTATATACTTTGGTTTAAACACAAGATATCAACATTATAATATATATCTGGGCCCACAGAATTCTGGACGGTCAATCTTACTTTTCAAATAAATATGGTTATAAACCATGATAAACCCGCCTCATGAAATTCAAATCAATATATCGACTTTGGTTAAATTACCAAAGAAGCCAATAATAACAATATAAAGGTTTCGACCCACATTTACCAACCATTATATGGAAATGCATTTTATACTTTCGAATTTGATAAATTTTATCAAAGGTATCAATATACATAAATGATCTTGGCCACAGCTTTACCAATCCACTTATTCCATCAATAATATTATATAACCTACACTTAATAAAGTTCTTACCTTGGTTATAATATCAACTGCCGATATAACATTATGTCTGGGTCCCACAGCATTTCCAACTCACCCTTCCACTTTGTTTAATTGATCTATCCACTTCCTTCATCTAACAGTGGACGCACACCTAAAATGCAATTCTTCTAATGCACAGCCTTGTCCGCCTTTGAGCAAGACTAAAATTCCTACTGATATCATTGAATTGGAAGGGGTTTCTTTCACTGTGCCTCTGAATCCACATGCGCCTCCTGTCACAAAATTAGAAATTACATGTTAGCAATGGTGACGCCGACTATGAATCCTCGGCGAGGTCGTTAGCAAATGAAGGAAGATGCGACAGAGGATGCGACAGAGGAGATGCAGTTCCTTTGGTTGTGAAGCTCCAAGCCAAGATGTAATGGTCATTCCTAGTGGCAACTGTAAATCCAACTAACGTCTATTAAATTATTTCTGTAACTTATTTAATAATTGTATTTAATCCAACGGTGGAAATTCTTTCAATCGTCTAACATTAAAATCAATGTTGCACAATCTTACAAGTGGTATTTAAGGGGAGTTGTTTTCAAATAGTGACACTTTATAGCATAATTATATATAAAACTAAAGCTATATCCAAAGAATAAAGGTATACAAATATCTTTTTTTTTTTAAATTAAGTTAATTGAGATTAAATTTAGATAGATATTGATTATATACATTTCCTTTGTGGACTTAAGTATTTTTGGTAAGAGTTTTTGGAGATAAATTGGAAAGGAATTAGAAGACATATGTCTACTTTTTTATTAGTTTTTCTATTTATCTATGTTTTTCCAGGCTTGAAATGTGGTTTGAGAAACTGGCTTGGGAAACTACTCACCAGGGGAATATAAGCCATCAAAGTCACTCGGGGATTGCATACAGCCTAGACCACACTAGTCCTAAGGTAACTGGAAAACCCACTGGATTTTAGGGTGTCTCCTTGCCCTACCACTCACGCAACAACCTTCTTGATGTTTTATCCTTGAGGCTTTGGATTTTAGGGCGTCTCGTCACCCTAGCACTCATGCAACAACCTTCTTGATTTTTTATCCTTGGGGTTTTATCTCGGGTCGCCTTGATAACTATGCCCATTATCAACCATCTTTTGTGCTAGTGGGACTTGATTATATATGCCAAAATTTTGGATAAAAAGTAAAATATTATTCTATTTTGCAAAAGTTATTAAAGTTTAACATAAATAATTGTTATTTTATATTATTAAAAAATAAAAAATATTCTTAATTGTTAACCATTTAATATTAATCATTATTAATATTAAATACAATTTAAATCTATTTAACTAAACAATTTTAATATTTTTTAAAGTTATGTTTTGTGTTATAGTCTAATTAATAAACAAAATAGTTTTAAAGAGTTGTTTTCTCGTTTTTGTTTAATTTTTTAAAAATCTAGTAGAGATTTAAGATTCATAATTTCAAACTATTTAATTTGTGAAGTCTCGAGGGATTTTTCAAGCTTTGAATTTATTTATATATTAAAAAATTCATTTAAACAATTGAAAATCACAAATTTTCTTAATATTGTATCCTATGATTATGGGAAAAAACCATTTTGTCTATTTCTTACAATTGTCTTTAATGTAACATTTTGAATAGTTTTCATATTTATTTTTTCGATCTAATTTGTATAAAATCTAGTAGGAATTCATTGTAATCAAAAGTATCACAAGTTTGATCGGTATCAAAGAGTGCTTAAAATTTTTTTCTATTAGTTGCAATTGTCTTTAATGTGACTTTTTGTAAAGTTTTATGATTTACTTTTTGAATTTAATTTGTCTAGAATCTTGTAGGAATTCATTGAAATCACAAGCATCACAAGTTTGATCAATATGGTTTCCAATCTAATTTGTCTAAAATCTTGTAGGAATTCATTGAAATCACAAGTATCACAAGTTTGATTGGTATGGAAGAGTGCTTAATCCATATGTGCAGTGAAAAAACCAATTTAAATAACACAAATCAAGGTCAGAAAATCCAATAGAAAGTGCAAAAAATGGCATTAAAGATAACTCCATTATAAAATTGCTAGATAATTATTTTCCAGAATTGTTAATTAAGTAAATAAAATAAATGACAAATTCATTGATACCAATAATTAAGTAAATAAAATAATTTATTTGAAAAAATGCATAACTTAACTAATAGCCAAAATGACTCTTTTGCTTATATTTTTCTAATCAATTTTATATAAAATCTAGTAAATATTTTTAAGAATGATAAGTTGTTTGCAATTTTTTTGTACCTTACAAATTTTTCATAAGTTAAATCCAGAAAAAAAAATGCATTTTAAACATTAAAAATTACATTCTTACTAAATTTTGTATTTGCGAAATTCCAATCTAAAAGACAATTTCATAAACAAAATTAAATTTTTGAAACAAAAATTCATTAATTCATACTTTATTTATATAACTAATTAATAATAATAATGAATATCCTTAATTACTAAAAAAAAATATAATGTGATAATAGTAGATCTAAGACTTTTGTGATCCATTATGTAGATAAATGTCTTTCCCATTAATCATATTTTTAGGATTTGGTCAAAGTTTTGAACTATCTACCTTATCCCAAGGATGAACCACATTAGATGGTTCCAAACCTCAACCAAATCCTAAAGATGTAATTAATCAGAAAGACATTTATCTACAATATGATAATAGTTCATATTTACTTTCTTATATTTATATCTATTATGGACAACTAATATCTAAAACTAAATTCTATTTCTTTCATATTTCTTTTAACAAAACATTTATAATATATATTTTTATTAAATAATGAATTATTTTATATTACTTAAAATGTATTTTTAAATAATAAATTATGAAATAATGAATCGCAGCAAATTTAACAATGCTCATCTGAAATTTCAATGATTTTTAAGCCAAATTTATCCAAAAATATATTTTAAAAAATAAAAAAAATAAAAAATTTAAGTATATTTTTTTATTAATAGCATGATAAATACAATATTCTTTTAAAAATTTAAATAATATAATTAATATCTTTTCAGATTGTAAATTTTTATGGTTTATAATTGTTTAACAAATTTTTCTAGAAAACTCACAATATTATTAAATAATATAATTAATATCTTTTTATGGTTTATAATTGTTTAACAATTTTTTCTAGAAAACTCACAATATCATTTGTCTTCAAAATGATATTGTGATATTTAAGAAGATTGGTTAAATAATTAATGTACATTAAGTACTCTATTAAAATACTTAATGTGAAATTATTAATTAAATCAAAAACCCCCCAGATAACATGATATATATATATATATATAATATATATATATATATATATATATATATATATATATATATATATATATATAATATGGAAACCACAGAGATTTTGTCTCACAGTGAATGTGAAAGTAATTAATAAGATATGCTCTATATCTATAAAATATCAAAAATAATATAGGGAAGATGGAGATATGGTCAAACCCTAGGGCAAAGTAGTTGCTCAAAAATTACTATAAATATACACCACCTTCACATTCTTGTCCACAGTCATTTGTCTAAGCCAAAGATAGTAGTTTGTGTTCTCTCGTGCGTTGGTTTCGAAAAATGAAGCTTTCTTTGAGTTATGCTATAGCAGTTCTGATATGTGTAATACTGTGCAAGCAAGTCGATTGCTGGGAGCCGGCCACTGCAACGTGGTATGGAAAACTACATGGTCCCGGGAGCGAAGGTAATAGCACTGAGCTTTTGTAATCATTGTATTTGCATTACATTCAAATTGGATAGATTTGCAATATTTGTCCATGCAATCCATGAAATGAATATTTGATGATGGAGAAAATTGTATCGTGTTGTATTTGTGTGTGATAGGAGGCTCATGTGGGTACGGCAGCATAGTGAAGGAAGCGCCTTTCCAATCAAAAGTGACTGCAGGAAGTCCAGCGCTGTTCAAAGACGGAAAAGGGTGTGGGGCTTGCTATCAAGTATGAATTTAATTGAATTGAGTATTGTTAAAGTTTTCACTAATAAAATGTTGAGCATTCCTCTCATAAGTTGAGTTTTACAGGTGAAGTGCACAGAGACTGGTGTTTGTTCCGAAACGCCTGTGACTGTGGTCATTACAGATATATGTCCAGATAGTGGAGTTTGCGGAGGTGGTAAAACACACTTTGATCTCAGTGGTGCCTCGTTTGAAAGCATTGCATCACCTCGTAAAGATGAAGCCCTCCGGAAGATGGGAATCGTACCTATATTGTTCCAGCGGTATTTATCTACTGAAGTCACTCGTCATAATTTTGGTTTGGTCCATTTAATTTTAATCGTTTTTCAAATGCCTTCCTCCTTATTGTTGTATTATGTAATGTAGGGTGCCTTGCCAATATTCCGGAATGAATGTTGCCTTCCACGTTGACGCAGGAGCCAATAATTACTATCTCGCTGTATTTATACAATATGAAGCAGGAGATGGTGATCTTGGAGCAGTTGAACTACAACAAGTATTAAACTCACTTTTTTCTAAGTATTATATATCTATATTTATAGTATAAGAGGGATTATACATATATATATATTTTCTGTATATAATATATGTAGTGTTCTGTTCTTTATTGAATGCAGGCAAACTCTCAATCGTGGCAACAGATGACACATAAATGGGGAGTAAACTGGTTTCTGGACAGCGGTACCCCTCTCCAAGCTCCTTTCTCTATTCGGTTGACCACTCTTGCTGGCGGAAAGCTCACTGCAAGCAACGTTATTCCTAAAAGTTGGCAACCTAATGCTACGTACAAATCATCTGTCAACTATCACTAAGGATGGATGTCATGTATTGTATTATTTTGCATGGCATTCGCAGTAAGAATGCTTACATATATAAAATTTTGTGTAGCATCCTTGAGAATGTTTGTGTATAAAAATAAGATTTCACCGCTTTAGTCCGTTAATTGTAAGCTCAATATTAGTATGTTGCACTTTTTTTTCTCCGTCAAGGAATTTTGGATTATTTTGGATTATATACTTTGGCGTCATATCTTAATGTTCATAAAATTTTATTTTGCACTCTATATATATAAATAATGAATTAAGTAGGTTACTTTGAAATAACAATTTTTGCGAAGTGTTTAAAGTTTAAATTATATTTTACATATATTTTCAGCATGCTTCAAAATCAGACTATTCTCTTTGCTATCCAAAAGTACTCTTTTCTATTTTTCTTTCAAAGTTTACATTGTTTATATGATTTTTATTAATGAAATTCCCTCAATGGAATTTCCTCAATTTTTAATTAATGTTCTTTTTTTCCATTACTATTTATGTTGGTCATCAATAGACTTAGTAGGAGTATTATGGAGGCCAATGTTCAAAAATAATTTGCATGTATATTGCTCACATAAAATGTTTATGTATCTCATCATATGTTTTTGGAACATATTCTTATTTTTGCACATGTTTCTTCTAACTAATGGTAACATATTTTCCACATCATTTGAAAATTTGGTGATGCTTCTGTTTTTTTACATGAAAACAATTTTCATCCATGAATCCAAAAATCTGGTTAAAATATCAAAGATTACAAACATTTATTTTGTTTTTTTCTCTCCTATAGAGGCATGTTTCGCATACCTTGGCTTCTGCATGAAACCTAACCAATATCTCCACTCGGATTGGAAATGGTTGTTAAACAATTTTGATTACAAATTTTCTGTCTAGGCTCATAGAAGACTCTCTATTGGTGACAGATTGGTTCTTGTTTAGTCAGTTTTGCACATTATCTGGGTTTATTGGATGGATTTATACCTACTCCTCAGATTTGTCATTAAAATAATAAACACCATTATTGAAAACTTTTTATGGTCTCGTACAAAGGGTGAACAAAAGTATCATATACTGAGATTGGAAAAAATCACCAAGCAAAAGGAGATTGGTGGATGGGGTTTAAAAAATATTTAAACTTTCGATTGGGCTCTTCTAACAAAATCTTTCTGGTGTGCCATATTTGGATTTGGTTTATGATAGGTGATAGTTAAGTATAAATATTTATGCCATAAGGTGTCACTTTTTGAAAACAACACCCCTGTTGCCTTGTTGTTCTTCGTGTGCATCGTTTGATCTTTTGTTAGATGATTAAATTCACCTTGCCTGTTGATTTGAACTTGTTACTTATCTTCCACCTGGTAACAGATCTTCCATTGGTTCTGAGGCATGGATCCAACTTCCCTCATCAACTCAAGTTAGTTATTAAATTTCTTTATGTGCTTGATCAATCCATCGTCACCCTCCCCACTTGCATTTGCCATTCACTGCACATCTGCTTCAGCTGGTCTTTGCCGTATGAAACAATTTCTTATTTTTCAATTGATAATGATCTCATTGAAAGACTTGCAGTTTTCGTACATCGATGAGACCGATATGAAGGTTCACTACCATCTGCTGAGATTGCATAATCAACATTTGATTCGGAGCAACTAAAATCTGGCACAAGAATGCTCTTTCTCGTATGCGTAGATATCCACCCTATCTCTTCATTTCTGGTGGATTTTCTTTGAGACCTGTCACGCTTTAGTGGTGTTACAAAATGTTCATATGAAAGAGAATCATCACTCCACTCTGACTCTTGATTTCTGGAGGTTTTTCTTTGAGATCTGGCACGTTTTGGTGGTTTTACAAAATATGCATCTGAAACAGAGTCATAACGGTTCACATTTTTGATAGATTTATTCGACGCTGTTATTGTTTTCCTTCAATTTTTTGCGATGCAATGTTTCATTTCTTCTTCTTTTGGATGGATCCTTTACTTACAAATGCCCTTTTCTATTTTGTCTTTGGCTTCAAAGTGCCTGATCTCTCGGATTTTATTACTTGTTTTTTTTGGAGCAGTTGCAGATACGACTGAAGCAAGGATTTGATGTTGAAAACAAACATTGGCAAAGATTACTAATTTAGCAATGATTTAGTCTTTATTAGGATTTTTTCTTTCGATTTAGTTTTTTTTAAGTCGGAATTGATAGTCATAATTGTTTGAATATCGACGCACCGATCATAATTTATGAATTAGCATAATGACGTGGCTTTGTAATTAGTTGAGACTTGGTTTGTAGTTGAGTCGTAGAAAAATGGGTATTTAACTGCACCAGGTTTCGTATTGGTACTTCAGAATCACTTACCCAATAGATTGGCCCCGCTGCGCCTTTGGGGAAAAGGAAAGTTTCAGTAAAATGGTTTGTAAATCATTATCATTCTAAGTTGTAATAGATGTTTCTTCATTTTTGTTTAGATCTTTTTCTACTTCGCTTTGGTTTATATTTTTTCTACTTTGCAAACCAAACTGATCGTTTCCCTGTGAGATCTGTACATTTCCGTGATGTGATTTTACATGTTTTTTTGAGTTTGAGTGGAGCATTAAAATTCAAAAGTTGTTTGGATCAATGCAAGAAGAGGAAATGAATGTTCACATTCATAAAAACCATGTCCACAAAGACTTTTATTATCTTTGATGCGAAGCATCCAAGATATATTAGTGAATTAAAAGCATGCAAATGCGTTACGTTTTAGAATATTTTTGGTGATTACTTTCATTCTATATAAATACGATTTTGTCCTTGTATTTTCATTTATCAGCATATATTATTATAAGAATGGATTTAATATCATTTTAGAGAGATTAACTTTTTTAAGTCTAAATTTTTGTAGAAGTCAAATTACAATATTACTTTGTATTGTTTAAATTGTAAGTTTGAATGCTAAATAGAGTATATATAGGACTAAATAAACATTGGAATGAATTGCAAGTTCTATTTTCATTGTAAATTTAAAAAATGTTCTAGATAAGGTTAGTTCCTTTGTATATTTATATGTCACATTAAATTATTGTACAATTAACCCAAAATTCCAATGAAATTGTAAGAACAAGTTGTACAAACACAGGTGTATAACACTATTCAAAGGCCAAAAAAAGTAATTGTGAATAAGTGGGTAACTATTATAATGTTGAACTACTGTAAATAAGTGTGTAACTATTATAATGTTGAACTTCAATGACTAGAAATAAACCACTCATTTTCGAGAATCTTTCATTTTGATAGCAACTTCGTCTTAGGTTATTCAACATTGACAAATTTTGAAGTAGGTTGCTATTTATTTGAATTTATATTTTTGTCTCTCTCATATGGTACATCTAGTAGTCTTTGTCTAATGGTGGCCTCATGGGAACCTCATCTCAAGAATCTAGGAAAGAGGAGGGTGATTAAGGGGAAGTGACCCTTGTTCTCTTTATTTTAGATTTTAAGTTGTATTTTATTTGTGCTTTAAGCATTGTCTTCACATGTATTATATGATGAAATTTTCTTCTGATGAAATTTTCTTCTGTTGCTAAATATATTTGAGTCTAAAATAAAATTTAGGTTTCCAACTGTTAATAAGATCACATTTCGAGAATTATGTGGTTTTCTCTATATGATCACATTTGACAGTTGTTTATCCTCTTTTTTTTACTATGCTCATTTTCGCAATGCTTATTTTTCAATAATGATTCATATTGGACAGTTAGTCCATTTGACATAGTTGTGTCACTTTTCTGGTTATCACAGTATTCATAGATCAGTTATTTGACACACAGTTCTGTACTTAGCAGCACATTTTTATTGATTCTACATAGCATTATTTTGTGTCATTAGCATGGTTATGGTGCTTCTAAATCCTGGTTTACCGAGTCATTCACTTTTCAATATTTATTTCAAATAATTGTTTTATGTATCTTGCATTTGAAGAGAAAATTATTGCAGATTGAACATGCTTTTTTCTATAACTTTGATTTTAATTACAAATAAAAATTAGGACAGGGCACAATATCTTTTTCTTCCTTTACTAAAATTTACCAAAATCACTACAAATATTTTCCTTAGAAACCATTGGATCTCTTTAAGAATCTTACGACATTTCCTTTGCAACATCTCGGGATGGTGCAATTTCTAGTTAAAAAACTTGTCTCTAAATGAGTAGCAAGTTAAACTGGCCTCATTGTAGGGAAAACTCCATAGTTGAGTGCACTTGAGAAATAAGTGATCTAGGATGGGTGACCTCCCTAGGGGTCGTGGTTAGCATGTGCAAGCCCCAAAAGTGATGGTTGAGGCTATGTGATTCATTTCACTAGTTTCAACCCCACTTCCTCACCCCTGTGAACATTACCCAATGCAATGAGTGCTAAGTGAAACATTCAAAAATCATGAGAAATTAGTCAGTTATGACTACCTCTCATGGAAATGGTCATAATGCAATGAGTGCTAAGTGAACTATTCAAAAATCATGAGAAATTAGTGAGTTATGACTACCTCTCCTGGAAATAGTCATATATGAATGACTTAATTAACACAATTGAATCCCAAAAAGTGATATATAATATAATGTATTGTGAAAAACCCTCAATACTCAAATCTACAAGAGTGGTTAAAATTTGGGTGAGGATATACAAAGAATGGATCCTATATATTGAAGGGATTTATAAAGATAAAGCAATGAATTATTGAAAACGTTCATTGGGAAATAGTCTTTGATGTAGAAATTGAAATACGAAGTGATCCCATTCATGGCTTACACGGTGATCATCATTTTTCGGATGAGATCATATAACATATACATGACAGGGGTTTTATTTACATCAACAAGACTCAAGAATATTTGGATTCATTACATCTATATCCCACCTCGAAGTGTGTTATAGAAATGGGATTAAATGGTGATTGTGTTGATACATGGAATACATACATTTCACAATTAACCTAGTGAGCTATTATGATTAGGAAAAGCAATGATAAAATCAGTTGGCATGGTAGTCTTTTCCAAGGTCAAATATTAGTACAAGATATCTATTGTTTCATTAATTATGTCCTAGAGGCACAATTGGAGATATATTGGTTCAGGAAAGTTTGGGCATGGAATATGCGTCTAAAAATAAAACTACTCGAATGGTTGGTGTGGAGGAATAATGTTCTCATTTGGGAAAATATTTGCAAGACTGATTCCAATGGTCTTGGTAGATGTTATTTATGTGAAGGTTTTGTTGAAAACGTATTACACTTGTTCATCCAATTCCCTTTCATAGTTGTCATTTGAGTTAAGTTTTACAGAGCTTAAATATTAATGCAAGATGGTACTTTCTGACTGTTAAGGAATGTTTCTGGATGCACATGTCACATTTATAAGAGGAAACAACTCTACCTTTCTTAATTTTCTATGCTATTTAGCATGGTCAAAATGTAACTATTTTTTAACATTCCCCTTTTGAGATTTGAAGAATAAGAAACAAGATATGTAATTTTTACAAATAATATGGTCAAGGGTTTCTACATTTAATTCCTAGAAGAATTAAAGCTACAGACCTTTTTGATTTATTAACAACTGTATCTTTTGACGGGGCAACAAAATATATGGTTTTTGTATGTGGTCTTCATATTTTTTTATCCTTGGAAGTTCAATATCAAATTTGTTGGAATGGTGGATCATGATGAAATTACCAAGCCGAGGTTATACCTCTATGGGTTTTATTGTACTTCTCTAGGTGGCTTAATATAAATCTATGGTATGTATTTGTTGACTCATGGAACACGATTGACTGGATCAATGATATATTATCTTTCACACCTCCCCTCTTTGGAAACTAGCTATGTAGGAACAGAGATATGAGGGGCTTATTTAAACTAGTTTCCTTTTCCCATGTGAAAAGAGAACACAATGCCATCACTCACACCCTATATAAAAAGGGTCTCTCTGTGTTGCATGCAGATATTCTCCTATCTTTTAGTTTGTTGGTAATCTTATTTCTCTCCAATTCTCTAATTTTGTGCTTACCCATCGGACGTTGTCTTTTCCATCCAAACCAAAACCTTCTCTTTAGAGAAAAAAGAGAATTCATTGGAATTATATGTTTTTAAAGAGGACACATTAGATAATAATACCATGGGAGAAAACATGGTTTGGAAAGACTAGGATTCTGAAAATCACTGGTGATTTAGCTTAGTCAAAATGTTTTCAGGACAAGGAATTACAACAGATTTTCCATACTAGGCTCAAAAGTGCCTCTCTGCACAACTAAGCATTCCAGAACCACATGATAACAAGCCCATTGAAGAAATACAAATAAATTTTAACTCATAAAAAATATAGGTAAAATGAATAGCAAAATATGATAGTTAAATTATTAAGAAAAAAATAATTTTCAACAAAAATGACTCTCTCAAATATGTTTTGAAGTTCCATGTAACTATGTCCACTTACGATTATTTTTTGGTTAATAGGTGATGAAAGAATTACATTGAATACAAGTATATATTTTATTGTAACATATTACCTATTTTTTAAATTTATAATAGAAAATGAGATTGTTGGTAACTTGAAAGAAACATATCACATGTAGAATTTGAATCCGTTTAAAAAGAAAAATATTTTGTCTATCTATCACAAGGTAACCCCAATTAACATAAATTGAAAAGGTCAAAACTTACTAATGATGATAGTATAGTAATGTTGAAGTTATATATATAATATGTAGTTTTAATGGGCCCAAATTATATTTATGAATGGAAAAATGCAATGCCTCCATCGCTTATAATAATTGTTTTTGTTAAATTTCTGTTAACATACATTTAATTTATGAATATGATATTTTTATTATTCTTTATGGAATTTTGGATTGATGATGAATGAGTGTATTGTTATGATATTCCTTACAAAAAGGTTACTTCTTTAAATTCCCATAAATGTAAAAAAAAAAATATTATTATTATTATATCGTTTTTCAATAGAATCACTATATAGATAAAGGTCTTTCACATTAATCACATCGTCAGGATTAGGAGGATTAGTTCTATGTTTCGAACCATATAATGTGGTTCATCCTCAGGAGAGGGTGAAAAAAAAGATGATTGATCTAAATGAATAAGTAGTTAGGATGCATCATTGCCGGGAGATAGCCATTAAGATTAGTCATTAAGAACTAGCCGTTAAAAACTAGATGTTAATTACTTCAAAAAAAATATTAATAAATGGTTATTATTAATTAAAAATATTTATATATTTATTATAATAGGGTTAATAATTTAATTTTTAGAAACGTAAAAACCCATTTCATAATAAAATATAAAAATAAAAACATAATTTAATTTAAAAATAAGGTAAAACATAACTTCATTAATAAATGATTACTATTAATTAAAATATTTATACACTTATTTTAATAGGGTTAAAAGTCAAAATGTTTTGAAATGTAAAAAAGCAATTCCATAAGAAAATATAAAAGTTAAAACATAATTTAATAATATATTAAATAAAATAGGGTATTTTAGTATTATAATAGGTTAATATATATTATTATAATAGGTAAATCAAAATATATAATAAAAGAATATAAAAAAGAAATTATTTATAAATCAAGAATAATAATGATGAAAAGAAAATAAACTAAGAGAAAAAGGGGGCACGACGACCAAAAAAAATAAAGAAAAACTAAAAAGACAAAGAAAAAAAATTAATAATAGTAATAATAATAGGGTACAAATAAAAAACTAAATAGAGAAAAATTATTTAGAGATAGCTGAAGTCCATCTCTTACTCAATTTCCACCCATCACTATATTTTAAAAAATTATTATATTAAATTATATATAAAACTAAAGCTATATCTAAAGAATAAAGGTATAGAAATATATTTTGTTTTTAAATTAATTTAATTGAGATTACATTTAGATAAATATTGATTATATACATTTTATTTGTGGAATTAAGTATTTTTGGTTAGCTTTTTTGGAGATAAATTGGAAAGGAATTAGAAGATATATGTCTAATTTTTATTTTTTTTTGTCAATTTGTCTGTGTTTTTCCTGGCTTGAAATGTCGCTTGAGAAACTACTAACTAGGGAAATCTAAGCCATCAAATTCACTCGGGGATAGCATACAGCCTAGCCCACATGAGTCCTAAGCTAACTAGAAATCTCACCGGATTTTAGGGTGTCTCCTCACCTTAGCACTCACACAACAACCTTCTTGATGTTTTATCGTTGAGGTTTTGTATTTTAGGGTGTCTTCTCACACTAGCACTCACGCAACAACCTTCTTGATTTTTTATGCTTGAGGTTTTATCTTGGGTTGCCTTGATAACTACGCCCATTCTCAACCAATTTTTCTATTAGTGGGACCTTATATATGCCAAAATTTTGGATAAAAAGTAAAATATTATTAAATTTTACAATAGTTATTAAATTTGAACCTAAGTAATTGTTATTTTATATTATTAAAATATCTAAAATATTCATAATTGTTAACCATTTAAGATTAATCATTATTTATATTAAATACAATTTAAATCTATTTAACTAAACAATTTTATTATTTTTTAAAGGTATGTTTTCTGTTATAGTCTAATTAATAAACAAAATAGTTTTAAATAGTTTTTTCTCCTTTTTGTTTAATTTTTTAAAAATCTATTAGAGATTTTTAAGATTCATAATTTTAAACTATTTAATTTGTGAAGTCCCAAGGGATTTTTCAGGTGTTGAATTCATTTATATATTAAAAAATGCATTTAAACAATAGAAAATCACAATTTTTCTTAATATTGTATATCTGATTATGGGTAAAAAACCATTTTTTCTATTTGTTACAATTGTCTTTAATGGGACATTTTGAATAATTTTTTGATTTATTGCTTCAATCTAATTTGTCTAAAATCTGGTAAGAATTCATTGAAATCAAAAGTGTCACAAGTTTGATCGGTATCAAAGAGTGCTTAACCATTTTTTATATTAGTTACAATTGTCTTTAATGTGACCTTTTGAAAAGTTATACCATTTATTTTTCCAATCTAATTTGTCTAAAATCCTGTAGGAATTCATTGAAATCACAAGCATCACAAGTTTGATTGGTATGGAAGAGTGTTTAATCCATATATGCAGTAAAAAAACTACTTTAAGAAACACAAATCAAGGCCAAAAAATCCAATAAAAATGGAAAAAAATGGCAATAAAGACAGCTCCATTATAAAATTCCTAGATAATTATTTTGCGGAATTGTTAATTAAGTAAACAAAATAAATGAAAATTCATTGATACCAATAATTAAGTAAATAAAATAAGTTATTTGAAAAAATACATAACTTAATTAATAGCCAAAATGACTCTTTTGCTTAATTTTTCTAATCAAATTTATACAAAATCCAGTAAATATTTTTAAGAATCATAAGTTGTGTGCAAATGTTTTGTACCTTACAATTTTTTCATGTGTTAAATCCACTAGAATCCCACATTTTAAACATTAAAAATTACATTCTTACTAAATTTTGTATCGCCAAATTCCAATCTAAAAGACAATTTCATAAACAAAATTGATTTTTTTTTTGTTGGTTAAATCGTTAATTTTCTTGGAAATATTGTCATTGATGGAAAAGGAGCTCAAAGGAGTAGCACCTAAACTATCACAAAGGCAAAGGAGCAGAACATGCAATAATGCAGTAAGAAAGCATAAAAGAGAGGTAGAGGAGCAACAGAAAGGCAAGGAGCAGCATTAGACTGTCAGCTGAGGCAGCAAAGGGAATAGCGAAGCAAGAAAGGCTGCAAAAAGAAGCAGAGGCAGTAGAAAAGCAGCTAAGGAAGAAAAGGAGCAAAGGCATCAAAACAAGCCCAGGAGAGATTACCGCACTTAGAATAAAGAACAAGCTCAAGAAGAGTAGCGTGGAAGGACTGGTGTCACAGAGCGGGACAACGTAAACAAATGGAGTATGGAACCGTGAATCAATAGCAAAGATGGAATAGTTGCAGAGATGTCACACAGGGTTTAATGTATCAGTGGGTTGAGGCTGCCCATTTGGGGTTTTTACTGTAATGGAAAATGATGGATAAGAACCACAAAAATTGAAGATAGAGGTTAAACCATGAGTGGAATGAATGCCAGAGAGGGCTTGAAGACTGGTTGATATCGTGAAATCAGAACGATGGAGTAAAGGAGAAGTCATAGTGCAGTGAAATGAATCGATGGATTGTTCAAGTGTTTCACCAAGTATACGAAGGTGTCGTATTGAAGAGTTGGAAGCAGAACTATGGACAACAACACAATAGAACAGTGAAGGTAGAATCATAAATGATGGTGTAGAGGTGGTTTTTGCAAACCAACAAATGGTTTTCACCTGGGTAAGATCTGGTAAGTGGTAATTCCCTTAATGAATGCGATACGCCTCCGCAAGCGACACGTGGATATCCAAATCTGCTTATTTCACGTGCCTTCGAGATGTTAACTATCGAAGGATATTTGGACACGATATTCGTTGGATTAGAAGCACTGCATTTTAGGTGTGCGTCCACCGTTAGATGAAGGAAGAGGATAGATCGATTAAACAAAGTGGAAGGGTGAGTTGGAAATGCTGTGGGACCCAGACATAATGTTATATCGACAGTTTATTTTATAACCAAGGTAAGAACTTTATTAAGTGTAGGTTATATAATATTATTGATGGAATAAGTGGATTGGTAAAGCTGTGGCCGAGATCATTTATGTATATTGATACCTTTGATAAACTTTATCAAAGTCAAAAGTATAAAATGCATTTCCATATAATGGTTGGTAAATGTGGGTCGAAACCTTTATATTGTTATTATTGGCTTCTTTGGTAATTTAACCAAAGTCGATATATTGATTTGAATTTCATGAGGAGGGTTTATCATGGTCTATAACCATATTTATTTCAAAAGTAAGACTGACCGTCCAGAATTCTGTGGGCCCAGATATATATTATAATGTTGATATCTTGTGTTTAAACCAAAGTATATAAAAGGGCGGAATGATAAAAGGTGTGGGACCAGTGAAATCAACAACAAAGGATAAACCTCGTGCACATCATATGAGCGCAGTTAACGTTGATCTGCGATAAAAAATACCACTGGGGCACAAATAATCCAATGATTAACCCAAGCGGGTGCCTCCGCAGTTGACTCGCCCATCGGGCGTTGACCGAACATCGATGGTTGTCATTCACTATAGTAGCACAAGCCCGATGATGATTCCGTACCAAGGAGCGCCTTCATAGTGCTAAGAACTGGGACCTACTTTCGTAAAGTCCAAAAGAATAGTGGTGCACCAGTGCGATGAACGGATAATATTAAAGGAGATTGACGACAGTCATTTAATCGGAGATGCGACATCGGTATACATGCAAAGACTAGCGGAAAGACAAACCTTTACAAATGTTTTATATATTAGCGATTATATGATTATAGAGTGCTTGAGTATTAATCGGAAGTGTCAGTAGCAACGAGGTCTATAGATCTGGAAAGATCAACGGTGATGATCGCATCGGCAGAAATCAGATCATAAATCAGAAGAAATAGCAACACGATGCGATATTACGATGAGAAGATGCGATGCAATGTGATCGCATATTGCAATCAAAGTAGGAGAGAAATCTCACAAACACAGTGGTCACAGGAAATGCAAAGTGCGATATGATGACGTGGGGATGACATGGCAAGATGAAGTGGCAAGTGACGTGGCAGTTGACATGGACCTGACCCCACAAATCACAAATAAATCAAGATGATGTGGCAATATGACGTGGCAGTGACGTGACAATGACGTGGCAAGGTGACGTGGCACGATGACATGGAGATGATGTGGACTTGGCCCGCATATCACAAATCGCAAGATCGGAGGGGTGAAGATCGTAAGAGCAAAGTTGTGATGCGATGGATAGATGTGATGCGATGGATGCGAAGTGATGTGATGCGATGCGATCGCATATCGCAATCGGTGATGCTCATGTGATAAGAAATCATAAATCGTAGAATTTGCAATGTGATGGATAGATGCGATGGATGCTATCACATATCGCAATCAATGATGCTCATGTGATAAGAATTCATAAATCATAGAATTTGTGATGCGATGGATAGATGTGATGCGATGCTAATGCATATCGCAATCGGCGATGCTTGTGTGCTGAGAATTCACAAGTTATAGAAGTTGTGATGTGAAGTAGTGATAAAGTCAAGTGGAACCCATCGCATCTCGCATATCGAGAGATCAGATGGACAAAGGCACATGGAAACACCGAGGTGCGAAGTGCGATAAAGAGAGTGGACGCGATGAAGACCAAAGTTGAAACCTAAAACATTTCAAGTCCGGAAGTATGTGGATTTCCTTTGTTAAATCGTTTCGAAGAGCAAAGGATGATTATAATGTAAAACAAAAAGAAAAGTATGAACATGGGTAGGAAGGCTCGGGTAAGGACCTGACACAGAGAAAAAGGCAGAACTAGATGTTTAGAAGAGAGGTGAAGGTTGAACGCTATGGGCATGAGAAAAAGAGGCATGGTCGAGCAAAAGGAGATATGATGACACTGTTAGAAATGCAATAGAATGGTTCAAGTCAGAAAAAATGAGTAGTTATGCAGCAGAGCTAGACTATAACAAATGACACTCGAAAGGACAGAGTGATGGCGCGAGAAAATACAAATGTATGGAGAACCAAGAGCTGAAAGGGCTGAGTGAAATGTATTATTGTATCTGTAAATGTAAATGATTTAATTATTTTTATTGTATGTGATGCAAAGGCAAGTATCCATAGGCAAAACAAAACTCCACTATAATACGCAAATGTATACATTTTGTTATACTATTTTGAATGTGCTGGACAAGAAAATGAGAAGGGGGAAGGCAAAGATTCATACCTATTCATTTCGAATTCCCTGTGGAATGAAAATAGTTATGAGGTGATCCCTATAAATAATGTTACTAGAATATACATAAAGATGTTGAGAGAATGAAGAAAGAAGTGAGAAAGAGTAAGAAGAAGAAGGAGCAGAAAGAGAACCTGTGAAGATCCAGAGATGATTTAAAGCAGATATGAAGTCTGGAGGACAACAATGAAGAAGGAATAGAACAAATATGATATCCAGGTAAATAGGCATGTGTTTTCATAGTAGTGTGAGGAAGCTGGTGCTTCCATATCAAGTTGTAGCTTGATAAATGTCTAGTTTTAGTTAGTTGAGGTAGGAGCCTCATGTGGGTTATAGCTTTTAGAATACAGATGGGAGTTGGAGCTTCCTTGGATGTTGTAGCATGCAGAATTTGAGGTAGTATCCTCCTGTAGGTTGGAGCCTACAGAAAATCAGTGGTGAGAGGGAGTTGGAGCTTGCCTTTGCATCACAACAATAATAAGATGTGGTTTTCTCCCATATGGGTTTCCACTTAGATCTATTGTTTATGTGCATGATGTTTATGTGCTAATATGGTGTATCTAACCTGCTTAATACTTTATTCTCACATATTAAGATTTATGTTACATTATGTAATAAGTTGATCATGAAATGAAGGTGTAAATAAGTTTAAAGGAAAGTGTTAAAAGTCCATGAATGTGTTGAATTTATTCACCCCACCTCACAGTTTAACTAAGGGTTCAACAATTGGTATCAGTGCCAGTTCCTTTAGTGTAAGCCTTATCCCTTGAAGGAGATATTGTTGAGTCATGGACTATCAAAATGTACCTGTGCTAAATATAACAAACTTTCCTGAATGGAGAGATAAGGTTAAAACAGATTTAATGGCTTATGAACCTGAGGTATGGAAGCTTGTATGTGATGGTTATTACACAGAATCTACCTCTTTGCAAGAACAACAGTGGAATTCCAAGGGAAAATGTGTGATATATAACAGCCTTCATAACAAGGATCTTGATTTAATTATGGATCTAACCTCTGCAAAAGAAATATGGGATAGATTGCATTTCATGCATGAAGTAGACACTAAGGGCTACATTGTCAAGAAGGAGAAGAGAATCAAGAAGAAGAAAAATTCATGTCAAAAGGAAAATGTTCAATCAAATGAGGTACCTACTAGTGTGAATGGAAGCAAGTTCCATGAAGAAATTATAGTGGAAGAACAAACCAAACTTGTTATTGCTTTGACTGAAATAGGAAGATTGAAGAATGAAAACAAAGACTTGAAGAAATTGGTGCACATATGTGAAGAGAAATAATACAAAGATAAGAAAGAAATTGTTGGCCTAAAGGCACAACTTGAAGAAGCAAGGAAAGTAAAAGACACTCTACTAAATAAAATAAAGGATAAAATTCAGAAGAAAGAGAAATTGGAAGAAGAAGTAGTGTGCCTGAGAAGGAAATTAGAAAAATCCCAAAGAGAATTATTAATGAATAATCCTCAAATGACAAGCTCTGAACAGTTGGAAAAGATTCTAAATGCTCAAAGGTCTCCTCTCATAAAATCTGGGATAGGATATGAAGGAGAAACCAAGTAAGTCCAAGGTAGAAGATAACAAGAATATCATTTTTGTAAACAATGTAAAGGATAATGAAGAAACTAAAAATATTCCTACTGATAGTAGAAGCCAGAGAAGAAAATGATTTGCAATGAAGTAAACAGAAACAAGCGAAAGAACCTCAAATGACAAAGAACGAAATGAAGAAACAGTCTGCTGGAAAAGGCTCATACACTCTTAAATATGAATTGAATAAATTTGGAAGCTATCAAAGGAGGTTCTTTCCTCCTATGATTATGGGAAAAAACCATTTTGTCTATTAGTTACAATTGTCTTTAATGTAACATTTTGAATAGTTTTCATATTTATTTTTTCGATCTAATTTGTATAAAATCTAGTAGGAATTCATTGTAATCAAAAGTATGACAAGTTTGATCGGTATCAAAGAGTGCTTAAAGATTTTTTCTATTAGTTGCAATTGTCTTTAATGTGACTTTTTGTAAAGTTTTATGATTTACTTTTTGAATTTAATTTGTCTAGAATCTTGTAGGAATTCACTGAAATCACAAGCATCACAAGTTTGATAAATATGGTTTCCAATCTAATTTGTCTAAAATCTTGTAGGAATTCATTGAAATCACAAGTATCACAAGTTTGATTGGTATGGAAGAGTGCTTAATCCATATGTGCAGTAAAAAAACCAATTTAAATAACACAAATCAAGGTCAGAAAATCCAATAGAAAGTGCAAAAAATGGCATTAAAGATAACTCCATTATAAAATTGCTAGATAATTATTTTCTAGAATTGTTAATTAAGTAAATAAAATAAATGACAAAGTCATTGATACCAATAATTAAGTAAATAAAATAATTTATTTGAAAAAATGCATAACTTAACTAATAGCCAAAATGACTCCTTTGCTTATATTTTTCTAATCAATTTTATATAAAATCTAGTAAATATTTTTAAGAATCACAAGTTGTGTGCAATTTTTTTGTACCTTACAAATTTTTCATGTGTTAAATCCAGAAAAAAAAAATGTATTTTAAACATTAAAAATTACATTCTTACTAAATTTTGTATTGCCAAATTCCAATCTAAAAGACAATTTCATAAACAAAATTAAATTTTTGAAATAAAAATTCATTAATTCATACTTTATTTATATAACTAATTAATAATAATAATGTATATCCTTAATTACTAAAAAAAATATAATGTGATAATAGTAGATTTAAGACTTTTCTGATCCATTATGATGATAAATGCCTTTCCCATTAATCATATTTTTAGGATTTGGTCGAAGTTTCAAACTATCTACCTTATCTCGAGGATGAACCACATTAGATAGTTCTAAACCTCAACCAAATCCTAAAGATGTAATTAATCAGAAAGACATTTATCTACAATATGATAATAGTTCATATTTACTTTCTTATATATATATCTATTATGGACAACTAATATCTAAAACTAAATTCTATTTCTTTCATATTTCTTTTAACAAAACATTTATAATATATTTTTTTATTAAATAATGAATTATTTTATATTACTTAAAATGTATTTTTAAATAATAAATTATGAAATAATGAATCACAGCAAATTTAACAATGCTCATCTGAAATTTCAACGATTTTTAAGCCAAATTTATCCAAAAATATATTTTAAAAAAAATAAAAATAAAAAATTTAAGTATATTTTTTTATTAATAGCATGATAAATACAATATTCTTTTAAAAATTTAAATAATATAATTAATATCTTTTCAGACTGTAAATTTTTATGGTTTATAATTGTTTAACAAATTTTTCTAGAAAACTCACAATATCATTTGTCTTCAAAATGATATTGTGATATTTAAGAAGATTGGTTAAATAATTAATGTACATTAAGTACTCTATTAAAGTACTTCTTAATGTGAAATTATTAATTAAATAAAAAACCCTCAAGATTACATGACAAAAATAATATATATATATATATATTAATTAAAAATATGGAAACCACAGAGATTTTGTCTCACAGTGAATGTGAAAGTAATTAATAAGATATGCTCTATATCTATAAAATATCAAAAATAATATAGGGAAGATGGAGATATGGTCAAACCCTAGGGCAAAGTAGTTGCTCAAAAATTACTATAAATATACACCACCTTCACATTCTTGTCCACAGTCATTTGTCTAAGCCAAAGATAGTAGTTTGTGTTCTCTCGTGCGTTGGTTTCGAAAAATGAAGCTTTCTTTGAGTTATGCTATAGCAGTTCTGATATGTGTAATACTGTGCAAGCAAGTCGCTTGCTGGGAGCCGGCCACTGCAACGTGGTATGGAAAACTACATGGTCCCGGGAGCGAAGGTAATAGCACTGAGCTTTTGTAATCATTGTATTTGCATTACATTCAAATTGGATAGATTTGCAATATTTGTCCATGCAATCCATGAAATGAATATTTGATGATGGAGAAAATTGTATCGTGTTGTATTTGTGTGTGATAGGAGGCTCATGTGGGTACGGCAGCATAGTGAAGGAAGCGCCTTTCCAATCAAAAGTGACTGCAGGAAGTCCAGCGCTGTTCAAAGACGGAAAAGGGTGTGGGGCTTGCTATCAAGTATGAATTTAATTGAATTGAGTATTGTTAAAGTTTTCACTAATAAAATTTTGAGCATTCCTCTCATAAGTTGAGTTTTACAGGTGAAGTGCACAGAGACTGGTGTTTGTTCCGAAACGCCTGTGACTGTGGTCATTACAGATATATGTCCAGATAGTGGAGTTTGCGGAGGTGGTAAAACACACTTTGATCTCAGTGGTGCCTCGTTTGAAAGCATTGCATCACCTCGTAAAGATGAAGCCCTCCGGAAGATGGGAATCGTACCTATATTGTTCCAGCGGTATTTATCTACTGAAGTCACTCGTCATAATTTTGGTTTGGTCCATTTAATTTTAATCGTTTTTCAAATGCCTTCCTCCTTATTGTTGTATTATGTAATGTAGGGTGCCTTGCCAATATTCCGGAATGAATGTTGCCTTCCACGTTGACGCAGGAGCCAATAATTACTATCTCGCTGTATTTATACAATATGAAGCAGGAGATGGTGATCTTGGAGCAGTCGAACTACAACAAGTATTAAACTCACTTTTTTCTAAGTATTATATATCTATATTTATAGTATAAGAGGGATTATACATATATATATATATTTTCTGTATATAATATATGTAGTGTTCTGTTCTTTATTGAATGCAGGCAAACTCTCAATCGTGGCAACAGATGACACATAAATGGGGAGTAAACTGGTTTCTGAACAGCGGTACCCCTCTCCAAGCTCCTTTCTCTATTCGGTTGACCACTCTTGCTGGCGGAAAGCTCACTGCAAGCAACGTTATTCCTAAAAGTTGGCAACCTAATGCTACGTACAAATCATCTGTCAACTATCACTAAGGATGGATGTCATTTATTGTATTATTTTGCATGGCATTCGCAGTAAGAATGCTTACATATATAAAATTTTGTGTAGCATCCTTGAGAATGTTTGTGTATAAAAATAAGATTTCACGGCTTTAGTCCGTTAATTGTAAGCTCAAGATTAGTATGTTGCACTTTTGTTTCTCCGTCAAGGAATTTTGGATTATATACTTTGGTGTCATATCTTAATGTTCATAAAATTTTATTTTTCACTCTATATATATAAATAATGAATTAAATAGGTTAATTTGAAATAACAATTTTTGCGAAGTGTTTAAAGTTTAAATTATATTTTACATATATTTTCAGCATGCTTCAAAATCAGACTATTTTTTTTGCTACCTAAAAGTACTCGTTTCTATTTTTCTTTCAAAGTTTACATTGTTTATATGATTTTTATTAATGAAATTCCCTCAATGGAATTTCCTCAATTTTTAATTAATGCTTTTTTTTTCCATTACTATTTATGTTGGTCATCAATAGGCTTAGTAGGAGTATTATGGAGGCAAAGGTTCAAAGATAATTTGCATGTATATTGCTCACATAAAATGTTTATGTATCTCATCATATGTTTTTGGAACATATTCTTCTTTTTGGACATGTTTCTTCTAACTAATGGTCACATATTTTCCACATCATTTGAAAATTTGGTGATGCTTCTGTTTTTTTACATGAAAAAGTTGAAGTCAATTTTCATCCATGAATCCAAAATCTGGTTAAAATATGAAAGATTACAAACATTTATTTTGTTTTTTTCTCTCCTATAGAGGCATGTTTCGCATACCTTGGCTTCTGCATGAAACCTAACCAATATCTCTTCTCGGATTGGAAATGGTTGTTAAACAAATTTTATTACAAATTTTCTATCTAGGCTCATAGAAGACTCTCTATTGGTGACAGATTGGTTCTTGCTTAGTCAGTTTTGCACATTATTTGGGTTTATTGGATGGATTTATACCTACTCCTCAGATTTGTCACTAAAATAATAAACACCATTATCGCAAACTTTTTATGGTCTCGTACAAAGGGTGAACAAAAGTATCATATACTGAGATTGGAAAAAATCACCAAGCAAAAGGAGATGGGTGGATGGGGTTTAAAAAATATTTAAACTTTCAATTGGGCTCTTCTAACAAAATCTTTCTGGTGTGTCATATTTGGCTTTGGTTTATGATAGGTGATAGTTAAGTATAAATATTTATGTCATAAGGCCTCACTTTTTGAAAACAACACCCGTGTTGCCTTGTTGTTCTTCGTGTGCATAGTTCGATCTTTTGTTAGATGATTAAATTCACCTTGCCTGTTGATTTGAACTTGTTACTTATTTTCCACGTGGTAACAGATCTTCCATTGGTTCTGAGGCATGGATCCAACTTCCCTCATCAACTCAAGTTAGTTATTAAATTTCCTTATGTGCTTGATCAATCCATCCTCACCATCTCCACTTGCATTTGCCATTCACTGCACATCTGCTTCTGCTGGTCTTTGCCGTATGAAACAATTTCTTATTTTTCAATTGATAATGATCTCATTGAAAGACTTGCAGTTTTCGTACATCGATGAGACTGATATGAAGGTTCACTACCATCTGCTGAGATTGCATAATCAACATTTGATTCGGAGCAACTAACATCTGGCACAAGAATGCTCTTTCTCGTATGCGTAGATATCCACCCTATCTCTTCATTTCTGGTGGATTTTCTTTGAGACCTGTCACGCTTTGGTGGTGTTACAAAATGTTCATCTGAAAGAGGATCATCACTCCACTCTGACTCCTCATTTCTGGAGGTTTTTCTTTGAGATCTGGCACGTTTTGGTGGTTTTACAAAATATGCATATGAAACAGAGTCATAACGGTTCGCATTTTTGATAGATTTATTCGACGCTGTTATTGTTTTCCTTCAATTTTTTGCAATGCAATGTTTCATTTCTTCTTCTTTTGGATGGATCCTTTACTTACAAATGCCCTTTTCTATTTTGTCTTTAGCTTCAAAGTGCGTGATCTCTCGGATTTTATTACTTGTTTTTTTTTTTGGAGCAGTTGCAGATACGACTGAAGCAAGGATTTGATGTTGAAAACAAACATTGGCAAAGATTACTAATTTAGCAATGATTTAGTCTTTATCAGGATTTTTTCTTTCGATTTATTTATTTTTAAGTCGGAATTGATAGGCATAATTGTTTGAATACCGACGCACCGATCATAATTTATGAATTAGCATAATGACGTGGCTTTGTAATCAGTTGAGACTTGGTTTGTAGTTGAGTCGTAGAAAAATGGGCATTTAACTGCACCAGGTTTCGTATTGGTACTTCAGAATCACTTACCCAATAGATTGGCCCCGCTGTGCCTTTGGGGAAAAGGAAAGTTTCAGTAAAATGGTTTGTAAATCATTATCATTCTAAGTTGTAATAGATGTTTCTTCATTTTGGTTTAGATCTTTTTCTACTTCGCTTTGGTTTATAATTTTTCTACTTTGCAAACGATCGATCCCTGTGAGATCTGTACATTTCCGTGATGTGATTTTACATGTTTTTTTGAGTTTGAGTGGAGCATTAAAATTCAAAAGTTGTTTGGATCAATGCAAGAAGAGGAAATGAATGTTCACATTCATAAAAACCATGTCCACAAAGACTTTTATTATCTGTGATGCGAAGCATCCCAAATATATTAGTGGATTAAAAGTATGCAAATGCGTTACGTTTTAGAATATTTTTGGTGATTACTTTCATTCTATATAAATACGATTTTGTCCTTGTATTTTCATTTATGAGCATATATTATTATAAGAATGGATTTAATATAAGTTTAGAGAGATTAACTTTCTTTAAGTCTAAATTTTTGTAGAAGTCAAATTACAATATTACTTTATATTGTTTAAATTGTAAGTTTGAATGCTAAATAGAGTATATATAGGACTAAATAAACATTGGAATGAATTGCAAGTTCTATTTTCATTGAAAATTTAAACAATGTTCTAGATAAGGTTCTTTCCTTTGTATATTTATATGTCACATTAAATTATTGTACAATTAACCAAAAATTCCAATGAAATTGAAAGAACAAGTTGTACAAACACAGGTGTATAACACTATTCAAAGGCCAAAAAAAGTAATTGTGAATAAGTGGGTAACTATTATAATGTTGAACTACTGTAAATAAGTGTGTAACTATTATAATGTTGAACTTCAATGACTAGAAATAAACCATTCATTTTGGAGAATCTTTCATTTTGATAGCAACTTCGTCTTAGGTTATTCAACATTGACAAATTTTGAAGTAGGTTGCTATTTATTTGAATTTATATTTTTGTCTCTCTCATATGCTACATCTAGCAGTCTTTGTCTAATGGTGGGCTCATGAGAACCTCATCTCAAGAATCTAGGAAAGAGGAGGGCAATTAAGGGGAAGTGACCCTTGTTCTCTTTCTTTTAGATTTTAAGTTGTATTTTATTTGTGCTTTAAGCATCGCCTTCACATGTATTATATGATGAAATTTTCTTTTGTTGTTAAATATGGTTAGTTCTAACAGTGTATATTTGACTCTAAAATGAAATTTAGGTTTCCAGTTGTTAATAAGATCACATTTCGAGAATTATGTGGTTTTCTCTATATGATCAGATTTGACAGTTGTTTATGCTCTTTTTCGACTATGCTCATTTTTGCAATGCTTATTTTTCAATAATGATTCATATTGGACACTTAGTCCATTTGACATAGTTGTGTCACTTTTCTGGTTATCACAGTATTCATAGATCAGTTATTTGACACACAGTTCTGTACTTAGCAGAACATTTTTATTAATTCTACATAGCATTATTTTGTGTCATTAACATGGTTATGGTGCTTCTAAATCCTGGTTTACCCCATCAGTCACTTTTCAATGTTTCTTTCAAATAATTGTTTTATGTATCTTGCATTTGAAGAGAAAATTATTGCAGATTGAACATGCTTTTTTCTATAACTTTGATTTTAATTAAAAATAAAAATTAGGAAAGGGCACGATATCTTTTTCTGCCTTTACTAAAATTGACCAAAATCAGTACAAATATTTTCCTTAGAAACCATTGGATCTCTTTAAGAATCTTACGACATTTCCTTTGCAACATCTCGGGATGGTGCAATTTCTAGTTAAAAAACTTGTCTCTAAATGAGTAGCAAGCTAAACTGGCCTCATTGCGGGGAAAACTCCATAGTTCAGTGCACTTGAGAAATAAGTGATCTAGGATGGGTGACCTCCCTAGGGGTTTTGGTTAGCATGTGCAAGCCCCAAAAGTGATGGTTGAGGCTATGTGATTCATTTCACTAGTTTCAACCCCACTTCCTCACCCCTATGAACATTACCCAATGCAATGAGTGCTAAGTGAAATGTTCAAAAATCATGAGAAATTAGTCAGTTATGACTACCTCTCATGGAAATGATCATAATGAAATGAGTGCTAAGTGAACTATTCAAAAATCATGAGAAATTAGTGAGTTATGACTACCTCTCCTGGAAATAGTCATATATGAATGACTTAATTAACGCAATTGAATACCAAAAAGTGATATATAATATAATGTACTGTGAAAAACCCTCAATACTCAAATCTACAAGAGTGGTTAAAAGTTGGGTGAGGATATACAAAGAATGGATCCTATATATTGAAGGGATTTATAAAGATAAAGCAATGAATTATTGAAAACATTCATTGGGACATAGTCTTTGATGTAGAAATTGAAATACGAAGTGATCCCATTCATGGCTTACACGGTGATCATCATTTTTCAGATGAGATCATATAACGTATACATGACAGGCGTTTTATTTACATCAACAAGACTCAAGAATATTTGGATTCATTACATCTATATCCCACCTCAAAGTGTGTTATAGAAATGGGATTAAATGGTGATTGTGTTGATACATGGAATACATACATTTCACAATTAACCTAGTGAGCTATTATGATTAGGAAAAGCAATGATAAAATCAATTGGCATGGTAGTCTTTTCCAAGGTCAAATATTAGTACAAGATATCTATTGTTTCATTAATTCTGTCCTAGAGGCACAATTGGAGATATATTGGTTCAAGAAGGTTTGGGCATGGAATATGCGTCTAAAAATAAAACTACTTGAATGGTTGGTGTGGAGGAATAATGTTCTCATTTGGGAAAATATTTGCAAGACTGATTCTAATGGTCTTGGTAGATGTTATTTATGTGAAGGTTTTGTTGAAAACGTATTACACTTGTTCATCCAATTCCCTTTCATAGTTGTCATTTGAGTTAAGTTTTACAAAGCTTAAATATTAATGTAGGATGGTACTTTCTGACTATTAAGGAATGTTTCAGGATGCACATGTCACATTTATAAGAGGACATAACTCTACCTTTCTTAATTTTCTATGCTATTTAGCATGGTCAAAATGTAGCTATTTTTTAACACTCCCCTTTTCAGATTGGAAGAATAAGAAACAAGATATGTAACTTTTACAAATAATATGGTCAAGGGTTTCTACATTTAATTCCTAGAACAATTAAAGCTACAGACCTTTCTGCTTTATTAACAACTGTATTTTTTGATGGGGCAACAAAATATATGTTTTTTGCATGTGGTATTCATATTTTTTTATCCTTGGAAGTTCAATATCAAATTTGTTGGAATGGTGGATCATGATGAAATTACCGAGCCGAGGTTATACCTGTATGGGTTTTATTGTACTTCTCTAGGTGGCTTAATATAAATCTATGGTATATATTTGTTGACTCGTGGAACACGATTGACTGGATCAACGATATATTATCTTTCACGCCTCCCTTCTTTGGAAACTAGCTATGTAGGAACAGAGAGATGAGGGACTTATTTAAACTAGTTTCCTTTTCCCATGTGAAAAGAGAACACAATGCCATCACTCACACCCTATATAAAAAGGGTCTCTCTATGTTGCATGCAGAGATTCTCCTATATTTTAGTTTGTTGGTAATCTTATTTCTCCCCAATTCTATAATTTTGTGCTTACCCATCGGACATTGTCTTGTCCATCCAAACCAAAAACTTCTCTTTAGAGAAAAAAGAGAATTCATTGGAATTCTATGTTTTTAAAGAGGACACATTAGATAATAATACCATGGGAGAAAAAATGTTTTGGAAAGACTAGGATTTTAAAAATCGCTGGTGATTTAGCTTAGTCAAAATGTTTGCAGGACAAGAAATTACAACAGATTTTCCATACTAGGCTCAAAAGTGCCTCTCTGCACAACTAACCATTCCAGAACCACATGATAACAAGCCTATTGAAGAAATACAAATAAATTTTAACTCATAAAAAATATAGGTAAAATGAATAGCAAAAGATGATAGCCAAATTATTAAGAAAAAATTAATTTTCAACAAAAATGACTCTCTCAAATATGTTTTGAAGTTCCATGTAACTATGTCCATTTACGATTATTTTTTGGTTAACATATTACAAGTATATATTTTATTGTAAAATATTACCTATTTTTTAAATTTATAATAGAGAATGAGATTGTTGGTTACTTGAAAGAAACATATCACAGGTAGAATTTGAATTCGTTTAAAAAGGAAAATATTTTGTCTATTTATCACAAGGTAACCCTAATTAACATAAATTGAAAAGGTCAAAACTTACTAATGATGATAGTATAGTAATGTTGAAGTTATATATATAATATGTAGTTTTAATGGGCCCAAATTATATTTATGAATGGAAAAATGCAATGCCTCCATCGCTTATAATAATTGTTTTTATTAAATTTCTGTTAACATACATTTAATTTATGAATATGATATTTTTATTATTTTTTATGGAATTTTGGATTGATGATGAATGAGTATAATGTTATGATATTCCTTATAAAAAGGTTACTTCTTTAAATTCCCATAAATGTAAAAAAAAATTATTATTATTATTATATCGTTTTTCAATAGAATCACTATATAGATAAAGGTCTTTCACATTAATCACATCGTCAGGGTCAGGATTAGCAGGATTAGGTCTATGTTTCGAACCATATAATGTGGTTCATCCTTAGGAGAAGGTGAAAAAAAAGATGATTGATCTAAATGAATAAATAGTTAGGATGCATCATTGCCGGGAGATAGCCATTAAGACTAGTCATTAAGAACTAGCCGTTAAAAACTAGATGTTAATTACTTTAAAAAAAACACTAATAAATGGTTATTATTAATTAAAAATATTTATATATTTATTATAATAGGGTTAATAATTGAATTTTTAGAAACGTAAAAACCCATTTCATAATAAAATATAAAAATAAAAACATAATTTAATTAAAAAATAAGGTAAAACATAACTTCATTAATAAATGATTACTATTAATTAAAATATTTATACACTTATTTTAATAGGGTTAAAAGTCAAAATTTTTTGAAATGTAAAAAGGCAATTTCATAAGAAAATATAAAAGTTAAAACATAATTTAATAATATATTAAATAAAATAGGGTGTTTTAGTATATATATTATTATAATAGTTAATATACTTTTATTAAATTTATATATCATTATTATAATAAACAAATAAAAACTTTCGGAGATGAAAGCTATCCCATATTCTAAGACACTGTGTATATATATATATATATATATATATGCTTAGAGATAAGAATCCATTAAAAACATTTCTAGCAAATTTTAAAATTTTGTTATGAGAAAAATTGAAGCTAGTTAGACTATGCTATTAATAATTAATAATGATAAGCTGTAAACACCTTAAAAGGTTGGTATGAACATTACATTTAAATAAATTAGTTCCCGGTTGGTAAGGACATTACACTTAAATAAATTATTTCCAGGTTGGTAAGAAAAGATTGGTATATGAACAATACACTTAAATAAATTATTTCAAGGTTGGTAAGAACATTACACTTAAATAAATTATTTCTAGCTTGGTAAGAGAAGGTTGGTATGAACATTACAGTTATATAAATTATTTCCAGGTTGGTAAGGACATTACACTTAAATAAATTATTTCCAGGTTGGTAAGGATATTACACTGAAACAAATTATTTCCTCATAAGTTTGTAATCGAGTGATTTATTTCCATGAAGATGCGTAAGTCAAGAGGTTGACGACGAATGAGGTTAGAGCACAACCATCAATTGTTTTATTATGATATGTTGGATAATTGGTAAATGAGGCAGCATTAGAGATTCACAAGCTTAGCATATCTCGTATGGTGTCAGATAAATTTTCAAATAACAAATTCTTATCTCTCATCAGCTCATCAATTTATCATTATATGTTGGCTAATTGGTAGACGGGGCAACAATAGAGATTCATGAGAGGTGGCAGATCATTTTATACATAACAAATGTTTTATCTCTGATAGGCTCAGCTACGACTTATTTCATAGCTTTAATACTATATGTATATGTTTATTAAGTGTGGAAAAATTCAAACTGGAGTCAACTAGTGTTGCCTAAATTAGTCGAACCAAGGAGACTCCAATAGATGGTATTTATTGTTTTGTTTCATGTATTGGTTTTTAAAGTTATTTTCAATCAACTTCAACATGTAGAATGTAAAGACATAGAGAACATAAAATAGCTATTTGCTTTTGGCTAGCTTGTAAACCATAGGTCGACAGTGAATTATATGTTTTTACTTATTGGTTGAATTCATGAGCTTCGGACTGGTGATCAAATTTGAAAGGCAGGTTCGAATTTCAATTAGAAGGAAATATGTTTATGTAGCTTTTCCATGATGAAAAGCTTAAAAAAAAAAAAAAAAAATTGACCACAATAAATTATTTTTACATTTCATTTTCAGAAAGACAAAACCATTAATTTTTATGTTAATAAAAAACTGTTATATAAAATGTGAAGTTGGGTTACACTTTACTTTTTTTTAAGAAAAAACTTTCATTTTTTTCGGTTTTTTAATTTTCTACAAGTTAAAACAATTTTTCTGTTTAGAATTTCATTTTGCGATAAAATTAAAAGTTGTCAGAAATTTTGTTAGCTTTCTATTACTTATTTTTTGGAATATTTTTATATACATTTGATATGTCAACTTAGCGTTTCTTTGAGTGTGTGTTTTTAACAATCAACTGATTCATAGGAAGTCATGTTAATACCCAATCTTGTATTCTTTGAAAATTTGTGTTTTTGAAAAACAAATGTGATACAACAATCTAGAGAGAGTCTACTTCGGTTTCCTCAGATTTACAAAGTCAATAGATGCATATCATAAGTACTAGAATTTTTTAACTGGTCCAATATGAAAAACTGCATATTTTGAATATGTTTCGCGACGCAAGAAATTTCTTAACATTAAGTTATAAACTAAAAATCTAAAAGCTACCCATTAGAGACGACGAACCAATGTAATGTACCATAATTTTTTCAATTTTTTTTACAATGTATTTTGGAAGATACAGAATTTTGATTTCACTAAATCACAATGACTTTCAGAAATTGTTTGCATCCATTTTATTACAAAATTAATTAAAATTAGTAAAATATTTATGAAATTCCATGAAAGTTATATTTCCTGAAAGTAGATTCAATTCTGAAAATGGTTGTCTTGGTTCTGACAGTTAATTCAGAATGTTTCATGGAGTTTAATCAGTCCAAAGTTGCAGAAACTTATTCAGGGCTTGGTTCTCCGTAACTAGTGATGTGTTAGTTCGACCGAACTCTTAAACAAAGTTTCGCCGAACTGTTTTTTGCGCCAACGACTTGTTAAGTCAACCGAAAAAGTAGTTTGGCCAAAATATTTCTTAAAATTTCGGCCGAAATTTTACTTAAATTTCCTTCGGCTGGAAAGTACTGCCGAGCCCCTCCAAAAAACATTTCACGACAATATAAATTTCCACGAAACCATTCTTTATTTTCACATATTTTCACACGTTTGGTTTGATTTTACAAAAGTATTGATCAATTGTTTTGGGTTTAAGGACTTTTTTTGGAGGTACATTCAAAGGAATTTTCTTTGAGACACATTATTTTCATACATTTGATCTGATTTTGCAAGGAATTTTTTTAGGTTTAAATAATTTTCTTGGAGGTACATTCAAAAGACATTTCTTGGAGGTATGTGATACAGTTTTTTGGGCTTCATTTTTTTTGAAGTATGGATTTGGGCTTAATTTCGAAAGGACATTTTTTGGTTTTGGGTTGAAGTAAATCTTAATGAGTTTTTGTGTAACTTTTTAAATGAAATTTTTTTGTAGGACTTGGAAGGAAATATTTTGAACTTTGTTTCATTTTTATAAGACATTTTTTTTTTGAATTTTTTAAAGTAAGTGTTTTGGATTGAAGTATGTATTTTTTGCAAAATTTTTAAAATGAGTTTTTTTTTTTTTTTAAAATTAAATCTTTTGTGATGTTTTTTTTAATTGAGTTTTTGTCTAAATTTTTGAAGGAGATTTTCTGAACTTCATACTCTATTATCATGGGAAATCGAAGAAATTGTATGAGAAAATATGATCGAAAAAGAGACCCTGAAGAACGTAGAGAGAGACGAGACAATCTTGCAAAAGAAATATAGAAGCACTGTCAAATATTGAAGAGGAAAATCAACCTCAACTAGAAGTTGAAACAGGTAGGTAAATGTAAACATTATGATTTTGATATATTTAAATTTTTCCTAGTGTAAAATGTGAAGCTTAATTTTTATTTGATGAACTAATTTGAAAAATATTTTGCAATGTAAACAAAGAGAGATATTCCTCAAAACATTGATGATGAGATACAAAATTTTGAAAGAGAAAGTGAAAGAGATATTGAACCAATGATTGAAGATGGTGAAAATGATGAAAGAAATTCAAGTGAAGAAATTGAATCACAAAGTATATATATATATATATATATATATATATATATATATATATATAACACATGCATGTATTATTGAAATTATACATATTATTAATTTAGTTATTTATTGAATATGTAAATTTATTATGTACTATTCATTCGAATATGTACAGATGAAATCAATGTCGATGACGAGATGTTAGAAAATGTTGACACTCACACATATGGAGATAAAAAAGCTGACCATTATATACAATATCATGTTAACCACATTTTTGAGAAGTATTTCATAAAGGAAAATGTGTCAATTCAAGCCCAAATGTTGAAAGGTCTCTTATCATTAAGGAAATTAAAGGAAGCTACGACTTTATTGGGTATTTGAAAATCAACCAAAGATTAAAAAAATGAAGGAAAATGTGATACAAAATATAAATAGTGCTATAAATTCAATTAGAAGATCTAGAGAGAAAATTGTTTCAGTTGTACGTAGTGCAATACATATGGCAGTGGTTTCGTCAAGTACTAAAAAGAATCGCTTGGTAAAATCTATGGCATGAGCATTAGGAACCTCGCGAAATTTTTTTCACAAACATTAGAAATTTCGGTTGCAAATAGATGTAAATGATGAGCTTGCTTGTTGGAGAGCTATTTGTAGGCAACCATACAGAGATAGTCTTGGAGAATTTAAAAAAAAAATAATATATGAATATCGGAAGAACAATTTGTGTGTTTCGCCAACTACAAGACATGTTATGCGAAGAAGAATAGCACAAAATCAATACAAAGAACATGAAAAACATTTCTTGGAAACCACTCAAATAGAGTTGTTTAACAAGTTCAAAGAAGTGAATCATGAAATTCATGTTTCAATCAGTGCTTTTGTTCAACAAAAACCATGGTATGTAAAACCTATCACCGTACACGACACTTGTTGTTGTCGTTATCATGTGGAAATTAAGTTATATTATGACACATTCCTTTATTTTGGTAGAACATTTTGGAAGGATTCACCTCCTCCTTCCACTATCCGTGATTTCATATCTCAAATTCTATGTGAAAGAGAAAGCGATGAACTATTTTATGAAAAGAAATGTATTGGTGGTAAAAAATGCGATGATTGTGGAAATTTGACTAAATTTCAAAACAAATATCATACTGATATAAATGATCAATCATTTTCCAACATGAAAGTGAAATGGAATAAATATGAATATATCCATATATTGATTCAAGGTGCAAATAGTGTTAAGAAAATTGAATTACAAGAAGAAGAAATTTTTGTGATAGGCTTTTTGAGAAAGTTTGAGGAAGAAATTTACAAAACACCAAGCATTCCCATAGAGCTCAATGGAAAGACTTTTAATTCAAAAAATTACATGAATTTTTTCCACCAGGGACCATTTTGTCAGTGATTGATTTTGTAGAAAACTACACATTTGTTCCACAAAAAGAAATTCAGAGTGAATACTATCATTTTGGCCAAGTCTCCATGCTCATCCATATTCTATATAGACATGTTGAAAAAAACGTTAATCACATATAAAGCACCAGTGAAAATCGACGTATTATTAAAGAATATCACTTTTATATTAGTGACGATCGTACACATGATACATATTTTGTAAAACATTTTTTTGGAAAAATTTATGATTCCTTGAAAAATCATGGAATAACATTCAATGAACATTGGATATGGTCAGACGGATGCACAGGAAAATTCAAATCTGCACGATCATTCCTTTGGTTGTGTTGTCGTCATAAGAAAACCTGCATTAAACATTGTTCGAATTTCTTTGAGATTGGCCATGGAAAAGGAGAACATGACGGTGCAGGGGCATGCATAAAATGAGCACTTCGAATATATCAAATGAACCCCTCTGCAAGCTGACTTGTGGATGCGAAAGAAGTTGCTCAATGGTGCATCGCTGCTCTAAGCCATGAGACTAAACGATCAAGGGAAGTGCGAAGCTACATTCAATTTAATTTTTATTGGATATCTAATTTTAAATAGTGTACATTTATCAGAATGATTATCTTTAATTGTATTTTGATATCATATTTACATTCTTCTTTAAATTTTCCATATAAAGGTTTTTTTGGCATATTGGAATCGAAGACATAGATAGATCAATTGAAAATGACATTGAAACAATAAAAGGGACTCGAAAATTGCATTCAATTAAAACAAAGTCGTCCAAAAATGTGTTTGCATTGGATAAAAGAAAATATTCTTATTTTTGTCATGTTTTCATAGACAACACAAAATCCAATGAAGTTTGTAAAAACAAAATGTATGTAAAAGATTGGAAACATACAGAGCTAAATACAAAGGGCAAAAATGTCTGTTGCAATGTTTGAAGAAATGCAATCAGAGGAGACTACAATATCATCCGATGGTGATAGAGTTTCTGATCTTGTTAGAGAAGGTAACATTTGAATTTCTTTCTAATGATAAAGATCTAGAAATGAATTTGAATATGTATAATTTTGTTAAGTTTGTTTTATTGTGCAGGAGATGTTTTTGCTGTAATTGCACCTACTGACAACAATGAAAATTTGAAGTATTATTTGATGTGTTGCACTGAACGAAAATTAAATTATTAGAAGACTATAATGATCACATATTTCCATATGAAAGAGGATCTATTATACTGAAATGTTATTTTTTTAGACAAAATAATCAAAGTGGGAATTTTGTTTACTTCGAAGACTATGAACATAATTTCATAAGTTTTCAATATAGTCACTTGGTGTGTGCAACACGCATAAAGTCGATCAAGGTTCAATCAAAGAAAAAAATGAAAATTAAGAAATGGAAAATGTCAAAATCCGGTCATGAACGGATTATTGAAGATGGCATTCCATTGGAATTTTTTTGATTGAACTGCCCAACAATTTATTCTCTTTGGATTATATGTTCCAGAACTTCCAGTACTCAATTAAAAATTGAGCTGCCTTGTTATGTTATTTGTGCAAGTGTTTGCACATGTACAAATTATTTTGGTACACGCACACTCTAATATCAACTAAAAGTAGCTTTTCTATACATGCATTGATGCAAAATGTTGCATGTATTGGATATATATATATATATGTTCTAGAATTCAATTAACTGTTCAAGTAGTTTTAATATTTGCATTGATGAAAAATGTTTCACGTACTAAATATATATGTTCTAGAATGCAATTAACTGAAAGTAGTTTTTCTATGTGCGTTGATGAAAAATGTTGCATGTACTGGATATATACAGGAACTCAATGCATGCCCAGTTTTTCTTGTGGGATTTTTTGGTAAAACGTATCCACAATATAAATAAATCATCCGCAGTATAATTTTGTATGAAGATTCATTTCAGAGAAGAGACTCGGAACACTTCTTCGACTTTTGGTGGGATTTGACCCACATCTCTATTACTGATTGAAAATCTAGTACAAAATTTTTCTGTCCAATGGTCGAATATGTTCTATGTGCATTGATGAAAAATGTTGTGCACGTATTAGATATATGTGTGTGTGTGTGTGTGTCTGTGTGTTCTAGAATGAAATTAATTGTTCAAGTAGTTTTTCCATGTGCATTGATGAAAAATGTTTCACACACTGAATATATATGTTCTAGAATGCAATTAAAACTGAATGGACCATAAATTTACCAATTTATAAATCAACAAGGCTACCTAGTTGAGTGCATTAATGACATTGACCCCAATTCAACAAACATATATATAATTCTTATATTTCCAATAAAAAATAAAGGGAGTTATATGGGAAAGACGCAAAACATATAGCCTATGAACTAATTTAGTTCATAGCTCAATGAAGGTATCATCATGTGGGAAAATGTTTCAAGGAAACTTGATCATACTTAAAATTAATCTTAAGATTGTTTTTGATATTTACATACTACATACTATTGTTTAAGTAAAAAAAAAATTAAAAACTTACCAAATGTACTTCAACCATCTAAAACTTGAATTTTAAAAACTTTTTGATTATATCAAAACAAATTACTTCACATGTCATGCCAATTGTAGTTCAACTATCCAATAAAAACATTAAACATTTAACATTATATCACATGCCAAATGTATATTGAAATGGTATCCAAAAATTAGTTTTAAAAACTTTTTGATTATATCATAACATTACTTCACATGCCTAATGTACTTCAACCATCCAAAACTTGAGTTTTAAAAACTTTTTGATTATATATCACAACATTACTTCACATGCCATGCCAATTGTAGTTCAACTATCCAATAAAAACATTTAACATTATATCACATGCCAAATGTAGATTGAAACCATCCAAAACTTGAGTTTTAAAAACTTTTTTATTATATCACAACATTACTTCACATGCCATGCCAATTATAGTTCAACTATCCAATAAAAACATTTAACATTATATCACATGCCAAACGTAGATTGAAACCATCCAAAACTTAACCTTTAATTTAACAAAAAATTATAGATCACAACATTACTTCACATGCCAAATGTACTTCAACCATCCAAAACTTGAATTTTAAAAACTTTTTGATTATATCACAACATTACTTCACATGCCATGCTAATTGTAGTTCAACTATCCAATAAAAACATTAAACATTTAACATTATATCACATGCCAAATGTAGATTGAAACCATCCAAAACTTGAGTTTTAAAAACTTTTTGATTATATCACAACATTACTTCACATGCCATGTCAATTATAGTTCAACTATCCAATAAAAACATTTAACATTATATCACATGCCAAATGTAGATTGAAACCATCCAAAACTTAACTTTTAATTTAACAAAAAATTATAGATCACAACATTACTTCACATGCCAAATGTAATTCAAGCATCCAAAAATTAATTTTTAAAAACAAAACAAATTATAACACATCATTACATAACATGTCAAATGTAGTTTAGAAGAAAGACATTAATTTATAGATGACAACATTACTAGGAGTTCAACTATTCAAAACTTAAAAGTTTTAAAAACCAAGCAAATTATATAACAACATTAATTCACATTCACATGCCAAAAGTACTAAAACCATCCAAAACTTAACTTTTTGGAACAAAACAAATTATATTAACATTGTAATAAAATATGTCCAAAAATTGTAGATCTCACAAACTATATCAAGTATCAAGTTATATATATATATATATGACTGTGCATCTAGATAATATATAAAAAAAGTAAATTTAAGACTAGAAATCTTGAAATCAAATCTACAAATCATGTCCATCAAATACAGATGGATGTAGTGTCTTTCCTATCAGAGTCTCAATCCACGCACTATCTTGCGAAGCATGGGGAACCTGTACACAATGCACATACAAACATTAAAATTTAATGTTTTAAAAATGAGTGAGAATATATAGAACTTCATGTAAAAAATAAAATAAAATAAAAAAATCATGCAATACCTCATGAGGTTCCCTCTCCATTTGTTCGCCTGCTACAAGTTTCCCCATGGGAACATCTCCAATAGTAAACTATACAATATATATATATATATTAAAAAATTTCAGATGAAAATGCACATGTGTACATATATAAACTTATTTTCAATAATATTAAAAAAAGGTTAGACAACTCGTTCAAATGGTTGAAATGGTGTGGATGTTCCTATCTCCGTCACTAGAGTCTGTGGATTAAAGAAATCTTCTATAGAAACCTAAAATTCAAAATTTTAAAAGTATAAAATAACTCAAGATCAAGATCTCAATTTATAATAAAACTTAAATAAACTTCAATTTATAAATTATAACTTTTAGAAAAACATATATATATATATATATATATCTAAAAGTGAAAAATTGAATACTTTTGTAGGTGAATTTGGGACATCTCCTAAGAGAGGCTCCAAAAGAAAATCTCCAAAAACCTAAAATTCAAAAAATTTAAAATAACTCAAGATATAGATATATATATATCTCAATTTTTAATGGAACTTTTTGAGGTGGAATATATATATAACTTAAACATAAATTTTAAAAGTGAAAAATTGTCCATACTTGTTGTGGATGTGGCACATCTCCTAAGGAAGTAGAAGGTACATCTCCCAAGGAAGAAGAAGGTACCGCCATCCCAAAAACATCGGACGGAATCGGAATATGTTAAAACATTTTATTATTATATATGTACATGTACATGTGTGCACAATTATTTATTTTAAAAATATCACTTAAAAAACACTAACATTTGTCAACATATCTTGATGGTGAGACCCATCTTCATTGTTTGAACCAGAGGCCCCGAACGTGATATTAACATTTTCGTCATTCATCATGCGTGACAACTGCAAATGGTGTTTTAACATATAATGATACATTTTTGTTAGATTAATGTACATACAAATAAATGTCTACATGTACATACATGTATTTATTACAAATTGTACACATGTATGTGTTAAAATAATTGAACCCTAAGGTCATTAACACATACCGTTCTAGTGCCCTCTTCCTCATGCAGAATTAGGTCTTGCCAACCATTGCGACAATTCTTTGCATATATTCGGAGATCTTCAACATTTATGTTGTCAATCTCTTCATCTGTACAATACATAAAATTGGCACGTGCATTCTCACGTGCTTTTTGTCGATTTAGACAAACATCGACTCCACTCAATCCGTTGTAAACATTATCGATCATGACATCTCTTGTTTCTCGACTTATTTGAGAAGTCGCATCCATCTCTGACCGCAGAGTTTCGACCCGAAAAGGTCGACTCATCAATGGTGGCTCAGGGTGAGGAAACTCCACATCTCACTTAGCGCCCTTATGGTCATACAATCGACCTTTCCCCGGACTAAAAATTTTTGACAGAAGGTCATTGTAATTGGGTTTCATTTTTAAAAAAAAATCTGCATAAAACAATTGTGAAAAATAAACATGAACCTCGTCATTCCATGGGAGCCTTCCATAGGCCGCAAGGTGCCTATCATATAAATAGTGAGCTATATCGGGGTGCTTGAAATATTGCACCTTCAGCATTTTTCTTTTTGGCCCTTCCTTGAAATTAAACATTGACTTCGCCATATTTTTTGTAACTCTTTGTTTTACATCTTCCCATTTATCGGGACCCATTACTGTTTCCTTTCTCTTTCTCATGACTTCTACAAATGTATCAGTCGTTGGCCCAAGATTTTTGTACACATTTACTATTTCGCCCAATGAATGTGTAACTATTTCGAGGCTTTGTCGACTCTCAGCAAGTAGAGTCAAAGCCACGATATCTCTCCGTAATTTTGCATGAAGTTGTTGACACCTTTCTAAGGTGCATTGCGCCATGTTTCTTTCCCATGGTATATCAGAAATGTCGGCCGGATAAGTTGTGGTGGGTAGACAACCTTCTTCTTGAATGTAGCATTCTGCCTTGCGTCTATTTTGACCAATATTTGGAACATTTTCAGCCTCTGCATCAATATATATATAATTTTGTATATTAGAAAAAACACATGTAAACAAATTTGTACAAATTCAATGAAAAAAATATTGAAATTGATGGCAACCTCGACGTGGTTGGCTAGCATCTTCTCCACCCTGAAACTGTTGAGAGCCAAAATGATCCTGCTGAGAACCAGCACCACCAGTCGTTGATTGGCCTCTAGGAGAATAAATATCACCACCTTCACGCAACCTGTTACCACTTATTGATGACCCTCTAAGGGGATTTGAACCACCACCAACCTCTCGAGAGGAGAGAGAAGCTTCATAATAAATACAAATTTATAATTAATTGAAAAATACATGCATACATATAAATACACGTGTACATATTCGTTGATTAAATTGTGTTAAAACCATACCACGACTAGGTGAAACATGGGCATCCATGGATGGAGTAGAGACCCTTCTCTTCTTATTAGCTCCTAAAAAATACAAAATAAAACTTATTAACAACTAATTTAACTCACAAAGTTGATAAAAATTCAATTCCATATGTACACACATATATGGAGATTTAAGATTATATTTAAATTTACCATGAGCAGCTCTCGATCCCTGATGCCCCCCTCTCGTAGAGATATGAGATTTTGTTGATCTTCATCGTTCATCCTCCATGATATATATATCTATGGTGGACATTTACAATTTTTTTTTTAAATAACTAATTTAAATTAAATTCAAAATAAATTTCAAAAAATTAATGTAATTTAGTGTAAACAAATTATGTAAAACACAACTTTCAAAGCACTAATTGATGTGTGAAACTCAATTTAAGCAAAAAAAGTTATAAAAATGATAAGTTCACCAAATTGTGTTTTACATGATGGGAGCACACTTGGTATAAAATTGAAAAAAACACATTGTCATTAAAAAAGAAGTGAAACTCCATTTAAACAAAAATTTGTTGAAGTCCCCACATTTTAATTTCATAAAAATGTGAAGTTCACCACTTGTTGCAAATGTGAAGTTCACCAAGTTGCGCTTTACATGGTGTGGTGGGAGCACACTTGGTATATAATTGAAAAAAACACATGGTCATTAAAAAATACACATTTATAAGTACACAACACACACATATCCAAGATATGTTACAATGTCCATCAATAAATTTTGAAGGAGAGCGTCTCAACACTAATTCATCTTTGAGAGATGAATCTTGAATTTTTGAAGAAGAGCGTCTCAAAACTAATTCATCTTTGAGAGATGAATCTTGACTTTTTGAAGAAGAGTGTCTCAAAACTAGTTCATCTTTGAGAGATAAATCTTGCATTGGCATTGTCCCGTATAATTCTAATTCATCTATTAATTCATCTTTGATAGATGAATCCTGAATTTGCATTGCCCCACGCAATAAATCAGTAGACATCTTATTCACATTTGTACAATTCCTTATACTAAAAAATTGAAATTGGCTAACAATATTGTTTGCTATTCCATGTAGTTCTTTTAGCCTCTCCTTCTTAACTTGGTATACGCCATTCATCTGGTTGCACACAAGTTCAGAATTGGTGAAAACTACAATTCCATTTGATCCATACTCCATCGTTGTTCCCAAGCCTTCTATCAATCCAATATAATATGCCTCGTTGTTTGTTGTTCTTCCCGGTATATTCATTTTCCTTTGGACGAATTTGCTAGTCGCAATATTGGAAAGCACATATGTAATCACTGGATTCCCTAGATTGGGATAGCAAGAAACTTCTATGCATAATTTCCATTTTTCAACCATATTTAATGGTTTTCTTATCCCTAAAAAAGAACAAATTCAATAAAAATATATATATTAAATTGACATTTATTACAAATGCATGGGGGAAATGAAAAAGTTATATTTAGATCTATTCTAGAGATTGACTGTAGGGGAATTTACTAGATATGTCACCTTTCATAAAAGATGAGATCCAGAAGCTACCTGGCCCTTTACAAACTCTGCCTATAGAACTACCATGGATATGAAAATGAAAAAATTCTAATTAGATCTATTCTAGAGATTGAATGTAGGGGCATTTACTCTTAGGTTAAAACCTATATGTTTTGTATCGAATCACTTTTGGTTTCAATGGGAAACTTTTATGGCTAATTTGTGTTTTACATGATGAATATAAAAGGTTTTTTTTCTCTCATTGTTTGAGACCATGGATATGAAAATGAAAAACTATATACTTGGTTAAAACCTATGTTTTGTATTAAATTACTTTTTGTTTCTAAATACTATATACATGTTGACTGTAAGGGCATTTAGATCTATTCGAGAGATTGACTATAGGGGCATTTACTAGATATGTCACCTTTCATAAAAGATGAGATCCAGAGGCTACATGGTCCTTTACAGACTCTGTCTATAGAACTACCATGGATATGAAAATGAAAAACTTCTAATTAGATCTATTTTAAAGATTGAATGTAGGGGAATTTACTAGATTAGGTTAAAACCTATGTTTTGTATCAAATCACTTTTGGTTTCAATGGGAAACTGTTATGGCTAAATTTTGTTTTACATGTTGAATATAAAAGTTTTTTTCTCTCTCGTTGTTTGAGACCATGGATATGAAAATGAAAAACTATATACTTGGTTAAAACCTATGTTTTGTATCAAATTATTTTTTGTTTCTAAATACTATATACATGTTGATTGTAGGGCCATTTACTGTAGGGGCATTTATATCTATTCCAGAGATTTACTGTAGCGACATTTACTGTAGGGGCATTTAGATCTATTCCAGAGATTGACTGTAGGAGCATTTACTAGATATGTCACCTTTCATAAAAGATGAGAACCATAGGCTACCTGGCCCTTTACAGACTCTGCCTATAGAACTATCATGAATATGAAAATGAAAAACTTATAATTAGATCTATTCTAAAGATTGAATGTATGGGCATTTACTAGATTAGGTTAAAACCTATGTTTTGTATCAAATCACTTTTGGTTTCAATGGGAAACTTTTATGGCTAATTTTTTTTTTACATGTTAAATATAAAAGGTTTTTTCTCTCTCATTGTTTGAGGCCATGGATACGAAAATGATAAACTATATAATTGGTTAAAACCTATGTTTTGTATCAAATTACTTTTTGTTTCTAAATACCATATACATGTTGAATATAAAAAGTTTTTTTCTAAGGTTTTTTTCTCTCTCATTGTTTGAGACCATGGATATGAAAATGAAAAACTTATATTTAGATCTATTCTATAGATATGGCTAACATACATTGAATATAAAAGGTTTTTTCTCTCATTGTTTGAGACCATGGATATGAAAATGAAAAACTTCTATTTTTAAAATTACACGAGGGATTGATTGATTTGTAGGGGCATTTACTCTTAGGTTAAAACCTATGTTTTGTATCAAATCACTTATGGTTTCAATGGGAAACTTTTATGGCCAATTTGTGTTTTACACATTGAATATAAAAGTTTTTTTTCTCTCTCATTGTTTGAGACCATGGATATGAAAATGACAAAACTTCTATATAGATCTATTCTAGAGATATGGCTAATTTGTGTTTTACGTACATTGAATATAAAAAAAAATTCTCTCATTGTTTGAGACCATGGATATTTGAATGAAAAAATTTTGTATTTAAAATTATTCGAGAGATTGATTGAATTGTAGGGGCATTTACTCTTAGGCTAAAACCTGTGTTTTGTATCAAATCACTTATGGTTTCAATGGGAAACTTTTACGGATAATTTTGTTTTACATGTTGAATATAAAAGGTTTTTCTCTCTCTCATTGTTTGAGATCATGGATATTAAAATGAAAAACTTATATTGAGATCTATTCTAGAGATATGGCTAATTTGTGTTTTACATACATTGAACATAAAAGGTTTTTTCTCTCACTATTTGAGACCATGGATATGAAAATGAAAAAACTCTATTTAAAACTATTCGAGAGATTGACTATTCTAGAGATTGACTGTAGGGGCATTTACTCTTAGGTTAAAACCTATTTTTTTGTATCAAATCACTTATGGTTTCAATGAGAAACTTTTATGGATAATTTGTCTTTTAAATGTTAATATAAAAGGTTTTTTTCTCTCTCATTGTTTTAGACCATGGATATGAAAATGAAAAACTTCTATATAGATCTATTCTAGAGATATGGCTAATTTATGTTTTACATACATTGAATATAAAATGTTTTTTCTCTCATTGTTTGAGACCATGGATATGAAAATGAAAAAAAATTATATTTAAAACTATCCGAGAGATTGATTGACTTGTAGGGGCATTTACTCTTAGGTTAAAACCTATGTTTTGTATCAAATCACTTATGGTTTCAATGGGAAACTTTTATGGCTAATTTTTGTTTTACATACATTGAACATAAAAGGTTTTTTCTCTCATTGTTTGAGAGCATGGATATGAAAATGAAAAACTTCTATATTTAAAACTATTCGAGAGATTTATTGACTTGTAGGGGCATTTACTCTTAGGTTAAAACCTATTTTTTGTATCAAATCACTTATGGTTTCAATGGGAAACTTATATGGCTAATGTTTGTTTTACACATGTTGAATATAAAAGGTTTTTTTCTCTCTCATTGTTTGAGACCATGGATATGAAAATGAAAAACTTCTATTTAGATCTATTCTAGAGATATGGAAAATTTGTGTTTTACATACATTGAATATAAGAGGTTTTTTCTCTCATTTTTGAGACCATGGATATGAAAATGAAAATCTTTTGTTTAAAACTATTCCAGAGATTGACTGTAGGGACATTTACTCTTGGGTTAAAACCCATGTTTTGTATCAAATCACTTATGGTTTCAATGAGAAACTTTTATCGCTAATTTGTGTTTTACATGTTGAATATAAAAGGTTTTTTTCTCTCTCATTGTTTTAGACCATGGATATGAAAACAAAAAACTTCTATTTATATCTATTCTAGAGATATGGCTAATTTGTGTTTTACATACATTGAATATAAAAGGTTTTTTCTCTCATTATTTGAGACCATGTATATGAAAATGAAAAACCTTTATTTAAAATTATTCCAGAGATTGACTGTAGGGGAATTTACTCTTAGGTTAAAACCTATGTTTTCTATCAAATCACTTATGGTTTCAATGAGAAACTTTAATGGCTAATTTGTGTTTTACATGTTGAATATAAAAGGTTTTTTTCTCTCATTGTTTGAGACCATGTATATGAAAATGAAAACCCTCTATTTATATCTATTCTAGAGATATGGCTAATTTGTGTTTTACTTACATTGAATATAAAATGTTTTTTCTGTCATTGTTTGAGACCATGGATATGAAAATGAAAAAATTCTATATTTAAAACTATTCAAGAGATTGATTGACTTGTAGGGGCATTTACTCTTAGGTTAAAACCTATGTTTTGTATCAAATCACTTATGGTTTCAATGAGAAAATTTTATGGCTAATTTGTGTTTTACATGTTGAATATAAAAGGTTTTTTTCTCTCTCATTGTTTTACACCATGGATATGAAAATGAAAAACTTCTATTTAGATCTATTCTAGAGATATGGTAATTTGTGTTTTACATACATTGAATATAAAAGGCTTTTTCTCTCATTATTTGAGACCATGGATATGAAAATGAAAAACTTCTATTTAAAAGTATTCCAGAGATTGACTGTAGGGGCATTTACTCTTAGGTTAAAACCTATTTTTTGTATCAAATCACTTATGGTTTCAATGAGAAACTTTTATGGCTAATTTGTGTTTTACATGTTGAATATAAAAGGTTTTTTTCTCTCTCATTGTTTTAGACCATGGATATGAAAATGAAAAATTTCTATTTAGATCTATTCTAGAGATATGGTAATTTGTGTTTTACATACATTGAATATAAAAGGCTTTTTCTCTCATTATTTGAGACCATGGATATGAAAATGAAAAACTTCTATTTAAAAGTATTCCAGAGATTGACTGTAGGGGCATTTACTCTTAGGTTAAAACCTATGTTTTGTATCAAATCACTTATGGTTTCAATGAGAAACTTTTATGGCTAATTTGTGTTTTTCATGTTGAATATAAAATGTTTTTTTCTCTCTCATTGTTTGAGATGAGTGATATAAAAATGAAAAACTTTTGTTTACATCTATTCTAGAGATATGGCTAATTTGTGTTTTACATACATTGAATATAAAAGGTTTTTCTCTCATTGTTTGAGACCATGGATATGAAATGAAAAAATTCTATATTTAAAACTATTTGAGAGATTGATTGACTTGTAGGGGCATTTACTCTTAGGTTAAAACCTATGTTTTGTATCAAATCACTTATGGTTTCAATGGGAAACTTTTATGGCTAGCTTTTGTTTTACATGTTGAATATAAAAGGTTTTTTTCTCTCTCATTGTTTGAGACCATGGATATGAAAATGAAAAACTTCTATTTAGATCTATTCTAGAGATATGGCTAATTTGTGTTTTACATACATTTCAAATATAAAAGGTTTTTTCTCTCTCATTGTTTAAAACCATGGATATGAAAATGAAAAACTATATACTTAGTTAAAACCTATGTTTTGTATCAAATTACTTTTTGTTTCTAAATACTATATACATGTTGACTTTAGGGGCATTTATTGTAGGGGCATTTAGATCTATTCCAGAGATTGAATGTAGGGGAATTTACTAGATATGTCACCTTTCATAAAAGATGAGATCCAGAGGCTACCTGGCCCTTTACAGACTCTACCTATAGAACTACCATGGATATGAAAATGAAAAACTTCTAATTAGATCTATTCTAGAAATTGAATGTAGGGGCATTTACTAGATTAGGTTAAAACCTATGTTTTGTATCAAATCACTTTTGGTTTCAATGGGGAACTTTTATGGCTAATTTGTGTTTTACATGTTGAATATAAAAGGTTTTTTCTCTCTCATTGTTTGAGACCATGGATATGAAACTAAAAAACTATATAATTGGTTAAAACCTATGTTTTGTATCAAATTAATTTTTTCTTCTAAATACTATATACATGTTGAATATCAATTGGATGCACATAACATGCAAGTTATGTGCAAATGATGGATGATGAATGACCTAAGTGAATCTCCATATCAATTGGATGCAAGTTATGTGCAGATGATGGATGATGAATGAGGTGATGTTGATCATAACCTTTACATATATATGGTAGGAAGCTTGATATAGATAACAAGTTTTAGACTAGATATAATTTTGGAATTCAAGTTAGGTGCAGATGATGGATGATGAATGACCTAAGTGAATCTCCATATCAATTGGATGCAAGTTATGTGCAGATGATGGATGATGAATAAGGTGATCTGTTGATCATAACCTTTACATATGTATGATAGGAAGCTTGATATATATAACAAGGTTTAGACTAGATATAATTTTCGAATTTATATTAGTTGGAGTATTTCAATCAAAAACTAAATAGAGTCATCTATTACCAACAAACAGATATTAAGATACTTGAAAGAGACTACAAACAATGGACTATAGTACCCAATTGACAGAATTTGTAATAGAATCATATCTCACTACTTGGAATACCATTAGAAGACTGATAGTGGGATTAAAAAACACATCCTACCCACTGATTGCTAGTGTAAATTCCTAGTAGGATTCTTTGACCGTGCAACTCAAAATATGACTTGTGGTTGTGGAGCACACATCTCCACTGGTCCTAGTATCTTTTATTATTTCCATTTGAATGGTGGTCCTAGTACCAATTCCAAAATGGAGATATTGGCTTTATGGGGACTCTTTTATTGTGCTATGTGGATATATGTTAAATCCTTAACAGTCTTTGGTGACTCTAAAGTTTCTATTGACTGGTCAAACCGGAGGACATGCTTCAACCCTCCACATGTATCAAATTGGTTACAATGCATATGGGAACTCACACAATGTTTTGAGGAGCTCACATTCACTCACATCCAAAGATTCCAGAACTCCACGATGGACAAAGTATCAAAGGAGGGCCTCACCATGTTGGCAAACGTGATATATTTTCAGGTTTAAAGGAATGATATTTACTTGGGCTATGGGAACATTCCCCTCTATTCTTATGTTTCTTCAGTTTTTAGTATTCTCTGGATCTCTAGATGATTGGCTCTCTGTTTACATTGACTATCCCTACTTATATTTTTGCGTAAGATTTCTGATATGTTATCTTTTGCACATGCGGTGCCTTGATTTCTTCTTATATGTGTTTATATCTTGGGACTGTTTTCTATTTAGCTGGTTTCAGCTTATATACCTCTCATAGATCAACTTTTAAACTTTTTCTAGTTCCTTCAAGCTCTCCGAACCACTTGCCTATCTATATTGTGATTTGTAGTATATCATTTGAGAAACATTGTTCACTTGTAACCTATAATCATGTAACTATTTTATTTAATATAAAACTGTGTTTTTTACTTCCCTGAATATATATAAAAAAAAGAAAAAAGAAAAAAAGAAAAAAGAAAAAAGAAAAAAGCCATTGCTTTACAAAATAAAACACAATTCACCACCACGTAGTTACACCATAAGAAATTCCCTTTGAGGAATGTTTGGAGGGTATGGAGGTGAACACTGCAAGGCTACTAGTGGCCAATCGACATGGAGAAAAAAGACAGCAACCAAGTGACATGGAATTTCAAGTAAATTTCAAGTAATTTTACAAATAATTTAGAAAGATAGTAAAAGTAAGATGATATTGTTGCAGCGATATGACTTTGAAATTTAAAGCATATTTTTTTTCACCATTCAATTGCCAAATAAACCAAAGAACTGCTCTAATATGGATAAATTACTTAGCTGTAGCAACTACTGAGCAGCGGCGCAACTCCTGAGCAGCAATTCACGGGCGTGGGTGTTAAATTAGCAACAGAGCAGTAGAATGCGAAGAGAATATGCGAACAGAGACGTGCCACAGAAACTCAAACAGACTATGCGAACAGAGATGCGTGAACAGACTATGCGAACCCGCGAACAGACTATGCGAACAGAGATGCACAAAAAAAAATGGTTCATGCGTGATATATTTATAAAATATGATTTCAGCCGAATTGTTAGTGCCGGTTTTCCCATCTCTGGCAAAAATTCTGTTTGCCCATGCCATCAGTGTAACATCAATCTAAATGGAAGAATGAGTTCGACTGAACTTTCTCATAAAGTTTGGCTGAACTATTTAATAGTTCGATCAAAATTTCTCGAAAGGTCGGCCGAACTATTGCCGAAAAAAAAATTCTGCCCCCGATTCTCACAAAAGTGTAACCCAACTTCACATTTTCACCCATATACAATAGTTATACAACAGTGAAGGAGGCTTCATCTTGCATGGCTTAAATATCTCATTGGCAATGTCAACATAAGTCTTGAAGACACTATTATAAGAATTTGGATGGATACCACCGGGATATAGGAGATTTTTATGTGTCAGATTATGTAATGCAATTTCGACTTTGTCTGACAAGGAGCAGTAGCATGGAGGTCTGGATTTTTCTTATAGAACTTTTTTTTTTAATATTTGAAACGTTGTTTACAGATATGAATACAACAATGAAATTATGAGCATGGTGGACAATTAGTCAAGCTCATGATGCCAAACCATGATGTTGTAATATTGGCATTTAACATTTTTAAATTTTAAAGACAAATAGTCAAAAATCACTGACAACTTAGTATTCCATAATAAATCATCATTCCCTATTCACTTTTGTTAATAGGGTTATGTCACATGATGATCTCTATTCTCTGGCATTTACTTGTATTGAAGATCACCATTCTAGGAATAAGGAGTCATTTTCTCCAAAAATAACCCTAGCCAAACATTGACAATGCATCAAGGATATCTTTCTATGCTTCATAAGTACATATGTTCTACTTATACATCATGTCTTGGGAGTGGTTGTTTTGCTGGAAATTATTCACTAGTTGGTTTCATACCAAAGTATTTTTCTCATTTTCAGCATCCAAGACATGAACTTTTGAAATATAATGGTTTAAAACAACGTAAATATTTGAAATTTTGCAAGAATTTCCTGGCACACTTTGAATATGAATTTTGAAGTCAAGTGCATGATGTTCTATAGGATCAAGTGTCATTTTGAACACCAAATGTTTCACAAGAAACTTCTCAACATGCTACCCTGGAGTAAGGATTAAATGATAATGTTGCATCAACTATTTCCATAATAAAGTGCACCTCAACCATAAGAGTAAACAACTACAATTGTTGTAGATCTAACAAGACCACACAACCAAATGTATTCCACAAGGCCAATACTGTATGAAAAATGAAAAGGAGTTTGCAACCAAAAATACCTTAGGCAACCAATTCAATTAGATACACCAAACCATATGCAAAAAATAAAACCAGCCTACTCAAAATGTGAGTGTTTACCTCCTTTGAAAAACTTTTGAGTTCCGAAACGAGGGCCTTTATTGTCTTGTCAATGCCCCTAGTAATTTTAATGGGGTTTGCACTTGCTGCAAGAACCTCAACAAAAAGGTTTCATTTCAAATTATTTTCCACAAATTTGAGTTTCGAAACAAGGGCCTTTATTGTCTTGTCAATTCCCCCAGTAATTTGAATGGGGTTTTCACCTGCTGCAACAATCTAAACAAAAAGGTTTCATTTGAAATTATTTTCCACAAATTTAAAATACTACCATTGTTATTTGTGTATTTCCTAACAAGCTCATAAATTTTGACAAAAGAACCAAAAAATGTTAATACCCAATAGCAATATTTTCACTCAAAAACCATCTTAGACTCAATAAGCCCAACCCAAAACTAAAAACCCAAACACCATAAGACCCTATAAAAATGAATAGATGATCTTAATAGAGTACTATAGATAAAAAATTACCTTTAGATCTTCACTTATTAAACCCTATGCAAGAACAACATATGTCGTGGTTCCATCCCCAGCTAAATCATTTTTCTTTATCGCAGCTTGCCTTACCAACTTGGCCCCAATATTTTCAACTGGGTCCTCTAATTCAACCTGTAAAAAGGTCGAAACCATAGCATTGAGATACATTTCATTACACTGTCAATCACAATAAAATTTGACTCGGCCACAACCCTTTCCTTTTATTGTTGTGAAAAGCTTTATGCATTACCCTAATGTGGCTAGTCCATAGGCCAAGTAGACCACTCAGTAACAAATATATTTCCTTTCACCTTTGAGTTTTCAAAATTTTCCTACCAAATCTAAGACATTTAAGAGGGGAAAATAATACAACATTAAAAACAAAACCAGAGCACATGTCTACAAATTACCTCCTTAGCTACTGTCACGCCATCATTAACTATTTTTGGAGAACCATACTTTCTTTCCAAGACAACATTCTGACCTTCGGCCCAAGGATGACTCCAACATGGTCAACAAGTTTTTTCACAAAGCAAGACAACTTGATAATGCTTTCAGTAAGTGTGCAATTGAATCTCGGAACATATGCCAAAACAACCCTCCGTGAAAAATTAAAATAACACATCAAAATCGAATATAAGTAGAGAAGGAAATATCCACTGCAGTGAAGTTTCACATGCAGGTGATCTTCCTTTAAACATAATTTTTTCTCTAACCTGCAATTTTTTTCTCACTGAGCCATCCTTGTTGAAGTACAACTCCTTTTCCATAGCTCTTGTATTAACCACCTGCTCTCTATTTCGTAATCTTAGAGTCTGTCTTCTGCTTGAGCAATTAAAGGAAATGGGTGGGAAAACTGAAAGAGAAGACAATTGTCTGCCATAATTATCAAACACTGCAACCAACTTCTTCCCCTTTCCATTGTTGCCCAATGAGGTAGACGTGGAAATTTCTTTCATACTTCCCAAATCAGAGGCCATATTCTCTTATCCTAAATATATAATTACAAGATCTTCATATTAGTATGAACCTTAAAAAAAATGACTGCCATTGCCAAAAACCACTTTTAAGTTGTAACAAGAAAACTAAACAACTATTGCAACTATTGGAAACTTCTCGAGCATCAAGAGAGAAAAAACAAAAGATAAATACAACCACAATCCTCATTTTAATGAGACCGATCTATATATTTTCATTAATATAATACAAAGAAATCCCAGATATATTAAGGCCGGCACAAAACAATCTTTAACCAGTGTCTCCTGCGGACCTCTAGGTTTCCATGCTAGAGGTTGCATATTTTTAATTTAAATTCTTGACCTCTCGTGCCCATCTATGAATGCATCCAATGGGATATCTACATCAAATACTCCTTTATATCCCCTAAAACAAATGCCCTACTACAAGATCACAGGTATTGATGGATCACCCCATACCATCCAACCCCACTAGAAACTGTGAAAAGGAAACCCGAGAAAAATTATGAAATATCTCAAGATGACTATATGGGTGGTTCTTATGAGTCGACCAGCCATTCAGACCATGCTCATCAATCCAAACCATGAGTATTATGTGAAGATATTCAAGTAGGCACTGAATCAGCTTTCTAAAGCTATGTTAGAGATACCCTAAACCCTCACTGAGAAAAATAAACATATACTCAGCAACAAAGAGAGGAACAAACTTGCAGAGCATGAAAACAAACCTAAACTAGAAAATGCAAGCACAAATGCTGAAATAATTGGTTTTTAAACGAGTTCCTAACACAGTATACATTCAAACTACGAAGGTAAATGGATTGTGGATACAAGCAATACCTTTAGCTTCATTAACTCGATCTAGATTCCTACACACAACAATGGTTATTGGAGGCTCGGATGTGGAAACTTCTATTTTTTTCCCAAGGAAAATAAATTATATGCATACTTGCCAACTATCATGAACATTTAAAAATCATGCAAAAGGATCTTTAAATCACAAAACCTCGACGATCGACTGCACCAATTGCCTTTAAAATGGCCTATGAACGTGCTTCACAACTTAGTGGCTTCGCAATTACATTTTTATAATTAATTATAAGCATGCCCGGTGTGTAGGTTTTAACCTTGAACAGAAATTATCTACACACGAATCTTATAATAGAAAATAAACAATAGCGAGAGCATAAAACATAAAACAGATAAACACAGAGATTTTCCCCTGGATCCCAAATCGAGACGACCAGCTTGATTTTTCATTATATTCCTTTTAGTTTTACAACACATATATATACATGCCGAAGCATACATAAACCCCAATCCATTAACCCCGGATTAGAACATAACCGTAGTTCCCTTGACCGGATCTACAAAATACCAGGGGTCGAAAAACATCGTACCCCAAAACCATGTGCAAACTCATGCACAAAACATGGACCGGACTACCCGCCGGGAATTAAGGACCAAAAATTTTCTAACGGGCGCCGCCTGGGATCACGGGATGTGTGGGCTACCACCCCCCAGACTTCCCCGTTGCGCCTGCGCAAAGGGGGCTATTGCCCCCTCTTACCCCCTCGCGTTTAGTCAGTGGAAAGAATATAACACATACCCAACATTCTCCCACTTGTTGTTTTCTTTCCATGAGGGGCCATAGGAGTGGCTTAGTCATTGGCTCAATTCTTCAACACCCATTGTTTCTCTACACCAAGAGAACTTCTGAGTGCTCACAGACTTCGTCAATGCATCTGCAACATTCTTCAAAGTGTCCACCTTTACCAGCAACACCCTTTTAGCCTCAACCATATCTCTAACAAAGTGATATAGAACATCAATGTGCTTTGTCTTTGAATGATAAGCAGGGTTCTTAGCCAAGAAAATTGCACTTTGGCTATCACAGTCTATCCTTATAGCTTGTTGTACCAACCCCATACTTGAACACAATCTCTGCAACCAAATTGCTTCCTTGCTTGCATGAGTGGCCGCTATGTATTCTGCCTCTGTAGTTGAAAGAGCCACTACAGACTGTCTTTTACTCATCCAACTGACTGCGCCTCCAAATAGGCTAAACACATACCCACTTGTAGATCTTCTTTGGTCCAGATCTCCAGCCCAGTCTGCATCAACAAAACCACGAATGTCCAAAATTCTTTCCAATCTTGGTCTTCCCTGGTAGCACAAGCCATAATCACTAGTGCCACGTAAATATCTGAAAACCCACTTCACTAATGTCCAATTCTCCTTCCCTGGGTTTGACATAAACCTGCTCAATACTCCCACTACATGTGCAATGTCTGGTCTAGTACAGACCATTGCATACATCAGGCTACCCACTACACTTGCATATGGAACACGGGACATATACTCCTCTTCTTCTTGTGTCTTGGGACACTGTTCAGCAGACGGCTTTACACCTACATGAATAGGAACATTCACCGGTTTACTATCCTGCATATTGAACCTCTGCAATATAGTCTCGACATACTTCCTCTGGTTTAACCAGAGCTTCCTCTTTGCCAGATCTCTCTTAATTTCCATGCCCAAAATATAGTTTGCAGCACCCAGATCCTTCATGTCGAATTTGGAGAACAGTTGGGTCTTCAAATCTTGGATAATTTCGTCATTTCCAATCAACAACATATCATCCACATACAAGACCAGATATATAACACGATCACCAATTAATTTAAAATAAACACAATGATCTTCCTTGCTTCTGGTGAAGCCAAGTCCGCGTATATAGGTATCAAATTTCTGATACCACATCCTTGGTGATTGTTTTAACCCATACAGAGACTTCTTAAACCTGCATACCAGTTCTTTCTTACCCTTCACCATAGAGCCTTCAGGTTGCTTCATGTAGATCTCCTCTTCTAGATCGCCGTGAAGAAAAGTTGTCTTCACATCCATCTGTTCTATCTCAAAATCAAATGCAGCAGCAACAGATAAAAGTAATCTAATGGAAGTAACCTTGGCAACAGGAGAAAAAATATCACCAAAATCAATTCCTGGCACCTAGGAATAACCTTTCGCTACCAACCGAGCTTTGTATTTCTCCACCTTGCCTTCTACATTCATCTTCTTCTTAAACACCCATTTGCTTCTAATGGGCTTCCTTCCAGCCGACAACTCCACCAAATCCCATGCATCATTTTTGTGCAAGGATGCCATTTCATGAACCATGGCCTCCTTCCATAGTTTTCCATCCTCTGAATCTACTGCCTCCCTGACAGTTCTGGGTTCATCATCAGTTATAGCTAAGGCAAAACCTGAACAGAAAGCAGATGGACTATACCTTTCTGGTTGCCTTCTTTCCCGAACTGATCTTCTCAAAGTTGGAGTTTGTGGCTCTTCATCTTATGAGTCTTCTTCTGTTGTAGAGTCTGATTCATCCTCCTTTACGTCAAACTCTATCTTCTCAGGTTCCTTTGGTAGGGCTTCATGTTTAACAACATCTTTCACTTCTCTAAACACCACATCTCGGCTGTACACAACCTTCCTTGTTTCTGGGTTCCAAAGCTTGTAACCCTTTAAACCATCCTTATACCCAATAAAGATGCGCCTTTCAGATTTATTATCCAACTTGGTCCTTTTCTCCTTTGGAACATGTACATATGCATCACATCCAAATACCCTTAGATGTGAAAGAGAAGGTTTCTTACCAATCCATACCTCATGTGGGGTCTTATCCTCCAACACTGATGAAGGTGATCTGTTAACCAGATAGCATGCAGTCTCCACTGCCTCTGCCCAGAATTCTTGTCCTAACCCGGTACCATTGAGCATGCTTCTTGCCTTTTCCATCAGTGTTTTGTTCATTCTTTCTGCAACTCCATTTTTCTTCGGTGTATATGGAGTAGTCTTCTTTCGTGCTATACCACACTTCTTACAGAACTCTTCAAATTCCTTCTTGCAGAACTCCCCACCATTATCTGTCCTCGGCACCTTTATCTTCTTCTCTGTCTGGTTTTCCACCAGAGCCTTAAATTCTTTAAATTTGTCAAAGACTTCAGATTTCTTCCTCAAGAAATATATCCATGTATTCCTTGAGAAGTCATCTATGAATGAAACATAGTACACGGACTTTCCCAGTGATGGAAACCACCCTGATGGCCAAACATCACCCTGTGCCACAAGTTCAACTCTTGTTTTAGCCTCTTGTACTGGAAGTCATTCTTTATTCTTCTACTTACTTTTAGTGTTTTCCAGAAATCCGATGTAAATTTGGAGCATTGACACTTTTACTTCCACTTATTATGTTTCCTCCTGATATAAAAGAGCACCTACCAACTATGCCAAGCCGGTGCCATAGCATGGTCTTTTCTCAGTTTTGTTCGTTTCATCCTTTAGGAACCACTAATTTACACACCCATCAATAACATGTTCTACAAAAACATATTTTTTTTTTTCTCGATTCAGTCAGAACTTCCATATTAATATGATCTTCCCCCGAACCATCTTGCAGGCATCTTTCTCGAACACTGTTTTTTACACCTGCATCATCCATCTTGCTTACAAAAATCAGATTTCTGGCCAATGCAGGAATATGCAGAACACCAGGAAGTGTTCTAATCCTTCCACCTTGCAGCTTCAGCTTGACCTTTCCACGTCCGACAATTCTGGCCTTCCTATCATCCCCTAGGAATACATCACCACCATCATATTTCTCATACTCGCAGAACCACTCCCTATGGGGAGTGAAGTGAAAGGATGCACCTGAGTCAATCAACCATGACTCATGATCTACATGTGTATTTGAAGAAGAAGCCAAATCCACATCCCCACCTTCATCCGAGGTGGTTTTTGCCTCTGCAGAAGGAGCTTCATCAGATCCCTTTCCTTTCTCAGGAGCTTTAGATATGCATTCCTTTTTGTAGTGCCCTTCCTTTCCGCATTTCCAGCACACCTTTACAAACTTTCCAGGAGATTTAGATCTCCCTCTAGATTTAGATCTCCCACTCGAAACCTTATTCTTGTTTCTGTTCTGGGACCTTCCTCGTACATATAAGGCATCTCCATTCTGACCCTCCATATTTCTCCGTCTCATTTCCTCCAACAGCAAGGCTGAGACAATATCATCAAAGTTCAAGGTAGTTGTATTGCTACCTATTGCAATAGCCAGACTGTCCCACGAGTCTGGTAGAGATCACAACAAACTGATGCACTTATCTTCATTTGAGATTTTAATATCAACATACGACAAGTGACTTACCACAGTATTGAAGGCGTTCAAATGCTCTGTCACCGAGTCTCCATCCTTCATCCTCAGGTTATACAGCTTTTTCCGGAGGAACAACTTATTCACCAGAGACTTAGATTGATACAAAGTCCCTAGCTTGTCCCTGAAGTCTTGTAAACTTCCCCCGGATACATTGTCCAGAGGAAATCACACCTGGCCAGTATTGTGCTCTTAGCCTTCGGATCCAGTTTCTTCCAGTCTTCATCTGACATTGCCGTTGGTTTAGTACCTGGATCTACCGCGATCCACTGATCTTTATCCACCAGCAGATCCTCCATCTTGAGCTTCCACAACTCAAAACTCTGACCATTAAATTTCTCGATCTCTATCTTTCCGTCGCTCGCCATCTTCTTTCACCGCAAGAATCGATCCCGCAGATCTCCCCTTGAAGCAGAGGTCCTCGAGCCCCGAGCAGAAGAAACCCTCGAGCGGCAAAGGAGTCCCCTTGAAACGAAACGGCTGCGATACCAATTATGGGTTTAACCACTGAACATAAATTATCTACACATGAATCTTATAACATAAAATAAACAATAGCGAGAGCATAAAACATAAAACAGAGATAAACACGGAAGATTTTCCCCTGGATCCCAAATCGGAACGACAAACTTGATTTTTCATTATATTCCTTTTAGTGTTACAACACATATATATACATGCCGAAACGCCATAGCCCCAATCCATAAACCCTGGATTAGAACATAACCGTAGTTCCCTTGACCGGATCTACAAAAATACCAGGGGCCGAAAACCATCGTACCCCAATACCATGTGCAAAACGATGCACAAAACCATGGACGCGGACTACCCGTTGGAAATTAAGGACCAAAAATTTTCGCCGAGGCGCTGCCCCAGACCCCGACAGGGGGGGCTACCGCCACCCCTGTGACCCCCCCGTTGCGCCCAGCGTAAATGGGGGGCTATCGCCCCCCCTCTTACCCCCCCGCGCGTGCTTAGTCGTGGAAAGAATATAACACATTGTTGGAAATGTTGTCATTGATGGCAAAGGAAGAACACCTGAGGAAGAAAAAGGAGAATTAAGGAGTAACATCAGCAAAGGAAGAACACCTGAGGCAGCAACAAGGCAAAGGAGATGGCAAAGGAAGAACACCTGAGGCAGCAAAAGGAGAATTAAGGAGTAGCATCAGTCAAGGAGCAGATGAAATAAAGAGAGCATAAGACAAGTAGGTGAGGAATGAGACAGAGTGATGAGGAAAAATTATTCTAGTGGGAAGACTGTGAAGCACTGTTGGGGAGAATACATCAATTCATTCTGCAGAATTAAATCAAGATGAGGAACAGAACTCTGGTAACGTAGCGGAGTTTGAAGTTGAGGAAAAGAACTGTTGAACTGAAGGCGTAGAAGATCGGAGCCTCATAGGATGTGCTACAAGTATAATATACGCAATAGAGAAAGGAGCACAAAGAAACTAAGACAACATATATAGCAGAAAGGAAGAGACAAAGAAGTAACAAAGGTAGCAAAGGAGGCAGTGTTGAAGCAGAAACAGGCAGAGGCACAGCGAAGAACAGAGGCAGGGCAACAAAAAGAAGCAGAGGCGGAGGCAAAGCGACAGGAGCAGCAGAGACAGAGGCAGAGGTAGAGCTATTATAATTCCGAGAATCGCCCAACCTGGAGGACAGATATAAAATTCTAAGAATCGCCCAAGCCGACAGATACAGTCGTATGTATAATTCCGAGAATCGCCCAACCCGGAGGACAGATATAAAATTCCGAGAATCGCCCAAGCCGGCAGATACAGTCGTATGTATAATTCCGAGAATCGCCCAACCCGGAGGACAGATATAAAATTCCGAGAATCGCCCAAGCCGACAGATACAGTCGTATGTATAATTCCGAGAATCATTACCCGATCGGCGTTACATATAACATATAAACCATATTCCGGGAATCGCTTAACCCTTTGGCAAAGTATACATATATGTCTATTATATTATGGAGCACGCAAAACGAAGTTTTAGATGGTGGGACCTCTCCCCAATCGCAATCGGAGATCGCAAGGGCAGCGGAACATCGCAACAGAACCTTGCGATTACGATTGAAATGCCAGACCCGATCGAGTTATGTACCATAGTTAATTGCTAATCGCATCTGAGTTCCCAATCGCATGTCTTTTGTAAAACACTGCGATTGAAATGCCGGACCCGATCGAGTTATATACCACAGTTAATTGCTAATCGCATCCAGAATCTCAATTGCAATCGGAACTCTCCGATTGATCGCACAACTTTGTAAAACGCTGCGATTGAAGTGGCGGACCCGATCCAGTTATAAGCGGGATTTGATATATGCAAATCGCATCCGTGTTCTGATCGCAATCGAAACTTTTCTATTATGCGCCTCGATTGCATTTGATTGAAGCCCGGACCTGATGGGCTTATTAACTATGATTAACAAGTGTTTGAGTTCCAGTTCTAATCGCAAACGGAAATTTGTGAAGGCGCTGTTATATATAAATATATATATATATATATAAAGTTGTTGCGATTGTATTGAAAAGTGCCGCGTGGTCTGTGGACCCATGGGCCTCGGCTTAAGGTGGAGGGCGATTATCAATATACAATGACTGTGATGTATGTCCGTTCCGCTTGCGGAATGTTCCACATCAACAAGACACTTGCTGCGTGTAAAGGATTGAATTACAATCAGCAGATTCATTTATATATAAAGCGCTAGTATAAAAATAAAATAAAAATGCAGTTCATAAATTTAGGAGTTACGCAGCAGCCATAAACAGAAAGGCATACAGAGAAGAGAAAGGGACAAAGAGACAGTTAGAGAAAAGACAAATGCGCAGCAAGCCAAGAGACAAAATGAGTGAGCTGGAGTTCACATTGTAATTCGAATGTAAATGTTTTAATTGTTTTTATTGTTTGTGATGCATTGGCAATTCTCCGGAAGAGAGCAAATATCCCACTGTAATATTAAAATAATCACCTACAGTTACATTTTTCTGAGTAAGATGAAAAGAGATGAGAAGGCAGAAGGCAAAGAGACATGACTGTCCATTTCGAATTCCCAGTAGAATACAAATAGTCATGAAGCTATCTTGTATAAAAGGGGGTAATATCCAAGAGGAGAATTTGATGAAAACAGAATGAGAAGAGGAGAGAGTGTGCAGAAGAATTGAAGATAGTTGAAGAAAATAAGAAAGCTGCAAGAGGTCAGAGAGTGTGAATATAGAGAATGCTGAGTATGAAGAATTGAGGAGAAAAGAAGAGAAGAAGGAAGGACTGAGCATATATGATGCAGGTCTGATATAAGAGTTGATGAACAGCAGAAGAGAAAGTACAAAACAGAGCTGATATCCAAGGTAAATCAGCAAGTGTTTTTTCTTTTGAAAGAATAAGGAAGTTGGAGCTTCCCTATCAAGTTGTAGCTTGATAGATGTCAGTTGTAGCTGACTGAGGTAGGAGCCTCCTGTAGGTTGGTGCATGCAGAAAATAGATGGGAGTTGGTGCTTCCACATCAAGTTGTAGCTTGATAAAATGTCAGTTGTAGCTGACTGAGGTTGGAGCCTCCTGTAGGTTGGTGCCTGCAGAAAATTGATGGGAGTTGGAGCTTCCTTGCAAGTTGTAACTTGCAGAATTGAGGTTGGAGCCTCCTATAGGTTGGTGCCTACAGAAAATCAGTGGTGAGAGGGAGTTGGAGCTTGCCTTTGCATCACAACAATAATAAGATGTGGTTTTCTCCCTTTATGGGTTTTCACTTATATCTGGTGTCTCTGTGCATGATGTTTATGTGTTGATGTGATTTATCTCATCTGCTTAATACTTGCTGCTCTCATATTCAATCTGCTATTACATTAACAAATCTGTTTGATAGTAATACTTGTTGCTCACAGATTAAGATTGCTCACATATTAAGTTGACCATGAAATGAAGGTGTAAATAAGATTTAAAAGAAAAGTATTAAAAGTCCATGTATGTGTTAAACTGATTCACCCCCCCCCTCTCAGTTTAACTAAGGGTTCAACACACATACCCAAAACGGTGCCAGGATCTCTCCGAATAACCTGAGGCTACTCTGGTGACTTCACGCTGCATTGCTTCCTTCCACATCAAATACAACCAAGCGGTGGGTAATTGGGCATCGTATGCCTTGTATTTAAATATCTTAGGTACTGTGTTCTTTCAAATTCAATATTTTCTTCTCATCTCCTATGTGCTCGGAATAGGGGATTTTAGTGGAAATTTTAGCTGAAGATGGCTTTCTTCCAAATGGAAATGATATATTACTCTGCAGTGGCCATGGTTATTTTCTTGGAAAATATGGCAGTGATGTGCCAAGGGCAATACCACTTTAGCAGTGATCAGGTACAAAATTACATAATGCTGTCGACTTCAAGAGTGACAGGACGAGAAAAAGCGATGTGCGAATTGGAGCCAGAACAAAGCTATGCAATACACAAAAATCAAGGGAGACCCAAATGAATAAAAAGATAAGGTAGCATGGAGCCCACGACTCACGAGTCACCACCTGTCACGCATTACTATATTTGGGAATTTTAAAAAATGTGACGCACTGACAGGATACAACACCCTTCTAGTGACATTTTATAATATTATTCATTTTTTTTTAAACTTGTAAAAATCTAAATTTAAATTTTTTTTTATTGGTAAATTTTTTTCCCTACTTCTCTAACGTGCCAGAGGCCATTTGAAGGGCTCTGACGTGTTCAATTTTTATCACTACTTCGGACCCATAAGTACCCAATAATGAAATGAAAATGAGATTTTGTTTAAATCTCCTTATGGAGGGTAAATTCCAGTTATATTTGACTTCTGAACAGGGACCCATGTTGACTATTCCATAGCCGATAAACTATAAGAACACTTCTTAAAAAATCAATGCGAAATTAAGAAAAGTTTGTTTGTGTTCAATTCATGGGCTTTGTATGTTTTAATCTAATCAGTAATTTCTTGGCCCTTTCACACTATTCATGCCCTTTCCTCGTATACATGCACTCTTCTCTTTTATTTAGTTAAATAAAATAATGTTATATATAAAGCTATATGAATATTTTTTCCAAGACACTCTCATCCCAAGTGCACTAGAAATGTTGTAACACATTATCATATAAATATTTTGACTTACTCAAGTCAATTTCATATAAAATAAAATTAATTTTATAAAAAAAATAAAAATAAAAATGATTCATCTTATTGAGAACCCATGGAATTCATGTGGAAGATAGTTTATTTAAAGGGGGAAATCAAACTGGCCTAGATCCATCTTAATTCGAGATCTACCCAGTGTCGAAAATGCAAACCTTTTTTAGAGTGAAAAGAGATTTGATCCGTCTCCGTGGTTGGTAGATCCAGAGTTAAGATGGATCTAGGTTGGTTTTAAGATAGAAAATTTATCTTAATCACACAAATAATTGACTAAGCAAATTTCTTAATCACACATCAATTTAGGAAACTCAGGACCATGGAGTTAGATGCAAAAGTATGTAAGAGGGTGGGCCATAACCAACACACACATGAAACACAAATTTGTGTGTTAGGCTCGAAGAAAAATAAATTGTTTGAAAAGTCCCCAAAATATTGAGTTAAAATCGATATCCAACCTAATTTGGCTCGCATTGGGGTAGTATAACACTAGATTTCCCCATAGTAGAGTAGGGCTTGCAAAAAACCCATCCAACTTCTCGAGGTAGTGTGCATTGCCCAAAACAAACAAACCTTCGGATTGAGTCGAACAACTGGATTTGAGGATTTTTAGGTTCACAACATAAGTCTCATCATTAAATATTTTATGGATACTAGATGTGAATAAGGTAAATATTGTGGAGAGGAACATAATAAAATAATGGGACTTTATATCGAGTTCGATTGCTACTAAATGTCATGGGCCCATAACCCATAGGTTCAATAATTGCACCAATAGGGATTCAATTTTATCATACTCCTAAAATTAGTCTTCATCGTACTAGCAACAAACCAATCATACCACTAATACCTTATATCAATTGAGAACTTGTGGTACTCTAAGGCTTAACATCAATCTGATCATGAGCACTAAATAATTGGCCATCGTATGGGCCTACATCCATCTATTGAGATACTTGGGTACCATTTACTATGCGCACGAGTTATTTAGGAAAATAGTATGGATACAATGTGTATCCATCCTAGTCTTACATTCTTTGTACATACCAATCAAGACTTGTAGTGAAACATTTGACAAAACATTTAAGGTGAAAAATGCATAGCTAGATCTCCCTTCTAGCTTCAACACTTCTTACAATGCAAACTTGGGAATGATTTTACATTGAAAATTATTGTAGCACTACAAAACACCAACAAGAGATACATGGCATATATGAAGACAATATTGTCTTCCTCCTTTGAAATCAAGGACACACTTGGAATCTTCCCTCATATCTTGAACCTTTGGCTTATTTGAACTTTTTCTTTACTATACATCATGATTGTTTTTTTTTGGCATAAAATTTCATTTATTCATAATATCTAGTAGTCAATTATTCCTACAAATAAACTTGTCTATTATCAGAATGACTAGTTCCAACACAGACTCAAACTTGTTAAAATATTTAATTATACTAAATGCCACTCCAATGACAACTATACTTACCATGACATGACATAATCTTTATCTTCAATACATATTAGAACTTCATTAACATAAAAGTGTTAGATAATTGTAGTCATGCAACCCTTACAACATATCATTTCAATTCAAATACAACAAGCATTCTAAAATATTACAACAACTTGTAGAATTCATATAGCCAAACATATAAGTGCATCATATACCTAAATTATAAACTAAAATGATTGATATGATCTCTCATGATGCTTCACTTCTCCTTTATTTGTGTTGTCATATTCTATTCTTTTCTGTTCAATATGTTATAGATTTAGTACCTTCATCTCTCCTTTTCCTTGTGTCTACTACTATAATGTTTACTAGAATCATGCCTACCTATTAATTAAGCTCCTATGGTGAAAATTTTATGGAATTTCTTGAAATTTAGGTTCCACCTTCTGAAATTAGCCTTTAGGAAAGCTACGAATTTCGAATGGAATTCAAGACTTCACTCGCATTTTATTATGCCTTCTAGATTTCTTCCACCTATCTATTGCATTATGATTGTATATTTTCTCATTGACTCATTAACTATGTCCATGTTGAAAGTCACATGATTTGGAATATAACTACAATGTTCATTTGGACTTGTCATTTATTTGTGTTCTATTGTTAATCCCTTTAATCCTGATGAAGTCAACAGTGAAGATCTCGTTTTTCACTTGCCGTGAATATGATGTCAGAGTAGCCTGACTAAATGAACTATACATTACCCAGAAACCTTCGTGCACTTTGCTTCGCTTACTTTTCTGGTTTGTAACTAAACCTCTATTAAAAATAGAAGTATGCAAGAATAGCAGTCCCATCAAATTTAGGGCCTCCTCAATACTCCACTAAATTTTGCTGGGAAACCAAGTTGACTTTGGTCAACCTCCTCTCCTCGAAGATTGTGCAAATCCAGATTTTAAAGGTCACAAGAATGGGATTGAGTTCATATTTATGGTATGAATTGGCTTTTTAAATTTGTGCTAATTAGCTCAGTGAAATGGATGAAGACCACTGGATCATCTCTCCTTTGCTCTCCACCGTAGATACACTGAGGTTGAAACAAAAGCTCGATTTGTGCGTATAATAGGACTAATGGTTTTGATCAACTCTGTATACAATGTATTTATGGTTTAACGCAGGGTATCAGTCAACTCTAGGCTCACTTCACCATTTTAGAATGCCCATGAGATAACCAATTTCAGGTTTTTAACTAGATTTTTTATGACAGTGTACTGTCAATCCATGCAAGGTATCAATATACCCACTCTAGATTAAGTCAATGCAGACTATTTATTCAAAATAGAAACCTGGTTCTTCAAAGTAATGGAAGCAAGAAAAAAGACACCAGGAAATCGTTCATAAACATTAATCACTGAGAGGAATATAGTATTCCTATATTTCAAAGGAGAAAGTCGCACACAAAAATTTCAATGAAAGAAATTAAAATAACTCTACTTTTAACAACAACAAGTCTATAATGAACTCATCAAATGTTTAAGAAAAAAACCACACAATTCATCAACTCCATTCACACAGTAAACATTCGATTTCGAAGTCCGCCAAAATTTTTTTATTCATTTTTCTTCTTTTTCTTTTTGGCCACCTATCTCGTTACTCTAGCCTATCCTCCAGTCGTCCAATAAAATCCTAATCAAACTGCATATATTTAGGAGTTTACTATTTTTAACTAACTAACTCCTAGAAAAATTTAACTAAATAGGTGGCTCGACCTCCACGCAAGGTGTCATAAATAGCCCTCCTAAACTTATCTAAACCTCTAAATTGACAACACATTGTCAATTTCACAAACAAACTTTACAATAAAAAAATTTCTTCATTGACCACTAAGGTCTCTTCCTCCATCTCTAGACCATAACGTGTGACAACCATGGTCACATTTCTTGCCTCAATCAGATGCTCCGGCATCAGACTCCCAGCATAAAAAGGTTTGAACCCCTGTTCACAAGATCAACAACATAAATTCCTTTTGCTTTTAACTCTGTTGCGCTCATCCAAGTGGCATCCTCCACAGGATGTGTCTTCCACTTGACCAAATACTCTAGATAGTCCTTCTGCCTAGTACTCTTTGCCACTTTAGTGTCTAGCATTTCTTCAGCTTCTAATGGATTTGCCACTGGGATTTTCTTCAGCCACTATAAATCATCATCAGGATCCTTGTCTCCTGCAATATGCCCAGTATCATTTTCTACAAAAGGATAAATGTCAGAAACATTAAAAATAGGTGATATTCCAATCCTTGTTGGCATTTATAGCTCATAAGCATTTGTGAAAACTTTATGAGGATTTTTCATGGCCTAATATTCTTCATTTTCAGTTTGTTGTACTCTCCTTTAGGAAATCTCTCCTTCCTCAGGTAAGCTAATACCAAGTCTCCTATTTCAATGTTCTTATCTCTTCTCTTTGAATCAACTCTTTCCTTGTAACTTGCATTTATTTTCCATAATATGCCCTTAAATTCCTCTTGGATTTCACTAATTCTAGCTGCAAAATCTTCTCCATCAACAATCCTCTTTTATAACTGTCCCAAATCTCTTAGTTCATACACCCCTCTAGGACGCATACAATAGAAAATCTGAAATGGGCTCATAGATGTGCCTTGGTTTGGAGAGTTATTATAAGTAAACTCTGCTTGTGTCAATACTCTGTCCCACTTTCTTAAATGTTCACCAACCAAACTCCTCAACATATTACCCAAGCTTCTATTAACTACTTCAGTCTTCCCATTAGACTGTGGATGTTAAGCTGAACTGAATTTCAACTTAGTACCTAACTTCTTCCACAATTTCCTCCATAAGTAACCTGTGAACCTCACATCGCTATCAGAGAAAATACTTCTGGGCAATCCATGCAACTTCACAAGTTCATTAAAGAACAAATTAGCTACATGAGTGGGCATCACTTGTCTTATAACAAGGAATAAAATGTTCCATTTAGTAAATCTATCAAACACTACAAGAATGGAATCATTCCCTTTCTAAGTTCTTGGTAATCCTAAAATAAATTCCATGCTGACATAATCCCAAGGTCTAGTAGGAACAGACAATGGAGTGTATAAGACTGTATTTTGGCTTCTTCTTTTGGCATGTTGGAAGATCCTACATATGCTTACAAGATTCTCAACCTCTGACCTCATCCTTGGCCAAAAGTTAAAATGACTCAGTTTCCCATAAGTCTTATCACTTCCAAAGTGACCAACCATACCACCAGTTCTTTTCTTGAATTAAATTCTCCCTCATTGGGAAATTTGGGACACAAAACTTATTGTTCTTGAAGAGTAAACCATATTGCAACATATACTATGTCCACAACTCTCTTTCCAGTTCTACAAGATTCTTACAAGCTCTATATGCATTCTTAAAGTCACTTTTAGTCTCATATAAATCTCTAAGACATTCAAATCCTTGAACTTGTATCTTATTTTCTTGTAAAATTAAGTTTCTCCTACTTAATGCATCAGCTACTCGATTTGATTGTCCACTAATATGCTTCAATACAAAGGTGAAAGTATGTAGAAACTCCACTCACTTGACATTTTTCTGATTTAACTTGGACTATTGCATAATGTTCTGCAAATCATGATTGTTAGAGCACAACACAAACTCCTTAGGCAACAAATAATGCCTCCAATGTTTCAAGGCTTCGACAATGGCATAAAATTCCTTTTCATAAGAGGAATATTTATGTTTTGCATCATTGAGTTTCTCACTAAAATATGCCACTGGTTTATCTTCTTGACTGAGTACTGCCCCAATGGCTACTCTTCTAGCATCACATTTAACTTGGAATGGTTTTCCAATGTCTGGTAACCTCAAGATTGGCTGCTCAGTAATGTTTTTCTTCAATATATGAAACTTACTTTCCGCCTCTGTTGTCCATTTAAATGGTCATTTTGTCTTTTCTAATGGTCTCAATAATTGGGAAACAAATACCACTAAATTTCTTTATGAACTTTCTATAAAAACTCGCCAAAGCATGGAAACTTCTTACCTCAAAAATGTTGCGAGGTGAAGGCCAATCCACAATTGCTTGCACCCTCTCTAGGTCCATATTTAAACCATCCCTCGAGATCACAAAGCCAAAATATACCAACTCAGATTTCAAGAAAGAAAATTTCTTAATATTCACCAATAACTTCTTTGATTGCAACTTTTGTAAGACACATCTCAGATTCCTCAGATGCTCTTCTTTTGACTGATTGAAAATCAGTATATCATCCAAACAAACGATAACAAATTTCCCTATGAAATCCCTCAGGACTTCATTCATTAATCTCATGAATGTGCTTGGAGCATTTGATAATCCAAATGGCATAACCATACATTCATACAATCCCTCATTTGTTTTGAAGGCAGTCTTCCACTCATCCCCTTCTCTAATTCTTATCTGATGATATCAAATTTTTAGATCTATCTTAGAAAAGTATACTGCTCCATTTAGATAGTCCATTATGTCACCCATCTTGGGCAATGGAAATCTATATCTGATGGCTATTTTATTAATGGCTTTGGAGTTTTTACACATTCTCCATTCACCACCCTTCTTTGGGCTTAATGTTGTTGGCACTCCACATGGACTTAGACTCTTCTTGATCAGTCCCTTGTCCATCAATCCTTGGAATTTCTTTCTGACCTCTTCACTCTCATGAGGTGTCAATCTATATGTTGCCTTGTTGGGTAAGGGAGCTCCAGGAATGAAATCAATGTGATGGCTGATATCTCTTCTTGGTGGCAGCTTATTGGGTAAGTCACCCACTACAATGTCTCCAAATCCAGTCGAAATTTCTTGAACTTCTTTGGCAAAGTCTGAAACAATAGTCTTCATCATTACTACCTTAGGCTTGCATATTACAACGTAATTCAATTTCTCTTCATCTAACTACTATAAATACTTTTTTCTTGTCAATATTAATACTTTTTCTGCCTTTTGTTCCATTGTACCGCCTTCTTGCAAGGGAGGTAAGATATGTTTCATTCCATCTTTATTAAAACTATAACAATTCCTTCTACCCTCATGGATTAATTTCTTATCGAATTTCCATGGTCTGCCCAAGAGCACATGACACACATCCATGGGCATAACATCACAAATAATCTTATCTTTATAAGTTCCTACTTGAAAATCAACTTCACATTGCTTACTTACCAGGATTTGATGTCCTTTATGTAACCAGGATACTTTGTAAGGAACTGCATGTTTAGTCTTCTTCAAGCTCAACTTCACTACCATCTCTATGGAAACCAGATTGTCGGTGATCCCACTGTCAATCACCATCTTACAACATTTGTCTTTAACCTTGCACATAGTTCTAAACAAGGATTTTCTTTGAGCAGGTTTAGCACTCTCTTTCTTAGGCTTCAATAGAACTTTATTAATCATCAAAACCTCCCCTGTCTCAGGTACATTCTCATCTACTAGAATTTTCTCTTGCTGTTGCTCATTCTGAGCTATATAGGCTCCTCCTTGTACTATGTTATCCCTTTCTGGGCATTCAAAGGACCTGTGACCCAATTTTTTACACTTGTAGCAACGAAAGGTAGCTTCTCTACCTCTCCTTCTACCTCTACGTCCTTGGTATGGTCTTCTTCCTCTTGAGTCACTGCCTCTATCTTGCTGCTCCTATTGGTTATAGCTTCTAGACTCTCCTTTTTGGGCTGCAAAATTTCCTCTTCCAGTTTTTTTCCCTTTGCCCTTAACTAAATATTTTCCTCTATTGAAGTTTTGATTCCTCAGTAACTTCTCTTCTGATATCAAGGCACATTTGTAGGCCTCTTCCATTTTCTTGGGAGATATCATACTAATACCATCCTGAATTTCCATTCTCAAACCTTTAAAATACCTAGCAGTCTTCTCAATTGAATCTTCCACATAACCAGATCTCAAATTCACTTTGTAAAACTCCTCAGAATACTCTCTCATAGTAAATATCCTTTGTCTAAGGTTCTACATTTTCCTATACAAAGTTAGCTGGTAATATGTAGGTAAGAATTTAGCCCTCATCTTAGCCACCATCCTATCCTAGCTCTTGATCAATCGCTTGTTATTTTTACTCCTTTTAGCTGGTATATTTTCCCACCATAGGGATGCATGCCCCTTCAATCTTGTAATTTCTAATTTGAATTTATTTTCCTCCTCAAATTCATCAGACTCAAAGTATTTGTCGAACTCATTAGTCCAGTCAATAAGGTGTTCTGCAGTGTTCACGCAGGCTTTGGTCTTGATGTAGCTTGTAGTACTGATCACAACTACCTCATTTCAGATGTCTTTACCAAGGGTGTTGCCTCCTCATCTTGTTCTTCACCTTCAGGCTCACTCACATCTCCTGCTATGGGATCTCTTTGTCTTTAGAGCTCCATAGCTACCATATGAGCCCTCAAATCTCTCATCCCTTCCATGACTTCCGCATTTTTTGTTGGTCATCCTCTGCCACGACCTCGAGCTCTACCAAATGAGATATGTTGGAATTTCTGAGAATTCTTGAACAACTCAGAGAGAATGAAACTCTCCTTCTAACACAGAGAAATTAAAAAAAAATTGCTTGCTGGTAGAAAAAGTTTCACACTTGAAAATTTTTATTTCATTCATTCTAAAAACTATTACAAAAAACTTCTTCCTCTAATAGAGGGATTGCAAAATGTGGACTGCTACACAAACACAGTGCCAAAAACTAACTCTCTGTCTCACCAAAAATCGCACTTAACAGTGCTCTGTCTAAAACACTCTATTTTTCAAAATAGAATTTGTCTTTCAATACGCTGTTGTGTATTCCTTAACACTCTGCTGTGCAATACACTGTTGTGTATATTACATACATTACTTAGCCTTTGTGCCTTTCTTCTTTGTGACGCAGCACATAATAACAAAACTATATATGAAATAAACTTAAAACATAAAACTATAGATTGCCCTTTTGGGCCCACCATTACAAGGCGCATATGTTATACGTAGCACTTCAAAGGTTTTAAAACCTTTATCGTTGCACGATGCAAAACATAACAAAAACATTTAAATCAAACTATAACATAAAAATTTAATAAAACATAACATTAAACTTTCGTCGTTCGCCCGGAATTCAAAAGGCCGATAAAACAAAACTACAATAAAAAATTCGCATTACAAAAGTGACTGCTGACGTAGGGCAGAATTGTGATCCGAAAAATTTATGGACCGCAATTTATAATGTTTCGGGTCCAAAAAATGGAGTTCGCGGATGGCCCAGAAAAAACCCGAAGCCATTATAGATTCTGGCTAAATCAATCTTCGGGTCCGCGTTTGAGCTCTGCGGATAGGCCAAAATAAAATTTCGATCCAATTAAACTCCTCCGTGTGTCCTGTTGAGCTGGCGGCGGGACCACTACTCCCATGGCCTGTGGGGATAGCCGGTATTCAAACATAGACTCTCGCGTACAATCAATACTCTGTTTTATTTGTATATAAGAAAATGCTTTGTTTTCAAATGCAAGGAACTGTAAGGTTTAAAAGCGACTGAACTTGACTGTTCACTGAAAATAGCAAGCGGCCAGTGACAGAAATCCTTCAGACAAAAGTAGAAGGCGGATTTTGGTGCAGAGCAGTTGAATTTAACACTTCAACACTCCCCCTTAAGTTCAATTGCTGGGTTATCAGTCATACCCATGCATTTCCTCAAATATTCAAAACTCTTCTGCCCCAATGGCTTGGTCAGAATGTCTACAAATTGCTTCTGAGTTCTGCAGTGTTTTAAAATTATGTCTCCATTGTTCACTAGCTCCCTGATGTTGTGAAACTTAGCATCTATGTGCTTTGTCCTTTTATGAAACACATAATTTTTAGACAATGCTATGGCTGAGCTATTGTCACAATAAATCACTGTACCTTTTTCTTGCTCTTGGCATAAACTTCTCAACATCCTTCTCATCCACACTACTTGACACTCTACTACTATAGCTACGACATACTCTGCCTCTACTGTAGATAATGCTACAATAGGTTGTTTCTTAGAAGCCCATGAAATCGCTCCTGAACCCATGTGAAAAACATAACCAGAAGTACTTTTCCGGTCATCTACACTTCCAACCCAATCACTGTCAGTGTATCCAATTAATTCTGAACTTTTTGAAGTAGTACACAAAATACCATACCTTTTAGTTCCTTTAACATACCTCAGAATTCTTTTTCCTTCCTGCCAATGTGCTTCTTTTGGCCTCTCCATGAATATGAAAATCAAACTAACAACATGCATGATATCCGGCCTAGTTGCAGTCAAATACATGAGGCTGCCAACTATGCTCTTGTACAAACTAGGATCCAAATCCTTGATGTTGTCCTCTTTGCTGAGTTTTAATCCCATCACTGTGGGAGTAATTGCTGCCTTGCAATCCTGCATGTTAAATCTCTCCGAAACTTCATTAACATATTTTTCTTGTGAGATAAAAATCCCATTTTCATTTTTCTCTACTTCTATTCCTAAGAAGTATTTCAGCAAACCCATATCATTCATTTCAAATTCATCTTTCATGACATTTTTAAAATTTTCAATAAGGTAATCATCATTACCTGTGAAAATCACATCATCAACATATAAAACAACAATCAACATCTTACCATCTTTCTCCTGGATGTATAAGGTGGGTTCTCCCTCACATTTTTTAAACCCATTTTCTAGTAGACAGGAATCTATCCTAATGTACTATGCTCTTGGCGCTTGTTTCAACCCATAAAGAGCTTTCTTCAATCTGCACACTTTGTGCTCTTGGCCTTTCTTCTCATAGCCTAGAGGTTGTTCAATATAAACCTATTCCATTAACACTACATTTAGGAATTTTGATTTCACATCCATTTGATAAACTTTCCATTTGTTTTGTGATGCTATGGACAGCACTACTCTCACGGTTTCCATTCTTGCAAGTGGTGCAAAAGTTTCCTCATAGTCTCTCCCATGTTATTGCTTATACCCTTTGACAAAAAGTCTGGCCTTGTGTCTTTCAATTTTTCCTTCAACATTACTTTTGGTCTTGTAGACCCATTTAACTCCAATAACTTCTTTACCTTTTGGAAGTTCAACTAAATCCCATGTCTTGTTTCTCTCTATGGCATTCATCTCTTCATCCATAGCATCTATCCATTTCCTATCTTTAATAGCTTCTTCAAAATGAATAGGATCATCAACATGACAATATAAAGCAAATAAAGAGTTCATACCTTCATTTGCTGCCTCTTGCTCATAAATTTCATTTAAATTTCTAAACTTTGTTCCTCTTTCATTTGGTGTACAAGTGCTTGAGGTAGCACTCAAATATCCTCCTTGTGGTATGCTTGGAGAAGCACTCTCATTTATTCTCAAGGGTGTCCATTGCTGTCCTTGTGTTGGTGCTGCTATTGAGGGATTTATTTCAGCCATCTCTTCATCACTTTCATCATGAGACAAACAGTTTTTAACATTCACTGTTTTCTCAATGCTTCCATCCCAAGCTTCCTCTTAAATGAACTGAACATCTCTGATCACAATAAATTTCTTGGTGGATGGGTTATACAACCTATAAGCTTTGGATTACTCACTATATCCAATAAAAATACATTTCTCCCCCTTGCTATCCAACTTCTTCCTTAGCTGATCTGGAATGTGTGCATAAGCCACACAACCAAAAAATTTCATGTGGGTGACTCCTTGCTTTGTGCCACTCCATGCTTCTTCCGGAACTCTGTTCATTACTACTTTTGTTGGGCATCTATTTAAAATATATGCTACACAATGTATAGCTTCAACCCAATAATCATTTGGAAAATGTTTTTCCTTTAGCATACTCCTTACCATATCCATGATTGTCCTATTTTTTCTTTCGGAAACTCCATTTTGTTGCGGAGTGTACCTTGCTGTAAATTTCTTGTGTATGCCATTTTCTCTACAAAAACGCAGAAATTATTTATAGATGTACTCACCTCCTCTATCAGTCCTAAGGAATTTGATATGTTGCCCACTTTAGCTCTCCACAAGTGCATTAAAATTGCAGAATCTTTCAAACACTTCAATTTTATTTTTCAAAAAATAAACCCAAGTTTTTCTTGTAAAATCATCAATAATAGTTAACATATAGTGGCTGCTTGCAAGTGATGGTGTTTGCATTGGTCCACATAAATCTGAGTGGACAATTTCTAAGGGTGCTTTTTCCCTTATGCTTTTCCTGGATGGAAAACTTTCTCTGTGTTGTTTACCCAAAATACAACCTTCACATAGGTTGTACGGTTTCTCAATCAATGGTAATCCTCTTACCATTTCTTTCCTATGTAAAAAATTAAGACCTCCAAAGTTGAGATGTCCAAATCTCAAGTGCCATAACCAATGCTCATCTTTTGTTTCTCTTTGGAAAGCCTCTTGTGTCACTGCTTCCATTTCTTCTCCATTCTTCAAATCTACCCTCATCCTGAGAGGGAACATTATGTTCCTTGTCATCCTTATTTCAGCAATACATTATTTGCTTGGAGGTTTATCCATGATGGTGCATACATCATCTTCAAAGAAAAAATTGTAGCCCTTTTGAATGAGCTTCCCAATGCTTAACAAATTACATTTCATAGCTGACACATAATATACATCAGGTATGCTCTTATTTTCTCCCTTCTTTGTCAAGAAATTTACTATGCCTTTTCCTTTAACAGAAATCTTATTGTCTGTTCCCAATGTGACTTGAGACTTCACATTTTCATCTAACATAGAAAACATGGCTATGTTTCGTGTCATATGGTTACTACAACCTGAGTCTAGAAACCATAAATATTCACTCTTTTCCTCAGCCATATTACATGCTAAATTTTTTTTATCTTGGCTGATATTTTCTCTAGTGAAATTTGCACTAGGTCTATTACCCATATCATTCTGCTTCTTCCTACATTCATTTTCATAATGCCCATATTTTTTACAATAATGACATTGGACATTGGATTTTTCATACCTTTGTCGATGAGCATGTTGTTGTCCACTTTGCTGGCTTTTGCTTTAGCCTTGGTTCTGATTTTGATTGTTGCCCCTTCCTTGAGCATTTGTTGGGCTGTTTCTTCCTCCTCTGTTTTGGATTCTGCCTCATCCTCTCTTGTTTTCTCTGCCTTGAACTATTCCTCTTCCAAAGGACATTTGGGTCTTGAAGGCATGCCCCAAATATGAGTTTTCATTTCTACCCAATCTCTGTTCATGTGTCATGAGTGATGCATGAACCTCATCAACTGAAAAGTTTGAGATATCCTTTGTCTCTTCTATGGTGGTGACTATAACATCAAACCTTGAGGGTAAGCTCCTCAAAAATTTCTCCACAATCCTTCTTTCTTCAAGTGTCTCTCCATGAGAACATATCTGTGTGACCATTCCAATCACATGTGTGAAGAATGAGTCTATGTTATCAGACTCCTTCATGCAGAGAGTCTCAAAATCTCTCCTCAGAAATTTTAGTTTTGTTGTCTTCACTTTCTCCATGCCTTGATAGGCTGTCTTGAGAGTTTCCCATGCTTATTTGGATCTCTTAGCTGCTTCTATCCTTGGAAACACACTCTCATGTACTGCTTGATACAAATAGAAGAGGGCTTTAGAGTCGTTCTTCTTATTTCTCTTCAACAAGTCCTCCTCTGCCTATGTTAAGGCATTAAACTCATTTTCATCTACTGGCTCTTCAAAACCATCCTCAACAAGTTCCCATAAGTCTTGAGAGGCAAACAGGGCTCTCATGGTGATTGCCTAATAATCATAGTTTTCCCCATTAAATTGTGGGAGCTGAGCATTACCAATACTCATGCTTGTGCTGGCTCCTACCATGCCTAGCACTCTGAACTATGCTTCAAATACTTGACTGTGAATTTATAAAATAAACTGACTGTCTTCAAACAGTAACACAAAAAAAATCTGTCTTGAGAATACCTTGGATTGTTTTGACTGAGCCTTCACTCTGCTGGAGAAGCTGCTGCAACAAAAAATCCTTCCTTCAGCTTCTTTGACACCTTCAAAGAGCCCGGACTAGCTCCGATACCATGTTGGAATTTCTGAGAATTCCTGAACAAACTTAGAGAGAATGAAACTCTCCTTCTAACACAGAGAAATTAAAAAAAAATTGTTTGCTGGTAGACAAAGTTTCACACTTGAAAAATTCTATTTCATTCACTGTAAAAAATATTACAAAAAACTTCGTCCTCTAATAAAGGGATTACAAAATGTGGACTGCTACACAAACACGGTGCCAAAAACTAACTCTCTGTCTCACCAAAAATCACACTTAACAATGCTCTGTCTAAAACACTCTGTTTTTCAAAATAGACTCTGTCTTTCAATACGCAGATGTGTATTTCTTAACACTCTGTTGTGCAATACATTGTTGTGTATATTACATACATTACTTAGCCTTCAGGCCTTTTTACTTTGTGACGCAGCACATAATAAAAAAACTTTATATGAAATAAACTTAAAACTTAAAACTATATATCGCCCTTTCGGGCCCACCATTACAAGGTGCATATGTTATACATAGCACTTCAAAGGTTTTAAAACCTTTATTGTTGTGTGATGCAAAACATAACAAAAACATTTAAATCAAATTATAACATAAAACTTAATAAAACATAACATTAAACTTCCACCATTCGCCCGGACTTCAAAAGGCCAATAAAACCAAACTACAATAAAAACTTCGCATTACAAAAGTGACAGCTGATGTAGGGCGGAATTGTGATCCGAAAAATTTATGGACCGCAATTTATAATGTTTCGGGTCTAAAAAATGGAGTTCGTGGATGGCCCAAAAAAAACCCAAAACCATTATAGATTCCGACTAAATAAATCTTCAGGTCTGCGTTTGAGCTCTGCGAACAAGCCAAAATAAAAGTCCAATCCAATTAAACTCCTCCGCGTGTCCTGTCGAGCTGGTGGCGAGACCACTACTCCCGTGGCCTGTGGGGACCACCGGTCTTCAAACACAGACTCCTGTGTACAAGAAATACTCTGTTTTATGTGTATATAAGAAAATTCTCTGTTTTCAAATGCAAGGAACTGTAAGGTTTAAAAGCGACTAAACTTGACTGTTCACTGAAAATAGCAAGCGGCTAGTGACAGAAATCCTTCAGACAAAAGCAGAAGGCGGCTTTTGGTGCAAAGCAGTTGAAGTTAACACTTCAACAGGATAGCCATATATTTTCTTTATTATGCTTAGTATAAACCTGGATCTTATACCAAAATTTGATGCCAGAGTAGCCTGACTAAACAAACTATACCTTACCCAAAAATCTTCACGCACTTTTCTAGTTTGTAACTGAACCTCTATTAAAAATAGAAGTCTCCCAGAATAGTAGTCCCATCAAATTTAGGGCCTCCTCAATACTCTACTAAATTTCATTGGGAAACAATTTGACCTTGGTCAACCTCCTCTCCTCGATGATTGTGCGAATCCAGATTTTAAAGATCACAAGAATGGGATTGAGTTCAAATTTCAGGTTCAAATTGGTTTTTAAAACTCGGTGTTAATTATCTCAACAAAATGGATGAAGACAACTGGATCATCTCTCCTTCGCTCTCCACCGTGGATACACTGAGGTCGAAACGAAAGCTTGATTTGTGCGTATAACATGCCTACTGGTTTGGGTCAACTCTGTACACAATGTATTTATGCTTCAACGCAGGGTATCAGCCGGCTCTAGGCTCACTTCACCATTTTAGAATGCCCATGCAATAACCAATTTCAGGTTTTTAACTGGATTTGTTATGCCGGTGTACTGTCAATACCCACAAGGTGTCAATATACCCACTCCATATAAGGGAAACATAGACCATATTTTCACAATAGAAACCCGGTTCTTCAAAGTAATGGAAGCAAGAACGAAGACACCAAGAAATCGTTCGCAAAAATTAATCACTGAGAAGAATATAGTATTCCTATATTTCAAAGGACAAAGTCACACACATAAATTTCAATGAAAGAAATTAAAATAACTCTGCTTTTATCAACGACAAGTCTATAATGAACTCATCAAATGTTTAATAAAACAACCACACAGTTCATCAACTTCATTCACACAGTAAACATTTGATTCCAAAGTCCACCAAAAAAAATTAATTCATTTTTCTTCTTTTTCTTTCTGGTCACCTATCTCGTTACTCTAGCCTATCCTCCAATCGTCCAAAAGAATCCTACTCAAACTGAATATAGTTAGAAGTTAACTATTTTTAACTAACTAACTCCTATAAACCTGTAACTAACTAGGTGGCTCGACCTCCATGCAGGGTGTCATAAATAGCCCTCCTATACTTATCTAAACCTCTAAATTGACAGCAGTTTGTCAATTTCACAAACAAACTTTATAATAAAAACATTTCTTCATTAACCCCTAAGGTCTCTTCCTCCATCTTTAGACCACAACATGTGACAACCATGGTCACATTACTGGCCTCAATCATATGCTCCTACATCAGAATATCTTTCCAAGGATAATTCCCTTCTTTTAGAAACAATGTTTCGTTGGATACCATATCATCAAAATCCCTTCGCTTATGAAAATTAACATGGTCATAAGAAGAATACTTCTGTTCTTCATATTGATTATATAATCTGCGAGCATACTAAATTCTAACATTAGTGTAACCTAAGTTAGCACGCATTCCTTTATAATCAAAGTGAAACAACTCATACATCATAGGTAAAATCCTTTTCCTACCATGACTAAGTTCTTATCCTTGTTACATACCAAAGCTAACAACATATTAAGGTTCATCCTCATAGCGAAAATTTTCAATTCGATCATCTACATGTACATTAAATCACTCCTGTAGAAGCACTACTCACTTTTCATATCATTATGCAACTAATCATGTGCAAGTTGATCCTCATTTACATGAGATTTGGTAACAAAACACAATTCATTAATAGAATATCTAGCGCATTTAATGGCTAAAATTTGACCTCAGGAAAATAACATTCTGGAGCATGTTCATCTCTCTTTTCATGACTTGGTGGAGTTCCAACATCAATAACACACTTACTTTCAATTAGCAACTAAACTTAAATGTGGTTTGTGTAGATTTAAGTTTAACAATGCCATTGTCGCCTTTTTATCCACTGATTTAAGTTTGGATCCCATACTAATCACCTTTATTGGCTTTTGAGAAGTTGAAATAACTTAGTTTGCTCTAAAATATAAAAGTAGAACATGCATTAAAAATCCAAACTCTCACAAATTTTTTAATCATAAAAATATAATTACAAAAATAAAAATAAAAGCATTTTAATTATTATATTGCTCGGTTTTATTTTAAATTATTTTTTAGAAAACATAATCTTATTATAAATTGTTAAAGATTATCTTATTATAGAACTCGCATTTATATATACTTTTTATATATGATTACATCGGTTTTACAAACTAATATTTGAAGTTCATCTAAAATTTATAATATAAAATTCAACTTACCAAATATTAAATATTTGGTAACTCAATAACTCAATGTTGGTTCACTAGGTGGAAATTTCAAACAAACAGAGACTTTTAACTTAAGTTTTTGACACTTTTGACACCATCATGAGTAGATTTTAGCCTTATCTAAAGGATAAACTCCATCATGTTTTTTTTTTTAAATCGTAATATTGAGAAAACTTTTTTTTTTAATGGTTATAGTGAAAAAACTGCTTTTAATCGTTATATTGAAAAAATTTCCAAACGAGTGGAAGGTTTAAGTAAATGACATTTTGGTTTTAATTTTTGAATATAGAATATAGAAATTTATATTACAAAATCTATATATATATATATATATATATATATATATATATATATATATCTTATTGTTAAAGCTATGAATAAATCAATGTAATTATGTAAATTTATGAAAAACATTACATGAAAGAAATTGTTATCAATAAATACAATTACATGGTTTCCAACTCAAATAAAAGATACTAACTTTTAAAGTAATGTTCTAGAAATGATCATTGATATGTTTATGTTATGTTAGATCTAAGACTTTTGTGATCCATAATGTAGATAAAAGTATTTTTGGAAAAATCACATCATTAGGATTAGATTGACGTTTCGAACCAACTAATGCGGTTCATCCTCAGGACAAGGTGGAGAGATTAAATGACCTCAATGAATAAATAGTGGAGATGCATCATTTCCCTGAATTAGCCGTTGAAAACTCGCTGTTAAGACTAGCCGTTAGAAAGTTAGTTAAAAATTTATTAATTAAATAATTTAACTTTTATTAATTAAATAATTTAATTTTTTAACAAAAGGTTAATAAATTATTAAGTAATTAAAATGGGTAATATGGAGGGGAAATATTTTAGTTTAAAATATAAAAAATTACTTAATTAATTGTTAAAAAATCAATAAGTTAATTAAAATAAAATAAACGAAAGGACCTAAGAAGGAATTAGAGAGGGGCAAATTATTAATAATTAAATAAATAATTAAATTAAATAAATAAAAATTTTAAGAAGGAGTTTATAAATACATATAATAGGTAATAAAATAATAAGGGAGAGGTAAAATTTTCTTGATAAAACTAAATAAATAATTTATTTAATTATTGGATCAAATAAATCAATAAATTAAAGATATAAAATAATAAATAAACAAGTAGAGCTAATAAAAATAATAAATAAACAAAGAGATCTTAGATCTCTTTGCCTATTTATTATTTTTATTAGATCTTTTTGTTTACTTATATTATATTATATATATATATATATATATATATATATATATTTCTGTAGTGTCTTCTTAGATCTCTTTGCTTATTTATTTTTATTAAATCTTTTTGTTTATTTATTATTTTATATTTTTAATCTATTGATTTATTTGATCCAATAATTAAATAAATTATTTATTTAGTTTTATCAAGAAAATTTTACTCTCTCCTATTATTTTATTACCTATTATATTTATTTATAAACTTTTTCTTAAAAAATTTATTTATTTAATTATTAATAATTTTCTCCTCTCTAATTCCTTCTTAGCTCCTTTAGTTTATTTTATTTTAATTAACTTATTTATTTTTTAACAATTAATTAGGTAATTTATTATATTTTAAACTTAAAGCTTTTCCCCTTCCTATTACCTATTTTAATTACTTAATAATTTATTAACTCTTTGTTAAAAAATTAAATTATTTAATTAACAAAAAATTAAATTATTTAATTAATAAATTTTTAACTAACTTTCTAACCGCTAGTCTGGGTAGTTCTCAACCGCTAATTCTAGGCAATGATGCATCTTCACTATTTATTCATTGAAATCGATTAATCTCTCCACCCTGTCATGAACCACATTAGCTAGTTCGAAACGTAGGCCTAATCCTAATGTTTATGTTACTTCAGTGAATTTTATTTTAATTTAAAATAAATCAATATATACAATAATTATTGATATTTGAAATTGATAAATATTTGTGAATTAATAGAAACTATATAAATTAAATTATTGATAAATATATATAAATATGAAAACACTTACTTTATAATATATGTTATGTTAATAAAATTTAAAAAATCATGAGTATTTTTTTTTTCTAAATAAGACTAAGTTCTATTACTGTAAGAAGATATAGTACATACAGAGGTGAGCCTTCTCAGGCCGGATGAGTTTCAGCAAAATAACAAAATAGGCGCTGCCCACAGTGGGAAACCAGCGTGCTAGGAGTTTGTTTGCTGCCTCACAGGAGGAAACCAGCATTGTACAAAAAATACTATAAGTGTAACATTTTGGACCATCAGTTAACTGAGACCTATGACAATAACAGTGAGTATATAGGCCCACTGGCCAGAGATTCTGAATATTCCATCTGGACCAAGACTCTGGCATGAAAAAGACAAAAAAACTGAGAATTCTAAATACCATAATCGTCGGAGGGGGATTCTTCTTCGATACGGCATCCAAATTCATAATCCTCATCATCCTGGGCGTGATTTGCTGTTGCAGCTCCGTCATTCTGCGCCATGTGGATGCTTGGGCGACCAGAGCTGCTGCCGCCCTGCTTGTCTCCCTCTGCCTCGCTTGAGCCTATCTGCATAACTGAGCGGAGAACACGGTCAGCTTCAGGAGGGCGGAGCTGAGGACCCAGAGAAATTGAAGAAGAGCCAAACTGAGGAAGCTCCTTGAACTTTACTGAAATTGTGGCGACCACCATGGGCTGAGAGGTGAGGCAAGGAAAGTGAAACAGGGTCATCTCAGGATTAGCAAGGTGGGCAGCTACAGCAGCGCGGGGTTCAGTGGGCGAAGGGTGAAGAGGGGGACCAGGCGGAGGAGAGGGAGGGCGATGGGGCGGCATGGTGCGGCGCCTGTTCGAGGCACGAAGGGAAGCGCGCTGGGGAAAAACAGAAACCGGAGAGCCCGAGATGGAAGGAGACCGGCGCCTAGAGGCAGACCGAGCTCGGGTGCTGCCTCTGCGGCATCTGAGCCGGTGCCTGAGCCTAGGCATGATCAAACGAGGAGAATGCAGCAGTGGCTGAGAGAAGCGCTGCGAATTTTGCAGAGGCGTGCTGGGCGTGAAGTTCAGAGGCGGACCTGCAAGAAGACAGAAAGAGCTCTGAGAGAAATGGGAGCCCGGTGTGAATTCCACGCAGCAGTGGATGCTACATCTTCTTCCCAAGGCAGTCCGTGTGCTGGCTATCGTGGCTTCCTGAGAACAGCCGGAGCCGAGAGGCGCAATGGAGATAAGCATTGTTACAACCCAGAGGTAAGGCGAAATGCAGCTTCGAAGCATCGAGAAGGCGGTAATCTCCTGCAGGTGGAGGACGGCAAAGAATAATGCGGGAGTCCTTGGCATCCCCACCGGCTTGAATGCCAAGTAGGGTGGTGTGCCATGGAGTTAATACAGCCAGAGTGTATTGAATGCAGATGGCCGGCGTCCATATGGGTTTGGCACGCGCCGGCCCGCATTACATTGTCAACAACCATCACCCGCATCCGGGTAAAAAATCATGAGTATTATCTAAACTATAACTGTACTTTAAATAAGGGATATTACTATTAATTATAAAAATAACTAATATATACGAATCAAGCATATATATACATTTAAAAAATAAACATGGAACATGGAGATCTGTCCCCAATTTATCATTCAAATTTTTAATGTGTAAATAAATTTAGTTACAATATCATGAACCAAAAATATCATAACTCTTTAATTAAAATAAAAAGAAGAACATTACTACTTTAAACATAAATCTCAAACTTTAATTTATGTCTACTATTATAAATATTCTAAAATATATAATAAAAATTGAATACATATTATCAACTTAATAACTATTAATAATTAAATTATAATTTTACATGGTCAATTCTAAAATAAACATACATATCAATATAACCAAATATTAACTCATGATAATCTCTATGATTTACCTCTCCACTTAAAAGAAACACAATTATTCAACTATGAACCATACTGATACAAAAATCGAGTTCAAAATAAAGTCAAGAAAATGGTTTCCCTTCCCACTTTTATTATCCACAACACAACCTATAAATTGATTACCCACAACACAACCTTTTAGTTAGGTTGAATGGACGCACTAAAAGTGTCGAGAATTCACTTTCAGTTCCAAGGCTCACATCAAAATTGACGTCAATTGTACTTATATTAATTATTGGAAATATTTTATTGGAAATTTCTAATTCTTTTTCTCTACACTTGAGGCTGCCTGAGGCCAATAGGCCAACTGAAATCCCTCCGACCACCGGTATTGATTGAAAGGTGCAGCTTCAGCCCAAAATTGCTTCCAAGTTCATTGTCCATACATTTCACAACACACCACCGTGACTTGCAAATAGCATCCAGTTGTCTGAATACAACATCAATAAAAGATAACGAAAGCTCAAAAGTAACCGTCCTCTTTTCAAATTTTTTTACGCTGATTTATATTATAAATCTTCTCATAACGTCTCCATAATTCGTCGTTTTCATTTTCCAAATAATCTGGGGTTTGATGGGGCTTTAATGTATGTGGTTGTACGTTTTAGAGATATCCTAAAATTTGGGTTTTATATATTTTGTTGCATTTATAATATATAATATATAGTTTAATTTCTAAATGAAAATAATTTAAATTTTAATTCCATTGGATTTGTGATCAAATAATTATAATTTTTTTAAAAGTAATTATTTAATTTTATATATATATATAAATAAATATTAATTAAATATTTCAAAATATATATCTATATATATTTTTCAACTAAATTTGCTCTTTCTGAAATGCTAGAAGTCAATACTAAGGGGAAATAAATTAGTGCAATGTAGGGAAAGATTATAACAACCTCCAATGATATTGACTTGAATTAGTACTTGGAAAATGATTGCTTTGGATGGCTGGTAAATATAATAAAAGTATTTAATAGAAATGTAATATATATATATAATGAAATTAGCATTCTAACTATGTTAAAGGTTAATTTGGTTTAGTTTATTTTTTTAAGCTAAAATGTAATCTAAATAAATAAGAAAAAAATAATATTTAAATTTGATTTATTAAATATTTTTTCTTTTTCTAAATTATGCTAATTCTATTATGGAAACATACTATTACAAAACTCTCTCAGTTCAGCTGTGGGAGCCTGAAACTGGGCTTGATGTCCATGCTTTACCAAAATGACGAACTACCCAGAGTGGGAAACCAGTTCGTTTAAGAGAAGTTGCACTGCCCTTGAGAGGGAAACCGGTGTATAGTCCATTACATTCATCATAAGAAAACCAAAAAGAGACGGCAATAGCATACAGCTTCTGCTGTTGTAGACAACGAAAAAAAACAGTATATCTTGCAAAATAGTGGAACATAGGTACCATATTGAACCAAGGCAAACCAGAGTTACTGCGCGTGGGTTGGAGAAGGCGGCTCCTCCTCAATGCGACACCAGTATTGCTCCTCTGAATCTTCTGTAGCAACGCTCGGATTTCCATCTTTACCTAGGATATTTGCGTCCACCTGCATTGAGACATGACCCAGGTCTAGAGAAGCAGTAGTACGGGGATCAACCGGACGAGCTGAAGAAGTTGCAGTGGGGTCACGGCGAAGACCAAGAGGGTAGGGTGGTGGTCCAGACAAAGGAGGAGGATGGAGATTCGACTCTTCTCGCAGGGTGACAGTTATGTAAGCAATGACAGTGGGGCAATTGTAGGAACAATCAAAGCGGAGCTCTGCCCTCTGCGAGGTTTGCCTCAAAATATGACTTCCTGAAGGACGGGGTACAGGGGAAACAGGAGTCGAAGAAACACCATAAGGTTGAGAAGAGGGTTGATTGTCGTGGGTAGAGCCAGGAGGGCTGTCATGGCCCCATTGCCGCCTTTCAACATCCTCAGAAGGGATATCATCGCCAAGACTGGATGAGGGACGCACGCTTGCAGGCCTGCCGCGAGTAGCACCTCGGCGACACCTCATTCGGTGTCTGAGCCTAGGCATGGCGGGAATATCAACCTAAATTGGTTCGAGATAAGGAGAACAAGTCTGGACAGGAGCGAAACCATAGTAAAAGCTAAGAGGAGCCTGCAAATTGGAGTTGGAGTGACAGAAAGCACTATGAGAAAAATGATAATCAGGCGTTGTTTCGAAGCAGCTGAGCAGAGAGCGGTGACGCCCTGTTTGTGTGCAGACGCTGGGCTCTGCGCAATCAACAGGGCATGCGATACAAACAAGATGCAATGAGTGGCGGATAGAGCAGGAGTGTTCTGGAGAAGCCATTATGAGACCACTGGGCGAGCCGAGGATGAAAGAGTGTCGGCATTGGAGAGTTAATGCACTGGGGGTAGACGGATTGATGTCGAAATTAATGGAGCTGCTGGGGGCCATATGGCCATCCCATGCAAGTCTCCTTGGGAGCTGCCAAGGGACGGATGTCCCGTCATGCCAATTAATCATCTGCATCCGGAGGATTTATTAAATATTTTAAAATAAACTGTCTAATTGATTATTCTGTGATGGGGTGTGTAGTTGGCAACGCGTGGTAGAGGAGCCACATGAATGATCAGAAGTGGTTTCGGTGGGGGAAGGGCATTCTTGTCCCTTCACACATTAAGATGTGATGGGAGTGGTACTACCATAATTGACATGGAGCATGTGAGGTATAACATCGATCTAGCATTTAGGGGTGGCAGAATGTTAAACCTTCAAGTGATGTATGCTCCACGCATTAGTATCTGCCTTTGTGCTCGATTCTGGAGACAAGAGACTCGTTGGTTTCCAAGAAGGCAAGGGAGGTTGGTGAAATTTATTTGTCAGAAGTGAATTATGGCTGCTCATAGTGAATTTTGATAGGAGTCAGATGTATGCTTGGTCCAATTGTCTCGAAACTTGGGCTAACTGGGGCACTCGGCAAATCCGAGTGCGAAAGATTAAAATTCCGCCACCTAGTCATAACTAGTCTTGCCTCTGCTTTGTCGGGTGGCGGTGCTTGCTGGACTAGATACTACGCTCTTGGAGGTGGAAACATGTTCTTCCTCATGATATTACAATGCACCAAAGGGAGGAAGCCCAGAGGGCTTGCTTGTGGCTCATGTTCATCGAATTCAATGGTGTGTGTCTTCTATGTCCCGATCCCAGGTTGCAAACAACACTAGTATCTCTCAGGGGCACTTCATTCTCGATGGTTGGCTTGAAGGTTGCAGATTTAGTTGTGTTGTGTTTTTTGAAATTTCAATTTGGAGAGAGTGCTCAGCAGAAGGGAGGGGTCTTTGTCTGGGGTTTATTTGCAAGGTTCCATCTTCGCTTGAAACTATGAAGCCACCCATGCATAAGGTGAACTTTGCCTCCCCTCGTACTTATGAGGGGATGTCAGCTCATGCTCTGGTCGCTGTATCGCCTAGCTGCGACAGCAAAACAACATACTGTGTGCGGCGTGGCGCTGCAGGCTCGAGAGGAGGTTGAGGTGGTGGTATTTTGGGGGTGTGATGTTTGGGAGGATCACGTAGAGGTGGAAAATATGCAGCGTGCTATGGAGAAGGGGTGCATGGTCGAGGCCAAAGTTGTTGGGGCAGTGGCAACTGTGGCGGTAGATTGAAGCGTAGACGAGTTGTTCCTGAAGCTCATGGGAAGGTGGGGGGGGGGGGGGGGGCGCACGGGGGAGTCTCCAACACTACTCCTTGGAGAATTGTGGGGACCTCATTATCATTTTGATGGACACCGGAGAGAGGAGCACGCAGTGCAGATTTCCACAATGGAGTAGTTGCATTATTTTGAAACCCAATTCAAGGAGTGGCTGGTTGTGGTATGGAGAGTGTTAGCCACCTATAAAATTTGTTATAGAAAAAGGTGGCTAAAATTTTTTTGAGCCTTCAAGGAACAAATTTTGTTGCTAAAAATTGTTGGCTCTTGAAGACTCTTGAAGGCCTCATACCTCTATTCAAAATCTTCATTGCTGTTGCCTTTTATACTCAGAAAATTCTATTGATTCCAAGAGAAAGACTGTTGAAAAGCCATCATTTCCCCCCCCCTCTCCCACTCAAAACTAACCTTCATTTGCTCCCCTTTTTTCTCCATAAAATTCCTCTATTTTTCATGAGTTCCCTTCTTCCATTCATGAAAATCCATTTCGTAAGGTTTAAAACTCACTTTTTAGCCTTACCAAAACCCTCGAATCCCTTTGAAAACATTGAAAAACCATAAAAAATCCATGTTTTATGTTTCAAGCTTTAGCCCCCTTTGGTTAAGCCCCCTAAACACTTCCCCACATGTGCACTTGCCATAAAAACCACGTGCTAGGCCCACAAGGCGCTTAATCACATCGCAAACATTCAAGTGCACAAAATTTTTTTGCCATTACAAAACTCCGATGCGATTAAGCCCCGTGCTTATAAACCTCGATGATATTATATTTTCATATAACCCATGGGCCCGCCTTTGGCACTTAAAACCTTGTAAAAATCCATTCCCGATCACCTTTTTCTTTTGTAAAGTCATAAAACCCGTTTATCCAAAGTTTTGATCTAAAAAATCAAAGTCACGTGATTAATTGAAAATGGTTAGATTAAAAAGACCCGATGCGCAATCGCATCGGAAAAATCCAAATGGGTTGATTTAAAGACCAGGCCCGAAGTTCCAATTGCGATTGGCCCTTGTTACATAAAGCCCCATGCCCATTGTATTCCATACATCCAACGGCCCCGCAATCGGGTGCCAGCCACTCATATATAAATATGCCGCTCCGATCCATCAAAACCTTTGTTTATTAAAATTTTGGGTTTTTCATAAAGTAATAACGGTTTTCTGCCGGTTCGTTCTAAAAAACTAATCTCCACCGTTGATCGTAAGCCGATCAAATGGCCCGCACTCAATCGCATCGCATTGTTCAATCACTGCGTTTGTTTCCTCCCCCCGATCAGCTAACCCTCCGATTCATTCTCCACCATTGATATAATCCTTAGATCAACGATCCGTGCTACATCGCATCGCAAATTGTCATCGGGCACGTTTGTTTGTTCGCCCCGATCGCCGATCTCCCGATTTAAATATCCACCGTCAATCTAAGTGGGTCTAGTCGCATTCGACGGTCCAAATTGTTTCCGAACCGCTTTCACCTTTTTAATGCATTTTTCTCCCCCAAAGGTTTTTTAACCTCTTTTCCTTGTAATTTCCACCATTTTTATATAATGTGACTCCTTCACATTATTATTGCCCCAATTAATCTTGACTGTCGAACAAAACAAATCTATGGCCCGGACTTAATCCTATGCACCATTCTTCCAACCGCCTTCTTTGATCCCCGCAAGAAAAACTCCATCGTTGGATGTTTTCATCCAACGACTGCGACCTAATACGCGACCTATGAAGTAGTCTTACCCAATAAACGCTTTATAATAAATGTGTGTTTTTCGCAGGATCTGGTGGATTTATGATATTTTAAAAGGAAAATTAAAGCCAAAGGGTGACGATCCTCTAGACTTTCGTTTATCAAAGGGAAAGAGATATAAAGGGTCTGGAAACATGGTTCATCAACGCTTCATGGGCGTTGATGCCATATCAGCCCTGTGCGGCCCTGCACATCGACAAGACACTGTGTTATTAAATCACCATTAAAAGAGTATCAGTGTTAAAGACAGAAACGCAGAAGAACAAGAAGATTGAAGACAAATTTGGGGATTACGGCCAAGATTGATTATCAAAAGCCTAATCCTCCAAATTAAATCAGAGTTAAAGGAAATCATAATGATATGTCAGAAAGAAAGGCCTCCACCACCACATCTGAGGCAAATTGACTCCTCCCAACTACCACAAAGCCACCTGTGCCTCAAAACTTTCAAACAGATATTTGCCTCAAACGCAGCCGAAGAATTAATTCTACGAAAGGAATTTAATGTAAAATATCAGCAGAGTTATTTCATTCATGACACAGAGCCTTAGAAGTCAACAAAGCTCCCACCGAGCTTTAATCTTAATTGTAAAAACATTAATACAGACGAACACCTATAAACTTCTTCATCGAGCCCCTCAAAGGCCGAGAAGCCACTAAGTCTATATTAATTGACCCTGGAGATCTTTTTTCAGATCTCACCTTCTCATTCTTCTATAAATACTTCTGTAGAAGATGAGAAGTTTTTGGTTGTTGGTTGATCACTAGTTGTAATATTGAAACTCTCTGAAATAATACATAGTCTGTTGAAGTTGAAGAAGAAATTGAAGTCTTGGAAGCCCTGATGATGTTGTTGCATGCTTGTGACTGAGAAGGCTCTATCATTGGATCCATGAGCTTGGCTTTTGGTGAAGTATTCTGAACTATTTAATGTTTTTCCCATGTTTTCATTATGTTCCATAACTTCTTACTACAGTAGGTTGAAATTTTTAGGCTAAGAAATGACTCCTAGAAGCACCTTACACCTGTTCATCCTTCATTGTTTTGTGTTTTCTTTTGCTGAAGTATTTTAAAGTCTTTAATCTCTCTCTTTAGTCTTCATGCTCGTTTATTTCCTTAATAGTTCGAATAGTTGGTTTCAGCATGATTTATGGTTTTCCCTGCTTGTCTCCTGCCACTTAAAAACTGTTATTGAAGTCTCCCTTTGAAGTTTCTTGTTTGCAGTGAATCAAGGAGGTCTGTTCCGATCTTGCCCCTTGTCCTTGCTTGAACAGTTGCCTTGAAGGTCTTTATAGTTGTAATCATAGATGTGTTAGGTGTTCCCTCTTCTATTACTGCAATTATCAATGAATCTTTTATGTTTTCTAAGTCATTTGAAATAAAATCTTTGAGGAAATAGGGTGTTCCCCGAATCTTAGATTTCATTTTAAAAGTTGTTTTGGAATCATTGTTTGCTTAAAGGTGTGATTTGTAGAATTCATGGTTAGCCCTATCTATCAAAAAGCTCTTTATTGTTCAAATTGTGTTTCCCAATTCCCTTTGTTGAGAATTAAATTTCTCTTTCCAAATCATTGATGTCCATCTCATTCCAAAAACCAAAGGATCATGTGGCCAAGTTAGATTTGCCCTCTGATATCCCATATCCATTGATGAGTACGTTATGACCTCTTTTTAACTCCATTACCCAATGAACCAGATGTTTCTCCATTCTGTATATCTTTCCTAGATCTTTCATTTTCGGCTATGTCAACCCAACCAAACAAACAAACAAACACCTACACTTAATAACTAGTCTAAAATCCATATGCTAAGCACACAAGATAAACCTTTGCAAACAAACATTTGAGAGATCCCTCTCTGAGAACAGAAGGACTAGATCTTGGAACTCTAAAGATTGGTTCTGATGTTGCCTTGTCTTTTGATTTGCCAAACTATCAAAACACGGGACACCAACAGAGAGGACATAATGAGCTCTTGGAGAAAGTAAAAAAATCGAAGACATAGATGGTGGACTACAAAGGGCACGTCGAGTGCAACTTCCGCCCTCCACCGCCTCTTACAACGACCCTAGACAACCCTAAATCTATTACATCTGGTGATTGGTATGATTTCTGGTGTCTTTTTTGTTTTAGTTGTGTTTTGGTGCCTATGGGCCAATCATTTATGGACATTTCCCTTAGCGGAACTTTTGTATTTTTGTCATTTTGTGAAATTTTTGGTCAACAAACTCGGTCACGGTGAGACAACCTATTTTGGGACGGCATCTATATACTCTGGTTTCGAAAATTAATAGAACCTTGACTTACAAGAAATAAATTATAATTGATTACAAAAAAATTTTCAAAATTTTAAAATAAAATAGTTGGTTAAATATATCTCAAGGTTAACTCAATTGGTTAGTCCCCCTTGTTAAAAACACCTTTTCCATTGATAAGTCACAAGTTCAATTCTCTCAATACACTCGGGGCTAGGCTTGGTGGTTAAGTGGGATGTAAGTGATATTTCGAGTGTATTTTCCTCATACAAATATTTTATGGGCGTATTGGTGACCGATCTCTAGTGTCTGTGAATCACATAGAAAAATTCAATCACATTTAAAATTAAAAACCATATGTTATATGAAAATTTTCCTATATTTTAAAAAATATATTATACTTTTAAAAATATACCATTTTATTTTATAAAAAGATGATAAAAAAATATTTATAATAATACGAAGGAAACGAAATATAATTTTTTTCCTATACTTTGAAAAATAGCTTTTAAAAATATACCATTTTCTTTTATAAAAGGATGATAAAAAATACTTATAATAATACAGAGGAAACACAAAATATAATTAGAAAAATAAAAAAACATATTAAATTATAATGTTGTTTAAAACATTATCATCATTCTAGACTTATATCAAAATGTCCTCTAAACATAGAATTATGATTTTTTTTATTTTTTATTTTATTTAAAAATATAAAATTTTAAATATGCTAGTATAATTATTATATTATCATTAATTGAATAGAAGAAAATATATTAAATTTAAAATTATGATGATTAATAACATTTTATATTTAGAGATTTTTTTAGTAAGTTAAGATGTTTTTATTATATAAAAAGAAACTATATTATTATATATGGTTTCTCAAAATTATTCTTGCCTCACTATTACCATATTTATTGGCCAAAAGATAACATTCAAAATAGATAACAATGTAATATTATTAACTAAAGAGAAAATGATTAGCGAAACCAAAAAACTTTTAAGACGAGAATACATCCCATAACCATTAGGCATCAAAAGACATGAATGGATTAGGGTTCTGTGGTTCAACACAAGGTAATACTGAACATGTTTTTCCATATATGCAAGCCTCCATTCAAAGTGTTCTGGCTTCTCATATATTCTCCTTCGACCCCTAGGCAAAGTGGCGAGACGATCGTGCATTTACCACCAATTACGCTAGAGATCATTCAAAAATATGATGACCACTTTCTTGCCATCATGAGAGTTCCTCCTAAGTTTCTCTAGGAAGAGGGTCACATGTTTCAGCTAGCTATCAAAAATGTCCACATGCGGGCTAATTCCATAGTGCCAAGTCACTGTGCATGGATGGGATACACCACCTCACCAAGGTTGAGGTCACCTATGATATGTTGTTTATGTTGGCCCCTTGGTCTTATACCCCTTATCACCCTTCCATGTTCACGGTGCGTATTTCGTTGAGTTGCCCCAAAAATACTTGATTCCCCTTGACGACCTTACTGAATTCTTCAACTTGTCAACCTTCAGCAGAGAAGAGAACCGTTAAGGTTCTCCATCATATTTTCATAACTTGTCCAACTCATGCAGATTGGCATTATGCAGAGCCGTAATAGGACCAATGCTCGCCACTCTATCTCCCACACCAAAACAGAAATAATTATCATCGCGATAGAAACTAACACATAAATAACCCATCTAATTCAACATTAGTGGGGTGTGTATGGCACCATAATGCCAATGTTCGCAGGTTTATCACCCCATCACGAATATATTTATAGAATTTAAAATAACATAATATAATTAAAACTTTGTATAACAATCTCTTTTTTAGCATTACATATTTTAATTTATTATTAATTTTATACTAAGAAACAAAATATTTAAATATAGAAAATGCCAATACTTTATTAATATAAAATTCAAATACAAGTTCTCTAACTTTATATTGATTTTAAATTACTACGCATCTAAATATTGCTTGCTATTCATTTTCTAATTAATTCTGAAATAATACAAATCCATACGGTAAATACCTTTACACATCTAAATATCCATGTGCTTCATACCTTTGGCCCATGCAAGTATACTAGCTGACCAAATTCGTATGAATTTTTGAGTAAACGACATTGAGTTACACGAGATTTAAGACGTTTCCTTAGAACAGCATCTATATTATGAATGGAATTACAAGATTCAAACCCTGCCAAATTAAAACACACACATTAAATGAGAAGATCGAATTCGTATTTTGTTTCTACGGATGTGAATCATTCATTTGAACACCAAAATAACGTATAATTTAGATATCTGTAACAATAAAAAAAATTAGTTGCCTGCCCAATTACTAACTTAACATTGTGCTTACCCAAATAGTCTGGAAGAATTTTTCCATCGGAGAATCTTCCAGTGGGATTGCCTCCCACGAAATTTGTTCCATAGGGAGGGGAATTGCTCTTGATTAGCGGGAATGTGGTTGTTGTTTCCGGGATCTCCGTCTCCGAAAAACAAAACTGCTCCAACATTCTGTGTCTCAGCGTTAGCAGTTTTCCCAATTGTACAGACCAAGAAAGCCTGAAACGCAAATGGCCACAGCGATAATTGAATTAATGCAGACATGGCGAAACTGTTCAAACAAATAATTTAACGCAGTCACATAACTCTGTCTGGCATGGAGGCCCTTAGGTTAGGGCTCAGCTATATCATGTGTGCCACGTCAAATCATGCGATGTGAGGAACGATGGAATCCACATGCAATGGATGCGTGGTCCTCCTGGATTCAATGTTAAAGATCCCATTGGCTATCACAAATTGAAGCTTACAACGACATAAAAATACATTGTCAGGCATTTCGCAATCTCGCTTAATATCCCTGTGAGGGTTATACCTAACTTCTAGAACATGGCCAGGATTGCACGCACATACATTTCGATTCTGAAATATTGGTGCCATCTTGAATCTTTTGCGTGGCTCTCTTGACTCCGTTCGTGAGAGATTTTGGTTAATCAGTTTGTTTTCTCCCAAGAAAATTATGGAAATTTGGATAAAATTCTAATAAAATCTGGTTGTGTTTTATTAAATTCAGATGATATGATGATGATGATGGTGGTTAATGTGCAGTGAGACCAATCTTTGGTCTATGGGACCTAAAGAAAAGAGTTATTTGGTTTGATTTTAAGATTTTATTCATATGCTCAAAACGCTTAGAGAGAAGCTTCCTCAGCTCACTATAATTTTGACATCTTAAAATCCTAGGAAAGTCACTATTGCAACAAAAATTATGAAATTGAGCTCTAATGTGGTTGTATGCGGGACACTCTAAGAGAAAGTGATTTTCATCCTCCATATTCATATTCTCCCAGAGATGGCAGATCCTTTCCATCCATGGTGTTTTAGGAACTGTCCAACAACCTGCTTCACTATGGAGCTCATGAGAGTTTGTTCTAATCTTGGCTATATTAATTTTCTTATTTGAGCTAGTTAAAACAGAGAGATACTTTTGATCTTCTAGGGTGGGGTTGATGACCTCCTTATAATATCTTAATTTTCTTTTAGCTGCTAGATCTTTCTCACACCACATTTTTTCTTTGAACATAGAAGCAACAAATTTTTTTATGTTATTAATGTTTTGCAAAGCAACATTCTCGTCGATCTCCCAATGGTTTACCCAGGCCCTCGTGTCTTTATACCAACCTCGTTTAAGCCTTAGGTGGTTTTGGCTAGAATTTAAAGCTAGCTTAGTAAGTGTGTGGTCTCCTATGCTATTGAGCTTGTGTTTGTACAACAGAAGCCTAGTCATAGCTAGGTTCTCGATAGGGGAAAGACCCACTTCTATAAGGAGAATATGATAGGGTGTATTGATTTTAATTTTAAGGTTATACGTTATAAAAAACGCTTCTAGATTTGCTCAATATTTCTCCAGGATTCTCTAGAGATGTTGCAACCCCAGACCTCACAACCATATAAGATAACAAGAGTAACTAAAGTTTGAAAGAGGAACTTCTTTCTATCCCACATTACGAGGTTTGTCGTTTTACAATTATTTTCAATACCAAAATAAGCATTCCACCCCCCATTAATCCTTTTCTGAATGCTATAGTTCCAGTTGAGCTCGTGATGAATATAAATTCCTAGGTACTTGTAAGAAGACACTTCCTCCAAGTTACTATTGTCATACATAAAATTAGCGTAAGTGTTTTTCTTGGATTTGATAATCATAACTTTTGTTTTGTGAGTGTTAACAAACATACCCATGGTAGAGCAGAAATCCTTAAGAAGTCTAAGTTGCTTATCAAGATCAGATGGGCACCTTGCGAGAAGAACAATATCATGAGCATAGAGAAGAAGGATGATGACTATCCCAGCTAAGATCATGCCAGCACATCCTCCTTCCTCTAAGCAACCTTCTAGCTTGTCGATGTAAATGCCAAATAGGGTAGGGGAGAGGGGGCAACCTTGTTTAACTCCGATATTACACTTAATATCTTTTGACCACACTTCATTGCTCTTTAACTTGGCAATTACATTCTCATATAACCTTGTAACAACCGCTCTTAGCTCGAAAGGAACATTTAGCTCTTCTAATCTATTCAATAGGTTGTTTCTAGGAATCGTATCGAAAGCCTTTCTAAAGTCCACAAAGCAACATAAGAGATTGGATTTATCATTTTGGCATTCCTCCACAATGACCTAAGCGTAACGAGGTGGTCTGTTGTTGAGTGCTGCCTTCTAAAACCCACTTGGCCCTTAGCCCGCTTACCTTCACTTTCAAGCCAAATGCTCAACTTCTTTTCCAAAATAATACCATATAACTTGACTAAGAGAGGGCTGATCATAATTGTCCGATAATTAGAGGGGTTATTTGTATCCCCACTTTTAAAAATAGGGATAATGAGGCTCTCAGTACAAGGTTTAGGGAACCCTTGCTTGATTGCTTGGTTGAAAAGCTTATGGATGTGGGGGATGAGGAGAGGACCTCCAATTTTTAAGATTTATGCCTGGTAACCTTCAATGTCTTTATCTTTCCCATTTGCCACGCGTTTAACCCCAAAAACATTGTCTTCTAATGAGAAAACTTATTTCATTGTGAGCAGGGTTTCAAAGTTATCCCTAGCATTTGGAGATTCATAAAGCTTTTTAAGATAGGAATTCGAGTCGTATAAAGAAATTTTATTATTATCTTTAGTTTTCCTAGTTAGAATCTGCCTCCATAATTTCTTAGGAGTCACCTTAGAGAGGTGTAAGAGATTCTCTTATCTTTTACGAATATATTGCCTTTTTTCCCTTTTAGTTAGGGCTTTGTAGATTTTTGTCTTGTCAATTTTTAGAGATTCATCAACAGCTTCCTTAATTGCTCTCCTCACACTTTTACAATCTTTGTCATACCATGGTTGGTTTTGCTATTTTTTTTGTTACATGAGACTTCCATTGAGAACTTGTTAACAGAGTATCGGAGGGTTGTAGTATAATTATGATAGAGGTCATCTATGTTGTCTATATTAGATACAGGAAGCAAATTAGTTTTTAATTCATTTAGAAAGAGATCGTTTTTATTTCTATCAAAGATTAAGTTCTTTTGACTATAAGGATTATCTTCTATGGGATCTCTATACATGACAAAATTGAGAGTTATGAGTAAAGGCCTATGATCAGAGTCAGGCTTGTGGTCATCTAAGATGTCAAAATTTATTATTTCGTTGTATAAAGGGGGATCGGAAATAACATAGTCTACCACATTGCTGTGAAGCCCATGGATGTAGGTCATCTAGCTAGAATTAGGCCACTTCTTTAGACCACTGCAAATTATGAGATCCTGAGCACTACAGAGCTTGACTAGCTCCGACCCAAACAAATAATGAACACTTTAAAAGTTTTTAACAGTGCTAATCCATTTTCACATTCAAAAGCATAATTCAAATTCTACTATTACTACAAGATTTCTTAAAAAAAATTAAAATTTTAACTTTCTTAAAAAAAATTCGAAATTTTAACATTTTTTTACCATCCCAACCATTGCTAACCTCCTTAAACAACTCCTAAATTTTATAGTTTACAAATTGGTATTTCAATTTTACTCATTGAAGTTTATTAAAAAGTTGTACAAAGGTTTTATATATAATATAATTAATTTGCAAAACTTCAAAAATTTCTTATCTTTTAACATTGTTAATTTTTTAGTGATTTAAATAAATTAGAATTGAACAAAGTTTCTTCAATATTTATATATTTTTTCGCTTGAAATAAGCTCTATTTATCACAAGTTTTGCCCACCTTGTTCTCCATGGCCAACTTAGGTTAAAACATCTTTATATAAATATATTTCTAAAAATTATGCACTTTTATATTTCTAAAACTTATGCACTAAAGAATCAAACTTCACAGCCTTAAATATTCGTACTTAAACAATGTATTCAAATCAGCTGGTGGTCAAGGAAGTTGGAATAACCTGCACTACACAGAGATTTTAGAACCAAAGACTTGGAATTAATCTTTTCATCCATTTTATTCTTTTGGGAACCGAACCGGAGACTTGGGAAAGAAGTTTTCATCCATTTTATTTTTATACTTTGTAGTAAAACACTTTATTTATACATTTATGTGATAATTTTTTTTAATTGTAATTTTATTTTAAATTATTATTATTAATTAAAAATATATATTGCATAAGTATATATACATTAAAATAATAAAATCATAATAAATAAAAAATTATAATTCAATAAAATTTAAACTTATATAAATATGAGATATTTTAATTAAATTAAAAAAAAAAAAAACAAATAATTACCATTCAAATAAATCTCAATATGTTATTTTGATTATTATTAAAAATAATTTTTAAATGAAAGATTTAATTTTGCTATTTAGTAATTATTAATAACGAAACTAAAATTTTAAATTTTTTAATTCGAAATATTCCATTAATTGATATATTCATTACAATCAGTAAAGTAAAATATAGCAAATTCAATAAAAACTACAATAGAAATTTCAATAAAAACTACTCTATAAAATCATTGAAATATGAGGAGGAATTTCTAATACATAAGCTTGTATTTTTGCGGGGCTGGAGGAACTGCACTTATGAGGCTGTTGCTTTATCAAAGTTCCTTAGGATTACTTAAATTTAAATTTAAGTGGAAATTAAAGTAGGTATGAATCATTATTCAATTTCAAAGTAAGATTTAAATATAAATGAAGATAATTTACGAGATTTGAATTAATTTTGAATATATATATATATACATATACACATAATTGGAATATGTAATTTCTATTTGTTTACGGTGTTGATTTTCTGTGCAAGGAGTTTGTTCCTATATCATAGGAAGTAGCTAAATCTAAATATTCTTAGTTTGGTGTGTAGTTGAGATATTCTTTCAACCACTTTATTGTGCGTCCAAGATAGTTTCCCTATCTTAAAACTATATATATATATATATATATATATATATATATAACCATTTTGATTAATATAATATATATAGTGTGCATTCATAGAATTTATCTTGATATCAAAGCCCGTATCGACCTGGACCTCGACCCCTCTTGGACTGAGGGAAATAAGACAATATCTCTGTATTGTTTTAGGGTTTGTGTGTCCATTCATTCTGACGAAGGTGTATTGGAGCGACAATTCTCTGGCTAGTGCAAAGAATCTTGACTGCTATGAATGAGTCTTCAAAGAGCAGCTAGAGATCGCAAATTCAAACGTGGATCTGTGTGTGGAGCCATCGGAAAGGGCAGGGCACTTTTAACTGCATTCAATGTTCAATAAATTCAATGCAGTGGAGTTGCACAATAGAAGACGAAGGCATGCCATGCCTGGAGCACAGTGTAGTGTCGATCTTGCCATCAAATGGGGTGAGCGATTGTTATGAGAGTCAAGGAAGTGTGATGTTGTTTGGTAGCAAATTTGTCTCCAAAATAAATGAATTAAGCTATTTTTCCATTTGGATAGTCTATAACCTAAAATTCAGATGTGTCCCGACAAACCTGACAGAGAATTGTTGCACAATATGACTTTTTGGTTTAATGAGATGTGTTTTCTATTGATTAGATGCATGCAGTGAAGTCAAAATTTTACACTTTGATCGGTTTGTAGATCTAAGGCAGAATTCGAGATCACGACATTTCCGTGTTCTGGTCTTACTTCTAGTGATTGCTTCGAGGCAGACATTGCTTCGAGGCCAAGATCCCTTAACATCACGGTGAGATTGATCGTGACTGTGATCATTTGGGATTAGAGATCGCGTAGTCGTAGTTAATTTTCTGGCACGTGGTGGACATCCTCAGATTTTGCTGGTCACGGGTTCGGCTTCAGTCCCGTTTGACAATCCTATGGAAAATCGGATAGGAGCTCCAATTCGTAGGGGTTTCATCAAGAACAATCATAAGTAGCGCAAAGAACCTGTCGCTATGATCTAACTCTTTATGCGGCGCTGGACTTCAATGTGCCATTACCCCAATAGGGTATGTAAGTGTTGCCCGTAAGCTAGCAGGAAGTTGATGAGTGGCCGCCATTTAAAAAAAAAAAAGATCGTGCTACAGCAAAATCAGACCCTGTGGTTCAAAATTGGAATGGGATCGTGCTACATTGATGAAACGAGTGGAGGATGATAGTTCCTTTGCAGCCAAAAAATGTTTTTTCCTACTATTACCATGAAGATGGATAGAAGAACGTATACGAAAGAAGTAAACAACGGGTTTGGATTATATATCTCTACGATATATCATATCACAATTTCTTTCTTGCTTGGTTCTTTGTGTTGAACGATCACAATGTTGTCAATCAATGCGATGAGATCCAGAACACCATCGCTAAAGGAGCAAACTCGTTTTTATTCACCGAGTACCGTTACATGGGAATTTTCATGGTCGGCTTTGCTGCCCTCATATTTTTTTTCCTTGGCTTAGTAGAAAAATTCAGTACAAAAAGTCAGCCTTGCATGTACAACAGCTAAATGATGTGCAAGCTAGCCCTCGCTAATGGCATTTGACATCTATCCTTTCTGGCTATCATGGGATGAAAATTGCAACGAAAGCCATGAAGTTCGTTGTTTTTGCTGGCGAGGACGATAGCAATGGCAAACACTGCAGGACTCGTGGAAGAGCGACTGGTTTTTTCAAGGTGCAGTAAAGGCATGCATGTTGTTGGCATTTTGTTTTGGTTTCAATTTTTTTAATTGCTCGTTGGAACGAATCGGTGGTGGCTTCACCTTCATGCTCGATTTGAATAAGGATATTTCAGGTTGGAAGATTTGTTGTTTTCTAGTGCAATGGGCAGCTGAATGAGCAGAGTGCCAAGATCGTGCCTTTTATGAGATAAAAGCCCTGCCATTTATATGTCGTGACCAGATCCATATATGTTGCAAAGGTCACCTAGTGCCAGTGCTGGTTACATTGGTTACTGGTGTTGTGAACGTGGTCTGGCGTAGAGAAGAGGCAGATAGATTGTTGGGTCTTCTGCAGGTGTCAGAAGAGGTACGGGAGAACATGGAGTTGTTGGGAGGCTTCCAGCTTCTTGTGTTTGGGATCAGCCTGGTTGAAGGTTGTGCAGATTATTTTTCCTATTGGTGCAACCGCATTGTGTAGCACGTGAAGGAGTTTGAGGGCACTATTTCGAGTGAAAAAGTTAATGGGTTGGTTGGATTATATGATTCTCTTCTTTATATTTCTATTTATAACTAACTGATATAAATTTAGTTTTTTGTTTTAAAGCACGGTTGTTTGTACACGCTTGGGTAAATGATATTTTTATGGTGAAAGTATGATGCAGGAGCATTAGGCTCAGAAAATCCTTTGTATTTTAATAGACATAGGGATCTAGTGTTTTCAAGGAAGATTGGTTCATTAATGTAATTATTAATGTTTTGAGTGATTTAGAATAGGAATTAATTAAATATTGAGAGGAATTTTGTAAATGTTCCCGAATGATTGGAGAACATGAGAGAATTAGGATAGTTGAGATTTCATAGTGATTGAGAGATTTATGAATTAATTGTAAATCTTAAGTTAGAATTAGTTTCATGATTTTATGAGATTAGAGAGGATCCTTAGTGATAAATTACAAATTTTAGGACTAAGAGGATTTTGAGGAATTTGTTGAGAAGATAGAGGATCTGGAACTAGAATTTGTTTCAGAATCATTTGTATAAATTGTAAAGCCTCAAAGGAAAAAGAGGACAATAAAGAGTAGGAAAGGGTAGAGTGAGAGATTCAATTTTTAGGCAAACAGGGGTTTGTTGTTGTAAGCCTATGGGCAAATTTGACAGGAAGGCCACTGATTAAAATATCAGGTCAGAGAAGAAGTAATTTTTGTAATTGTTTGGTTATATATATATATAGAAAGAAAATTCAATTCTAAAATGAGTGATTATGTGTGCATTGATTGATTGAAGATTATGTGTGAGAAATGCTCAGATTTTATGAACAGGTGTGTGATAAAACTTTGCAATAAGGGTTTGAAATGGTGGTTTTGTATACCATTGAAAATTTTGATGGAAATACCGAGATAGGGTTATAATTATGAATTGAGCCGAAGTGCATAAAAGGTTTGTATACACATCTGAGAAGATGTATGAGTTGACGTGTGTTAAATTTAGTTATTGATCACTGAAAGGATCGATGACAAGGAAGAGAAACTGAATTTTCAATTCAGCATTTGGATAAATTAGACCATATGTATCAGAAGTACATCCGATCGAACTGTGAATCCGGATCAGGATTGGAACAAAGGTTTAATTGCAATTGCTATTTAATAGAGAAGAAATTTCTGATTGTTTACATCACATTGACATGTTGTTTTGAAACTCCATATTCCAACATGGAACTGGAGCGAAGGAACAACAGAAACAAAGATCAAAAGTTTGGAGCTGGAAGTTAATGGTGAAGTGGAGTGGTGAAATAGTTAGTAGCCTGAATGTGGAATGGTAATTCAAAGACCAATGAAATCATGAAGATGGTTTCCGCATAGAAGAGGAACAGAGGAGTGGTTTTGGAAACCACCAAAGGAGTTTTCGCACAACCTTTAAATGATAAGTGGTGAACCTGAATGAACCTGTCGAAAGAAGAAACTATAATTAATGCCACAATGGACTAGAGAAAGCGGAATTTCAAAGTAGATGAATTGTATTTGTGTGGAGTTATAATGGAACCAGAAGTTTGGAAAGCATAAGTGAGAGGAACCTTCGTCAACGGAGTGTGGAACCATGAATAAATAGTAAATATGGAACAATGAAGATGATTTCAAAAATGAGAAAATGGGTTTTCGTGTAGCTTTAGAGGGTTAAGTGGTAAACCTTTAAATGGACACGATAGTGCTTAAGAGAGAGACACGTAGCAGTGGAAAACCACTCATTTCGCTTGAGTTTGAAACATTAAAAGCTGTGCATCTTTGTTATGTGATAGTCTTCAGATTGGGAGACGGAGTGCGATGGTCGTTCAATGACAAAGTGTTGATGCAGACTCGTCGAACTACAAGAATTGAATAGTCAACGGGATGGACTGACGTGTCTAATCGTCAGTGTAAAGGCACGTCGAAATAAAGTTGTGGGCCCATAAATATTTTTATGGTTTATTTGGGGTTTAAATCATAGAGTTGAAAATCATAAGTGGATATGATATTATGCTAGTGCTTGGGTATTTTAACCTAAGTCGATTTTGTATAGTCGGAATTTAAATGAACGAGTTTGTAATTATGGTTTATAACCACAATATCATGAAAAGGGACAACTTCCACATATGAAGTTATTATTGTTGGGTTTTATAAGCATGGGTTAAAAAGTGAGGAAATCTTCTTTTAAAGATTTAATAAGAAGCTTCTGTGTTAGATTATTGGAATATATGCATGTGGGTATGAATTTTTAAATTTTATATGCATATTGTGGGTGTGGCAGCCTTTGGCTGTGTCATTTTGGTATCAGAGCAGGAAATAGCTCTTTTGAAGGTTCAAGTTTTTTTTAATTAAATTGGAATTAGAATGAATGCATGTGTGATGGAGAAAATAAAAAGAGATCAGATTTTGAGTCTGATAGATTGCAACACATAGAGATACAGTGCAGATGAGAGGTAAAACAAGATCACACAGAGATCTTGAAGGTGAGTTGATAAGTGTTATTTTAACTTTGATTTGAAGATTACGTTTGCAGAATTCAAGTTTCAAGAAGTTGAAGAAAATCTCAGTAAAAGAAGATCACAACTTTAAGACCAGTGATAAACGAAACTGGTAAGAGTTTCTGAATAAAGTATGGAACAAAACCTTGAATAATTCCAACAGAGGTTGGATAAAATGGACAATTGTGTTCTTAAAAGGTGCATATGATTTGAAGCTTAGAAGGAGCAAAAATGAATGCTCAAGAGGTTCCAGAAGATAGAGAACCAGTGCTTGCCAAAAGACCAAATCCAGAGAAAAGGATTGGTGAGGTAAGTTGTAACAAGGAGGACTTGTTATTGCAGAGGCTTTAGTACAACTCATGATGAATGAGTGAGGAACTCCTGAAGATAGAAATGGAGAAGAATATGACTACTGATAGTCATTGAAGAGATAGCAGAGGTTTTGAAAGAGACCACAACATAAAAAAGGAGAAAGAAGATGCCAAGGCAAATGGCATATGGAAGTAGTTGACTGATGAAGAATATGACAAAGAGTTAGCTGAGATAAGAGAACAATTTAATAAATTGAAAATAATGATAGAATAAAACTAGAGATATGGTTGGATCATGTAGAAGAAAGTAAAGTGGCAGAGGCTACAATAGAAGAGAGAACAGCAAATGAATATGCAATTAGTAGAAGAGCTAAGAAAGCTTGAACATATGATGAGTGTGCAATTGAGATGTGAAGAACTCAGAGAAGCTAAGTTGAAAATGGAAGTTTCCAGTTGTGAAGCAGAACATAGTGAAGCTATAGGTGAAAATGAAGAATGGAGATCTATGAAAGATCTTGTAAATTATTGTGAGAATTCAAGACAACAAGAAATTTCCCTTGCTGAAGAGGGAATTATGGATGATTTCCTAAACTATTGGACAAGTTCATATCAGCCGGATGATGTAAAGGCTTGTATTTTTTAATCTAATAATTGTGATGTGATTACAGGTTTTGCAGAGGATGAGAAATCTTTTGAAGCTGTCAAAAGTATGAAAGAGTTTATTTCAACAGATAAATACTCTGAGTTAAATAATGATGAAGAATGTCTCTTGAATGAGGGAAGCAGTGATGCATTTATATTTAAAGCTGTTACAACACAGGAAGAATTTCTTGTAGAATAAGGAGAAGAGATTCAGTCTAAAGAACTGATATGTGAAGCAACAATTGAAACTGTTGAACCTTGTAATTTTCAAACTAGAAATTTATGTATAAATGCAGGAATTGTCAGTGATGATGAAGTAGTTAAGGAATGCCAAAAAGAAATTGCATTGTTAGAATATTTGCTGGAAAACTCAGAGTATGACAAAGAGATTGCAGAAGAAAGAGTTCACTACAGTAGACAAGAACATAGAGACATCATGGAAGCAGATGATGTGGAAGAAAGACTTGTTGACGGTCTAGAGAGTTCTTTAGAGAATTCTTTAAGGAGAATGAATCAGCATACTGATGTGCTGATAAAGGAGGAAAAATAAAAGCAACATACTAAAATGTTGCCAGAGGAAAGAAAGGCACCGAGGCCTTATGGTTTTTATTTTAATAATTGTTTTGTGAATGCAGGTTTTGTTGCAGATGTTGGAGAAAATTTGACACAGTTGGGCCATCAAGAAAAGGAGAAGGAAGAAATTTTTTTGGAAGTCTTTAATCCATGGAATAAAGAAATTAAATTACTAGAAATTATGTTGAAGAATCAGGATTCAATGTAGGAAGAGAAAGAGCTTGAAGAAGTGTAGAATGTGAAGGTGCAAGAATTAGAGGGCATCAACAACAAACTAAAACAAAGAGATGAAGATAGCAGTAAAGGGCATACTATGTACCAGTCCAATGTATTGTTGAAGAAAAGAGACAAACAAATTGTCATAAGTGACAATCTAGAAGAAGTTAGTAATTGTAGAAAACAATAGGGTGAGGATGATAGGGTGGCAGTAAGAATAAAAGTTCAGCAATTAAGGAGTGAAGGTAATCAGCAGACAGAAGATTTATTGGACAGAGAAATTGAACTGATAAGAAGGATAATGATGAAAGTGAGGAAGACATTAGCAAGAAAGAAAAGAAGAAGCAACATAAAAATGAAGACAGAAACAGAGTGTGAAAGTACAGCCAGTGGAGCAAAGCAGCATAAAGTGTAGTGACATGGAGAAAAGCAACAAACAATAGCAAAAATAGATGAAAAATTACAGAACAAGGTATGGGATCTAGGAAGACAAAGATTAAAAGCACATGATCAGGAGATCATGATTATTTTTAACCTTGGAAGTCTGATGCAGGAGCATTAGGCTCAGAAAATCCTTTGTATTTTAATAGACATAGGGATCTAGTGTTTTCAAAGAAGATTGGTTCATTAATGTAATTATTAATGTTTTGAGTGATTTAGAATAAGAATTAATTAAATATTGAGAGGAATTTTGTAAATTTCCCGAATTATTGGAGAACATGAGAGAATTAGGATAGTTTAGATTTCATAGGGATTGAGAGATTTATGAATTAATTGTAAATCTTAAGTTAGAATTAGTTTCATGATTTTATGGGATTAGAGAGGATCCTTAGGGAGAAAGGATAAATTTTAGCACTGAGAATATTTTGAGGAATTTGTTGAGAAGATAGAGGATCTGGAACCAGAATTTGTTTCAGAATAATTTGTATAAATTGTAAAGCCTCAAAGGAAAAAGAGGACAGTAGAGAGTAGAGAGTAGTAAAGGGTAGAGCGAGAGATTCAGGTTTTAGGCAAACAGGGGTTTGTTGTTGTAAGCCTACGGGAAAATTTGACAGGATGGCAACTGATTAGAATATCAGGTCAGAGAAGAAGTGATTTTTGTAATTGTTTGGTTATATATATACAGAGAAAATTCAATTCTAAAATGAGTGATTATGTGGGCATTGATTGATTGAAGATTATGTGTGAGAAATGCTTAGAGTTTATGAACAGGGATGTGATAAAACTCTGCAATAAGGGTTTGAAATGGTGGTTCTGTATACCATTGAAAAGTTTGATGGAAATACCGAGATAGGGTTATAATTATGAATTGAGCCGAAGTGCATAAAAGATTTGTATACACATCTGAGAAGACGTATGAGTTGATGTGTGTTAAATTTAGTTATCGATCACTGAAAGGATTGATGACACAGAAGAGAAACTGAATCTTCAATTCAACATTTGGATACATTGGACCATATGTATCAGAAGTACATCCAATCGAACAGTGAATTCGGATCAGGACTAGAACAAATGTTTAATTGCAATTGATATTTAATAGAGAAGAAATTTCTGATTGTTTACATCACATTGACATGTTGTTTTGAAACCCCGTATTCCAGCATGGAACTGGAGCGAAGGAATAGTAGAAACAAAGATCAGAAGTTTGGAACTGGAAGTTAATGCTGAAGTGGAGCGGTGAAATAGTGAGTAGCCTGAATGTGGAATGGTAAGTCAAATACCAATGAAATCGTGAAGATTGCTTCCGCATAGAAGAGGAACAGAGGAGTGGTTTTGGAAACCACCAAAGGAGTTTTCTCACAACCTTTTAATGATAAGTGGTGAACCTGAATGAACCTGTTGAAATAAGAAACTATAATTAATGGCACAGTGTACTAGAGAAAGTGGAATTTCAAAGTAGATGAATTGTATTTGTGCGGAGTTATAATGGAACTAGAAGTTTGGAAAGCATAAGCGAGAGGAACCTTGGTCAACGGAGTGTGGAACCATGAATCAATAGCAAATATGGAACAGTGAAGATGATTTCAAAAACCAACAAATGGGTTTTCGCACAGCTTTAGAGGGGTAAGTGGTAAACATTTAAATGGATGCGATAGTGCTAAGAGAGCGGCATGTAGCAGTGGAAAACCACTCATTTTTCGTGAGTTTGAAACATTAAAAGGTGTGAATCTTTGTTATGCAATAGTCGTCGGATTGGGAGACGGAGTGCGATGACCGTCCGATGATGAAGGGTTGATGCAAACTAGTCGAACTACAAGAATTGAATAGTCAATGGGATGGAATGACGTGTATGATCGTTAGTGTAAAGGCAAGTTGAAATAAAGTTGTGGGCTCGTAAATATTTATATGGTTTATTTTGAGTTAAAATCATAGAGTTGAAAATCATAAGCGGATATGATAGTATGCTAGCGCTTGGGTATTTTAACCTAAGTCGATTTTGTATAGTCGGAATTTAAATGAACGAGTTTGTAATTATGGTTTATAACCACAATATCATGAAAAGGGACAACTTCCACATATGAAGTTATTATTGTTGGGTTTTATAAGCATGGGTTAAAAAGTGAGGAAATATTCTTTTAAAGATTTAATAAGAACCTTCCGCGTCAGATTATTGGATTATATGCATGTGGGTATGCATTTTTAAATTTTATATGCATATTGTGGGTGTGGCAGCCTTTGGCTGCGTCAAAGTATTTGGAATTAAAATCAATATACATATTGATATTAGCCATCTCAATATGAAGTTATTTTCTTAGAATTGGATACTCTAACAAATGACAGATGAAACGTGAAGTTCCAAGTTTTAATTGACAAAGACAAAGATGCCCAAGATGTGAGAAATGAAAAGAGGAGGTAAAGAAGGAGAAAAAATTGTTATGATGGACATCAATCGAGTTTGCATGAGTTTTTTTTTTTTGTGAGTTTGTGGAATAGACTCTTGATGACGAGTCACAGAGTTGAACGGTAAGCAAGTCTAGGATGGTTTTGTAGTGGTAATTGTATGTACCTGGTAACTCCAAGAGTTGGAGTGTGTAAGGTAATCCTTGTAAAGGCATATGTATCCTCGTGAAGTCCGTGGTTATCTGAAAACCACTTTGTAATTACCATTTTGTAATTTAGGTTTATGGTCAGCTGGAAACCATCTTTTGTCACTTTGAAGTGATGGTTTGTGGTGAACCAGAAACCACATGAGAGCCCTAGTGGCTACAGATCCTTCACGGTTATAGAGCCTTTGTGGTTACAGTGCCCCCGCTACAAGGAAAAGACCCTCTAGCAGAGGTTATAAAGGAGGTTTTTAGTGTAATAAAATTGGCCAAAATTGTCAAAAAAACATTTGCTACAACATCCGTTTAGGGTTACAGAGGTTTTGGCACAGCTTTTAACAGAAATTCAACAAAACTAAAAAAAATGGGTGGCCAGAGGTTATTACAAATGTTTTTTCATCGGTGCACTACTCGGGCTTTAACGCATAGGTGCGTAGACTTATAGAAACACACCGGTGCGCAATTTCACACAAATGCACTGAGATTTATAATTGGTATCGGTATTCGTGCGGTGCCCATAGGTCGTACAAATGCACTGGTGTGTATAGACACATAAATGCACTAGTGCGCAGTATCACACAAACACACCGACATTTATAATTGGTTTCGGTATTCGTGCGGTGACCATAGGTCGTACAAATGCACCAGTGTGTATAGACACAAACATAGCGGTGCGCAGTATCACACAAACACACCGAGATTTATAATTGGTATCGGTATTTGTGTGGCGCTCAGAGGTTGTAGAAATGCACCGGTGCGCTTCAGAATACAAACGCACCAGTGTACAGTAACTGACATGTAGTGGTGTGCTTCAGAATACAAACGCACCGGTGTACAGTAACTGACACACACTAGTTTTCATTTTTTATCATTTATAAACATCGACCTATGACAGTGCAATTATTGTGATTTTTAAAAATTCATTATTCATCAAAATTCGACACATATATATCTTATAACAACATTCATATGAATTAAATTTTTATTAGTGCATTTGAATGTGATGTTTGGATTAATTTGTTATATCATATCATCAAATTTCACATCTCTTCATTTTAATATTTAATGATCCATAAATTTAATCAGTGGTGTTATATTTCACAGCGACAATGGAGAATGCAATAGAATAAATTAAAACATATTTTATTATATATATATATATATATGAAATCAGACATTTTGTTTAATGTAATGGACATAGTGTCCCAATTGAAAGACAAAGGGATAACAATAACTGTCCCATTTTGTATGACAAAGACTGTCTTATATATATATATATATATATATATATATATATATATATATATATATATATATATATATATAAAACAGTCTTTGTCACTTTAAAATAAGGACATATATATATATATATATATATATATATATATATATAAGACAGTCTTTGTCATACAAAATGGGACAGTTATTGTTATCCCTTTGTCTTTCAATTGGGACACTATGTCCATTACATTAAACAAAATGTCTGATTTCACAGGATAATATTTCAAAAAACAAAATGCCTTGCTTTGATATCCAAACATAGTAATCATCATTCTTTGCTTGAACTTTTGTCACTATTAGAGCTACTTCCATGACTTGGGTTATTTTCAGGAATTTTTTTTTCAGGGTGTTGATTGTTTTCTTCTTCTTCACCTTCCATCTAGAAACATAAAAATAAATTGTAATGAGTGTATATACATTGGTGAGAAGAATGAAAATTGTAATATTAAATAATATACATCAATGTAAATCGAAAAGAAATGACGTACTATTGTAACAATTGACTCATAAACTATACACATTCTTTCAAAACGATGTAACATGCCATCTTTCAAGATTTCATCTATTGGCGCAGTTCCATACTTTGTTTCCTACAAGTTTTATACCCCATAACAATTCATATATTTAATATAAAATATTTTTTTGTTCTATTATTTATAGACGGAGATAATTAAAACAAGATCGATAGATGCTTACAAACTCCACAATTAAGTTCTGATATGCCAACATATACTCACAACCCATATTTAATCCAATTTCAATCAATTCCTCTAATGGTTCTTCTTTTTATGTTAGCACCTATTTGAAGATATTCAATGATGATTTTTGTAAAACAACTTAAAAAATACAAAAATTAAATCTAGTTAATTTCTTATAAGGAAGTAACAATTACTCACAAACTTAGATATCAACCATTTTCTTCCATGTCGTCCTGCTTTATGTGCTTAATGGGTTCCATTTTCTTTTCTTTTCTGCAAGAAAATACTTGAAAATTAATATTTAATGCTAAATTGTTTATTTATTGTACCTAATGATTGAAAAATTCAATGATTACATATTACATTTGAAGCACGTTGTTGTTGAGATGGCTCCTTTTGCAATGCAATTTTTTCCATTTCTTTGACCATCTCCTTGTACACCTTTTTGGACATTCTTACTGGCATATTTCTTATATCATCTCGTTCATCTTTTGAGATTTTCATAATATTCCTGAAAATATAACATGACAATAAAATATTTAATTTTTATATTGATATATCAAAAGTAAATATAACAAAAGTGATATTTATAAATAATTCTAGACAAACATTTAAATGAATATTAATTTTTCATTCCTTCTTTTTTTTGTGTTTTTTTGTTATTAAAAGTTTGACATGTCTAATTGATCAATTCCCTGGAAGCTCTTCCTATAGTTTAGATGAAATTTGGTTCTTGGAATCATTAGATTGGTTTTTTTATTGTAAGTGGAAATAATGTCTATACATTCGTTCCACTAGATCCCTCAAACTTTTTAAAAAGATTTTCCCCTTTTCGTTAACCTCCAGCACCGCTCCAGATGAGCTAAGGAGCAATTCATTTTCATTTACATGTCCTATTTTTTTCTTTTCTTAGAACAACGTTCTTTTTCTCAATTGTTGGTCCCTGTAGAATATTAAACAAATGTGAGCCACATGTTATCTAATAATTTTGATTATATTATTAATGAAAATTAAAAAAAGAAACTCATATTGGATTGATAGTATTTTTTCATTCACCTGAATTATCCTTTTGCAATTTTTCCATCGATATTTTACGCTCTTCTGGTCGTAGATCAGAAATAATGTTATTGAGTTTCATAATTTTGTTGCTCTGCATGATACACAGTAAACAATACATATTATTTAAACTTACATATAGTTCAAAAATAATATTTTTTGTAAAGAATTTATGAAGAACTTGTCTTTTTTTCTTTTCTTGATGTGTTGTCAGTATTTTTGTTACTTGATCTCTTGTCAGTCATTTCTTTATCAATCTCAAACCTGTACCATATCATTCATTAATATATTTATAAATAAATTGTCAATTTTTCAGGTAAAAGAAAAAATCCCAAGAAATCGATGCGCCATTCATGGTGTACGTACAGACGCTGGTGCGTGGGGGTCTTATAAACACACCACACAAATAGTATAATAGACCGTATAGTGCTCTATGTCAACAAGGAGCACCGGTGTGTTACATGTCAACCACCGCACCAATTAACATAGATAAAATAATAAAAATCGTCGAGTTTTAGTTTTTGTAGCATAAACTGGTGCCATATTTTACATATGGCGCACTGATAAAAAAAAATTGTTTTATAATTTTTTATCACAGTACTTTCGCGGTGCGCTTGTACAATACAGAGCATCAGTATGCTAGGTTATGTTGGGCGCACCGATGAAAAAAAAAAAATTAATTCACGCAAGGGCCGACATGGATTGGGATCCGACTATGCAAATTGTCTCGTCAATTGGATGTCCTAGGTCTATATTGAGTAATACAAACCCTATAAATCTAAATTGAAAAGCCCTAATTCTGAAATCACAAAAAGAGGGAGAAGAAAGGGCAGAAACAAAAAGAATATAGGGTTTGTTTCTAAAATGGATTTTTTTTTTTTTTTTTTTTTTTGTGGAACAGAACGTTCGTGATGCGCCATAATGAAATAGTGCACCGACGGCATATTTTACATATGGAGCACTGAGAAATATATATATATATATATATATATATATATATATATCACAGTACTTCACGGTGCGCTAGGATAATAGAGCGCACTGGTGCACTAGGTTACGCAGGGCGCACTAATGAATTTTTTTTTTTTTTTTTTAAATTTACGCAAGGGCCGACATGGATTGAGATCTGACTATGCAAGTCGTCTCGTGGGTTGGATGTCTTAGGCTTATATTTAGCAATAAAAACCCTAATTCTGAAATCACAGAAAGAGGGAGAAGAAATGGCAGAAACAAAAAGAATGTAGGGTTTGTTTCTAAAATGGATTTTTTTTTGTGCGAAACAGTACGTATGCGGTGCGCCATAATGAAATAGCGCACCGGTGCCATATTTTACATATGGAGCATTGATAAAAAAATATTTGTTTTTGTAATTTCTTATCACAGTACTTTCGCGTTGCGCTGGTATAATACAGTGCACCGGTGCGTTAGGTTACGTCAGGTGCACCGAGGAAAAAAAATATGTTTTTTTTTTTTTAAATTCACGTAAGGGCCGACATGGATTGGGATCCGACTATGCAACTCGTCCCGTGGGTTGGATATCTTACACCTATATTTAGCAATACAAAACCTATAAATCTAAATTGAAAAGCCCTAATTCTGAAATCACAGAAAGAGGGAGAAGAAAGGGAAAAAACAAAAAGAATCTAGGGTTTGTTTCTAAAAATGGATTTTTTGTTTTTATTTTGTTTCTGAAAACTGTAGAAAAAGGAAAAAAAAACAATAAAATTTGATTTTGTTCTTTTATTGCATTAAAAAAAAACTGCAGAATAAGTAAGAAAAACAATAAACTTTGATTTTTGTCTTTTACTGCATAAAAAAAAAAAAAACAGAAAAAGTAAAAAAAAAAATATAAATTTTATTCACGAGATCATTTGAAATTCTATGCTACATGGTTTGAATCATGATATTTTTGGAATTCTGATTGTTTGAATACTTCTGTTCGAATGTATTTCCCTGCTCCACAGTCCTCTCATGCTCTGTTTGCTCCAGGTATGTCTCCCGCAAATCTATGGCTAAAATGTTTTTTCAAAAATAGTGAAATAATGAAAATCTTTTTGTATTTAAAGAAATGTTTTATGAAATTAGATTTTCAAAAATATTTTGCCGCTCATTTTTCAATTTACCGCTCTTTTTTCACTTAAAGAAAATAGAGCTGCGCTTTTTTTATTTGTGTTTATTCGTCATCGATGCGTCTCTTAATCGAACCGTACCAGTGCGTCTATTTATAAAATGGCACCGATGCGCATTACCAAAAACGCATTGGTGTAGTGATCTATATATTAGGCATTGAAATCACTTTTAGCTGTGTGCACCAAAATTTATTGTTGTTTTACTCAAATGCGGGGAGAAAATATCATAATTATATTGAATGGACAATTCTTCAAAATCCAGCTCGTTCCATAATATTTCTAAAATTCCATCATGGAGTTCTCCCTATCCATCTAGAGACGTAATATTTACTTCATATTTTATTTATATTTTCACTATCTAATTGAATTTATGTTTTTTATCCATGCAGTCAATCATGCACAGCTTAATTAAATTTATAATGTATAGAAATTTGCAGGTTCATGCAGATTTAGCATTGAGTTTAGATGCACAAAATATTCAAACTGCTCCAAAATGTCAGAAGTTCTTATCAGGAGCAACATACTACAAGGCACACTTGGTAGATGAAAATGGAAAGCCATTTCACCTTTCCAATTGTAACAATATTGCATCTTCTAGCCATAATCTCGGGACAATGATGGTAATAATTATAATTGTTTGGTATATATATTGATTAATATGCAATTATTTCAATGTCAAACCAATTTATAATCATGCAATATTTTCAACGTGGTTACTAATTGATATCATATATTTTGTACTAATCATGTTCAAATATATATTTTTTTAATTATTAGGATTCTAGTGATAATGAACGACCTACCTACCATCTTCCGTTTCACCCCACGACAATGTCAAATCGAAATAAGACTGAATTAAGAGAAAAAATCGAAGAGGAACGATACCAAGAATGGTTGAATCAACCTTCGATTCAATTCATGCTACGTCCAGATTCACCAATTAGGAATGACTACAGCAACAATAGTTCTTCATAAGCTGGTAATGGAGGCAATCAAATAGAGGTTGGTATGGATGATTACTTAAGGGATACGACTGCCATGGAGACAATGTTGTTATATGCATTCCAAAACAATGATCAGCTATGGGATGATGCTCATATCGCTAACACCTTTTTTTAAAGCCTTAAATTTTCTTCCACCACCCCTCTCTTTGGACTTGGCGGTCAGTCAAAGTCTACCTAGTTGGGTTCAACGATGTTACTGTACAACTTGAAAGAAAACTTTGGCTTGTCGAATGCATGTTTCTCATAACTTTTAAGGTAAGTTACCATAAAGTACTCCCTTATATAAATTTGAAATATAGTTTGTACACTGCAATGAATATTACAAATGGTAAATTTTATGAATGTAATAATTATATCGACATTAATGTACATTTATTAATATATTTTCGATGATCACCAACTACAAGTTATTCAAATATAAGGTTCTTCTGAGTGATAATGTCTTTCCCGGTAGCTGCGAATAGGCAAATAAATTGTTTAAATGTTGGGTGTTGAGTACATATCATATCATGCATGTCCAAATGATTGTATTCTATATAGAGGAGAATATGCAAACGAAGAGATGTGTCCAAAATGTGGGCATGACAGGTATGATAAATAAAAAAAGAAGGGTAAATCATGCATTGATCTTCCTTTTAAGATATTAAGGAACATGTCTATAATCCCAAGGATTCAAAGGCTCTTTCATTGCAAAGAATTAGCTATGTTTTAGGGATGGCATGCCTCACAGAAAAGTGAGTTTGGAGTTATGCGAATCCTAACTGATTCAATAGCCATGAAGCATATAGAGGATACATGGCCCGAAAAATTCAAGGATGAAGTACGAAGTCTACGACTCAGCATAGCCATGGATGGTGTCAACCCATATTCCCTCCAGAACACCAACTATTATGTTTGGCTTGTAGTATTGATCAATAACAATATCCCCCCATGGTTTTCCGTGAAGAATGAACATCTTATGTTGGGTCATAGTCCCTGGTAGAAAACAAGTGAAGATTGTGGATGTCTGCTTACAACCACTGGTAGATGAATTGAAGGAATTATGGGATGGGATAAATGTATACGATGTATCAAGACCCATCACAATAGAGAGGAGTTGTATGTTGTATGGCATATGTGCTTACACCACACATGATTATATAGGCTTAGGAGTTTTCTCTGGTAAATTACATGTTTAATTTATTGATTTGTTTATATACGTAACAATATTCTTTCACATAGTAGTTATTTAATTCGTTGTAATATTTGTTTTGATCTTCATGATATTATTTAACGTGCCATGCATATTAATTAATGTATATAAATATAATCGCGCAGGTCTTGTAATAAAAGGGTATTTTGGATGTAAATGTTGTGGACCTTCTCTGAAATCTATATGGTCCAAGGACCTACGAAAGCCAGTGTATGATTGCTCCAAGGTATTCCTACCAAAAGAACACCCTTACAGAAGAGCATCATACACTTTCAATGGTAAACGAGAGAGAACCTAAAGGCCTCCAATAATGACACCAGCAGAATGGCTTAGAGCATATGAGAGAGAGAAGGAGAAGGAGTTCATAGAAATGTTCTATTCAAATGGGGAGCCTATGTTTGATGATCCAGATTTCTTCGACATCTATGTTGACAAATTGCCCATTGGGATGAAAAGGAAATCTATCTTCATAACCTCCCATATTGGGAGCATATTAAGGTTACCCACTTATTAGATCCCATGCATATATTTTAAAATGTTTCATCTTCTTTATGGAGGAAAATATCATTGAAACAAAGTGACATATTGGCTATTAGGAAAGATATTGTTACTTCAAAAACTAAAAAGAAACATTGGCCAAGACGATTAGAAAGTACGGGATCAGAGGCAGGTGATGGTCCCTCTAATTCGTGGTTTTTCAAAGAAGGTGATGTCCCATGGGTTTTAAAAAAATATGATATTTCTTTGGCAAAGGAAGTTATAATGGGTGTGAGGGTGCCAACTTCATATGGTTCTTCACTACGACGCTGCTTCACCGTGGATGACCATTTGTCAGGGTTGAAATCACATGACCATTTGAATCTTCTAAGAGTACATATAATGTCAAAAGCATGATTTTATTATTTGTTGTATTAATAAATTTTATGCCATGCGGGGTCGATCATAAAACATAACTAATTTTGTATATTCATTAGGGGAATTTTGAGGTCTAAAATGGGCCTCCTAAGGAAACAATAAAATAATGGCTAAACCAATAAAATAATATTTATCAATTTGCAATTCACTTTTTGCACTACAATCCATATAACCATAGTTAAATTCAATTAAAGTTGTACCAAAATAAAATTAATAAAAAAATTGTATTGATGTGACTATAAATAAGAATGAAATTTTTAATAAAAAATCGTTATCATTGCACAACTAATGCATTTGTCCTTTATACTTAAACAACTTAAAATAACATATAAATATAAGTTTATAAATTCTTAATTATATTATATGCTATTAATTACAATTTATATTATTTAAATTGTATAATAACATGTAATTAATATACTATATAAAAATAATATAATATAATATAATAAAAGTATAGGGATATGCATTGTTTATTTCAAGAAATATGAAATGAGAATAATATATTTGTATTCAAAAAGTGTGAAATGACATTTATTATGAGTACTTTACTTTGACTTTAAAAGTACTTAGAGCACTACCATGGTTAACCATGAGTTTTTATCCACCATTGAGAATGTGACAAGTAAGTACCTTTAACTCAAGCAATGCCACCTCAACCATTAGGGATGATGTCATCCCCTAAAATGTGATTGGCTCCCATAAAGTGAATTTTGATTGTACATTTTCCATAGGAGGCCCATTTTAGACCTCAAAATTCCCCTAATGATTGCACGTGTTTATAACTTTGCAGTGTCATTATCCTTTGTTCGTGCATGGATGTGTGCATGAATTCCCTCAAGACGTAGGACATTCCATATCTAAATTATCTGTAATTGTACGTTGGATAATGTCAAAGGATATTCATGTGGCTAGCATTCCACATGGCGTCAAGAGAGAGTTGAGATTGTTTGTATGTTTGAGAAGGAACTGCTGACGAGTTTCATGGACTTACAGGTTCATCTTTTAATCCACCTAGTAGATGAGGTTGAATTAGTTGGGGTTGTTTCTTGTCATTGGATGTTCTTCTTAAAAAGGTACGTGAAGAAATTGAAAGGTTTTGTTTGACAAAGGGAAAAACCCGAGGGGTCTATGGTAGAGGGGTACATATCGTATGATTCTTTCTATTATGCCAATGAGTACATCAAGCATATCGAAAACAGACCAGGTGTTGTTATTTGGGACAATGAAAGGGATGAAGACAAAAGAGAAGGAGAGTTGCTCCAAACAAGTGGAAAAAAGCGCTTGAAAAAGAGTAAGAGACTTATAATTTTTCAAATTTACAAAAAGTAATTAATATTCATGTTGAACTTTGATATAATGTATATTTTGATCTCTAAGTACTATATAATGTTGGATTGATTTCATCAGCGAATGCATAAATTGAAGCAATCAATAAATTCGTTCTTTACAATTATGAAGTAACACAACTATGGGTCACATTGTACGAATAAAAGAGGATAAAATGAGATAGTGACGGGAAATAATTGACACGGTTGAATGGTAGAAGTGTGCCTTATCCCGATCATTTAAAATAAAATATGCCAAAAATATTCCCCAATAGTTGGGTTGCTTACCAAGTCAGAAATAAATACGGTGCAATTGGTCGTTACCTGTGTGCTGAAGGGGATGTGCTAAACGTAGGGATTGGGTGCAACAACTCAGTAATAATATTTTTAATTTATATGTAAATTTGAAACTTATAAGACATCTATATTTCATGTTTTAACTGTTCTGTTATAAGACACATGACACTATGATTTTTTTAACATTTTTATAATAGGTGCATTTGTTCCCATCTATGTGGGCATATGGACACCATTTTCACACAGAAAATGCCAATGCTGGAAACATCAAACAAGATTGTGAAGTGGAAATCAAGTTCGATCAATGTAGTCGATCTAGTCACCATGATCAAAACCTAGTACAAGGGACGTTAAGTTACGCTGAAAAGATACAAGAGATCATTGAAGTGGATTTTTTTTTTCCAATGTGTTATTTTTAGGTGCAAGTGGTGGGACACCTTTGGTCGGAATAATGTAAAGAAATATCATGATAGTAGGCTGATATGTATCAACTCTAGAAAGATGTGGGATGAAGCTAAGGAGCCCTATGTTTTCCCCAAACACTGCAACTATGGGTTTTTTATCCAAATGTGTTGGATATGGATTGGTGCTTCGTATTGACACATGACCCTAGATAAAAACATATTTTTGAGAAAAATAGTGTTATCATGCCATGCGAGCTAAAAGATAATGAGGGTGATCATGAGAACCGAGATTGATATGGTAATTTGACCCTCCCTTCTACATGAGCATGACATCAATCTAAGGCTGTATAGAACTGTCGCAAAAAAATGGTCGACCACCTGACAAGTTGTGGCTCCTATACTAAAGAATCAACATAATATAGAAGCGAGCAACTTATGCGTTGCCTGTCACTGGTGTTGTGCGAAATGGTCGAAATGATAAGTGAGAGACACTGCACCTCCTCACTACCAAATGCACCAATACGTAACTGACCTCCAATGACCTAAAAATCTGTAGGAGACAGTACATTTTCTCCAATGTATCTCTAGGAATAACTAACTAACTCCTTGCTACACAGCCAGCTGGAACCTATCGGAACGAGGGAAAATCCACCCCTCTACTTGATAGCCCTGTAATGAAATATATATCCTCCCTAGTGGGCATGTACCACTAGTCAATACCAATCCAGAAAGCCTGTTGGTCAGCATTCCACCTTCGGATAAGATGTCTCAAAAAGAAACCATGGCCCTTTAGGGAAGTAGCCTCCTCATAGAGCTTGAGGAGGCCTACCTGCCTTAGGAGCCCCTGCGTAGCTGTTGTAATAGGGCAAGGGTACGCATCTCTCTCCCTCTCTTGTGCCTCCCACAGGCGAAGCATGTTATACTACTCTGCCTGTTGTTGTTTTTATTCCCCCTCTTCTCTCATTTCACGTCTCTGAATGATTGACATATTAAACACAATTTTTTTATTAAATGACACATGTATATATATATCTATATATATCTAATTTTTTTTTTGGAAAAAAATTTAAAAAAAAATCAATGCGCCAAAAACATAGTCACACACCAGTCCTGGTGTGTCTTTTTATGGAGCACACCGGCATCGGTGCACCAGATAATATTAAGCGCATCGGGGGCAGTGCTCCAGAAAAATTTGTAGCGCACCGAGGGTAGTGCTTCAGAAAAATTTGTAGCACACCATTGACTATGTGCAGTTTCAAGAGGGCAGTGCGCTGACTAAACTCTATGCCTCAGGGTGTATAGTTAAGTCAGCGGACCGACCTCTTGCCATCATTACATAGTAAACGGTGCGGTCTTTTACTAGTTCACATTGTTGACCCAGGTGAAATACGGAAAGTCGTGCGATGACAAAAATAGCTTTCCCAGGGTGGCTATTTTGGTCAATGCACTGCATCATCGCTATTCCACTAGGTCAACGGTGTGGCCGGGTAACCGACTGCACCAAACTTTAAAATAAAAATAAAAATAACATGGTGTGCCTTCAGTACCACCACAGAACCGGTGCAGATACCGTTAGCACCGGTTTACTAGGCTGAACCATTGACCCTGCCAAAATGTGGTATGCGGTTTGCTAACAACATTACCCACCCCGAGGCAGATAATTGAATCAACGCACCATGTTGCTGCTATTCCACATTGTCAACGATGTAGCCTGGTAAATGACCGCACCATACTTTTTAATTTTTTTTAAAATATCAGGGTGCGCCTATCGATATCACCCCGGAACCGATGCGGATACTATTAGCACTAGTTACAGTGTGGCCTGTTAATTTAGAGGCAGCACCGCAAACCGGTGTGAGCCGAACAGCTCGAGTGCACTGCACGACAATTTTTTTTTAAATGGTTAAAATAACATGGTGCGCCTATCAGTATCGCCCCAGAACTAGTGCAGATACCGTTAGCACTGTTTGCGATGCGACCTATAAATTTACAGGCAGCACCGCAAACCGGTGTGAGCTGAATGGCTCGGGCGCACCACGTGACTTTTTTTTTTGTTTTAAATGGTTAATTTTAAGTTTATTTGAAATTCTAATCCGCTAAAAGGCTTAATTATGGAAAAACAAGAAAAATACATGTACGTTTGGCTGTCGAGGAGGCATATTGGCTGTAGAATTTGCAAAAGAAAATTTGTCCACTGTTTTGCAAAATTCAAGCTGGAGATTGGTGGGCAATGCACAGCAGCACTGCGTGCAATGAGTGCAATGGGAGCACCAATGTCAAGGCAGCTCAGACAAGGATAAATTGCACCGGTGCTTGAGAGCTCTGGAGCACTGAAAAAGGTGAAAAATGTGGTTTTTTGGCCATAATTTATTTTCATTTAACCTTGTTCCAGTGCGCGGGGTTTTTTGGGTGCACTGGTGTGTTTGCTTCATTCCACACTGGGCAGTTTCTGTTTTCGTGTGCTTTTTATGAGGCATCAGTGTGAAAGTGTTGTAAAGCACTGGTGCGCTATAGCAATACAATGCACTGGGTGGGTGTGTACTGAGCGCACGGTGTCTGGTGTGCCAACGTTTTGTGTGCACCGGTGCTTTCTTTTCTTGAACGCACCGGTGCATTTTACGGTGATAAGCGCACCGGACGAAATTAATCCGCAAAAACCTTTGCTTGCCAACCTCCTATTGTAACATCCGCTAAAAACGGATGCCTAGGGTATTTTTATAAGGGGTTCCTCAAAAACATCCGCTAGAGGGTCTTTTCCTTGTAGTGCTCGGGTGCACACAAGATCCTTCCTACTCACAGCGGAGTAGGTGGTCTGCAGAAACACGTTACTCACAGGAGAAACTTAGTTTCTCATAGGTCTTAGTTTACTGAGCACATTTTGGAGGGGATTTGAAAATACAGGTACATGTATGCAGCAGTAATGGCTGACAGAAACATGTATGCGAAGAACATCCTATGATACTAGCAGTTGCAGTGGTTGGTACCCATGCATTCTGGTGGATGGTTGCTCCTTTATATGGACGTCAAAAAATTCTGTTGTTGGCTCTGGACATGGAGTTTTCCCATTTGTGGTGGATCTGAGTCGCAGACACATATTTTGTTATGATAGACCAAAACTAGATTTTGTGAATCACTATCGAGACAAGTAGTCATTAAGGGGATGTGTTGGAATATGTAATTCCTACTTATCTGTGGTGTTGACTCTTTATGTAAAGAGTTTGTTCCTATATCATACGAGGTAGCTAAATCTAAATATTCCTAGTTTGGTGTGTGGTTGAGATATTCTCTCAACCACCTTATTGTGCGTCCAAGATAGTTTCCCTATGTTGAGACTATATTTCATATATATATGTAACCATTTTGATTAATATAATATATATAATGTGCATTCATAGATTTTATCTATATATATATATATTAAAAATTTATTTAATTTGTAATTATATTTAAATTTTATTTCAAATTTAATTTTAATAGAATGAAATAAAATAATTTATATAAAAAATTTAAAACCACAAAATATATTATACAAATTATTAGAAAAACAAAACGACTATATTTAAAAAACAATAGTTTTCTAGAATTTTTATTAGCAATTGTTTTCTATTTTATCTTAGAAATTTATATTAGCCAATCTTCTTCCCTTTTATTTATATAAATTTATATTTCTCCATTATTTTTTATTACTAAAAAAGGAGTAAATTAAAAATAGTGAATATTTGGTTTAATTCATTATTAAAAAGAATATATTTCATAAAAATATTAGATATATGTATTTTATTTTATTAATAAAATTTAAATGTGAATATCAATATAAATTTAAAGTACAAGGTAATTGAACCTTGAGAAAAAGCTATCAAATCTATGATTTTTGAGGAAAATTCTAGCTTTTATATATCTTTCTCTATCTTCCAAGGAAATATTTAATTTTGAACTCTTATATCTAAATTAACATTAAGATGGACTTCCTTTTATCTATTGTTATTTTATTTTATGGATATAATAGGATTCATTAACCAAGAATGTTTTTCTCATATTATTACCATATGTTTGCGTTGGACATGTGGATTTTTTTTTTTTTTAAGTGATGGATGAGGTCAGGTTGGGATATAAATCTTTAAGATATCATGTTCCTTAACAAATTCAACAATGAAAGGTTGTATTCTCATTTTTCAATGGGATATAAATTTTTAAGATATCATGTTCCTTAACCAATTCAACAATGAAAAGTTGTATTCTCATTATTCAATACATATGTCTACATAGAATTTTGCTTTTGTAGGATCATCTTTATTCTTTAAAACGTATGTCTACTTAGAATTTCAATTTGTAGGATTATCCTAGACCTTAGATTGTTGTTGAGATTCATTTCAAAAGACATTTTGACATTAGTGGGAAAACTATTTTTTTTTTCAAAGTATTTTTCCAATGTATTAGTGCATTTAAAAATTGGTGAATATCAAAAGTGGGTATACATATTTGGAAATAAAACCTAAAGTAACATCTTGGTGAGAAACATATTAAAAGGGCTCAAATTCTTGAAACAAGGAGTAATAAAAAGAATGGGAACCATTCCTTAAAACTAGATCTCAAAAACATTTTGATAATGGAATAGGTTTGAAAATAGAATGATAAAGAAACATTTTATTTCTCCCTTGTAATAGAGGAATTTCCAACTAGGTAGAATTCGTACTCACGTGGCATGGGGTCAATTTTGGCCGCTACCACTACACCTCTGACCCTATGACAATCCTCCTCTTCATAGACCTAGTTACTTCACAAGATTTAAACATATACCTCTACGGCCTGTGATAGTCCTCCTCTCCCTAGAACGCGTTACTTCGGGGATTCACACCTTAGATCTATTAGTTTACACAATACTTCATATCACAATGATTGCCAATTAAGCTGACCCTGTGGGATACAATGATAAAGAAATCTTAGAATCATAGATATGTTTCACTTTTCTTTGTCTAATTAAATTATATTTAATTTACAAATATAATGTAAAAGGAAACATTGGATAAACAAGTTATTGTAAAATATCTATAAATGAGTGTATATTTATAATCTACATTATAGAGACATCGATAATTGCCTCCTCTTTAAACTTGACCACTATATAAGAAGTAGGAATATTTTGACTTAAAGTGGGAAAAACAGAATGTTTTCTTCTTATTAATCCTTGAAGAACACAAATTTGGAAGATGTAGGTACTCTAATACACATCACTCTTCCAAAAAATCATAAAACCAGGAATATTGTTGTTCTTTACAAATGATTTAATTAAATAATAAAGAAAATTATCTAGTTGTTTACTTCAAAAAGAATTTAGTAATAATTTATAATATCCCCTACGTGAGCCCCAATTTGTGTTTTCTATAGATCATATAATTGGAAAATTTCACCAAAAACATTAATATAAGATAAAAAAAACTTCTTCAATTAAAGGTATTATTAATTTTTTCAAGTATTTTATGTTGGAATTATGACTAATATGTTGTCCTTAATGGAAACCTACTTGATAAAGATGTCAAGATGATGGTAGCACGATAAGTATACAGACCAATACAAATGTGACAAAGAGATTGGACTAAGGAATATCAGTTCAGATTCAGAGGAATAATAAAGATAAAATTTAGGAAAGTATATGTGGGACCTGTGAACAAATACCCTGTACATACGTGAGCATGGTGATGAAAATTCATGTACGATTCCGTACTATGGTATTCTAAATATCAGGGGTATTTACCATGTTATTGGCCCATAGTAATGAGCATGGAAATAGATATTTGATCCTGTTAAAAAATACCATCGACATTACTCATGCATTGGCAAAAGGTATTGGTTAAGGCCTAACCTATATAAGGAGAAGGATATCAAGTGTTAGGTCATGCAAGTTCTGAGTTAATGATGAATAGTTTGATCTGAAACATGTGTGCACTAAGGAGCATGAAGGAGATTAAGATTTGATAGATCTAAAAGCATTGTACTAACTAATAAACATGCTTGTTTCATATTTTATGATTATGGCTAACAATGATAGATATGCGATGTTAATGATGCTCTGACATTGAAATGTGATAGTAAGGGTTATGAATTACGATTTATGGTTGTAGTGAAGGAATAATTCAATGATTACATATCTATACGTGGGTTTGTCACTGAGAGGTCACGTACATACACATATATCCTTCTAGGTAGTTGCATATATATTTTGCAGTATGGAAAAATATGTAAGCATGTGTTAACTATGAAAAGAGCATAGGTACATGGAAGTGCTTTATAAGGGTCACGTACATCTGCTAGGGTTTTGAAGTATGAGCTGATGATAATGGTTTATTTGTTTTGGTATGTTTGTTGTTGTATGTCGATGAATTATTTCATGATATTTTATGTTTGAAAATAAATGTTGGTTTGGACTGATTGTGGAATGAAATTTTAAAGAGTAATGATGCTAGTATGTGATGATATGTGTTTTGTTTAGAAATTGTGATGGGGTCAGTATGTGTTTCAGTGATTATTTCAATATGACAATGGTTCAAACTCAAGTATGAGTGTTTTGAGATTTGTACGTTGGTATTATTAAGGAGAAGCATGTACATACGTAGTTATGTTGCAAAACAATAATGTATATATTCTGAAATATGATTAATCACAGTTTGCAGTGATAATATCTAGTTTCGGCGATGAACATTATGTGGTGTGGCATTATAATGAAATGGTATACATATATGAGTTTATTTTTTATTTTGTAAGAATGATTTAGTTCAATGATTGATTTGGTGATTCAGTTTGTTTAGTGATTAAGTTATTTTATTTAGAATTATTATTTGGTATTTGTCTTAAATGATGGTGGTGGGCCAACTCTGAAAATATGATGAAAAGTGGCCTATAGGTTTGATGTTTTGGATAATGTAGATCCAGTATGAAATATAATGAAACGTGGTCCACAAAGGTTCTGAGGGTTGGAGCCTTCAGTGAGGAAGTCGAAGCTTCCTTCCAGTGGTAGATGGCAAATCTGATGAGGGGGTAGGAGCTCCCTTTCGGTGGGTTCTGATAAACGAGATCAGGGGGTTCGAGATTTCTTCGAGTGGGTGTTGGAGAACGAGAGACGGTTGTAGCCTTCTATAGGTGGGTTCCTGCATACTGGTATGAGTCTGTGCCATTACAAGATTTTAGTATGCTTTCTTTATAATAAAACATGAAGACAGAGATGATACCAATGGTGGTTTTCTCCCACATTCGGTTTCTACCTAAAAATCCTGGTGTTGATGTGTGTTGTGTTATTTACGTGTGATGATTTATTTTTTTTCTTACTGCTTATGGTTATTGTTTAATTAATTTCTTATAAATTACTGATACACTGGTTCAAGTTAAACAAATGATGAATTAAATGAAATTTTTGTTAACTCGATATATGCTATTTGTCTTCATCATAGTTGCCTGCATACGCTGCTTTACTTCATTAAAATAGCTTACAAAAATTTGCATACGCTGCTTTACTTCATTAAAATAGCTTACAAAAATTTGAATAAGAAATGGAAAGGTTTATATGATTTTTAAAATACTAAGATTTATTTTAATTCAATCAAATTATATTAAAAAAAAATTAAAATTTTAAAATAATTATTATTTAATTTATAACAAAATATTAAAATTATATACCATTATAATAGTTAATATACTTTTATTTTATTATTTTAAGTTAAATGGCTTTTATATATATATATATATATATATATATATATATATATATATAAAAGCCATTAATACTGTTACATCTGTTTTCCTTGTTATTGATAACAGATAGGAATGCATTAATAATATTTCTGCCAAATTTTAAAATTTTGTTATGGGAAAAATTTACGCCTAGTTAGACTATGCTATTAATAATTAATAATGATAAGCTGCAAACACCTTAAAAAGTTGGTACGAAGATTACACTTAAATAAATTATTTCCAGGTTGGTAAGGACATTATACTTAAATAAATTATTTCCAGGTTGGTAAGAAAAGGTTGGTATGAACATTACACTTAAATAAATTATTTCCAGGTTGGTAAGGACATTTCACTGGAACAAATTATTCCGTGGGAAGAATAAATTATTTCCAGGTTGCTAAGGACATTACACTGAAACAAATTATTTCCTGGGAAGTTTGTAATGGAGTAATTTATTTCCATGACGATTTCTAAGTCAAAAAGTTGATGACGAATGAGGTTAGAGCATAACCGTCAATTGACTATTTGGCACATGAAGGAGCATCACAGATTTATGAGTTTAACGGATTTAACAGATCGCAGCTGGTGGCAGATCATTTTGCACATAACAAATACTTATCTATGATCGGCTCATCGACTGCTTGTTTAATTGCTTTATTATGATATGTTGGCTAATTGGTAAATGAGGCAGCATCAGAGATTCACAAGCTTAGCATATCTCGTATGGTGGCAGATAATTTTTCAAATAACAAACTGTTATCTCTCATCGGCTCATCAATTTATCATTATATGTTGGCTAATTGGTAAATGAGGCAGCAATAGAGATTCATGAGGGCAGGTGGGAGATCATTTTCTACATAACAAATGTTTTATCTGATAGGCTCATCTACTGCTTATTTCATAGTTGTAATACTATATGTTTGTTAAGTGTGGAAAAATTCAAACTGGAGTCACCTACTGTTGCGTATATTAGTCGAACCAAGAAGACTCCAATAGATGGTATCTAATGTTTTGGTTTTATGTATTGGTATTTAAAGTTATTTTCAGTCAACTTCAACATGTAAAATGCAAATACATAGAAAACATAAAATAGCTATATGCTTTCGGGTAGCCTGTAAACCACCACATTAATGAAAGCAGGTCGGCATTCAGTTAGATTTTCTTACTTATCGGTCGAATTCATGAGTTTTGTCTGTTTTAATCTAAGCAGTAATTTCGAGGCCGCGCTCTCTTCTTTGTTATTTAATTAATTAAAATAATGTTATATATAAGGTGATATGAATAATTTTTTCCAAGACGCTCTCCATCCCAAGTGCAGTAGAAATGTTGTAACACATTATCATATACATATTTTGACTGAGTCAATATAAGATAAATTTTTTATCAGATAAAATAAAAATAATTTTATAAGAAAAATAAAATAATTTTATTAAAGAAAAAATGATTCATGGGATTTATATGTAAGATAGCTTATAGTTTATTTAAAGATGGAAATCAAACTAGCTTAAATCCATTTTAATTCTGGATCTACCAAGTGTCGAAAATGTAAACCTCTTTTAGAGTCAAAAGATATTTGATCCATTTTGGTGTTTAGTAGATCCAGAGTTAAGATGGATCTAGGTTGGTTTTAAGATAGAAAATTTATCTTAATCACACAAATAATTAATTAAGTAAATTTCTCAAACACATCAATTTAGGAAACTGAGGACCATGGAGTTAGATGCAAAAGTCCATAAGAGGGCGGACCACAACCAACACACACATGAAACACAAATTCGGGCATCCGGCTCGAAGCAGACCAAAGTGTTTGAAAAGTCCCAAAACCATTGAGTTAAACATGATATCCAGAATAATTCGGCTCGTGTTGGTGTAGCAGAATACTAGATTTCCCCATACTAGAGTAGGGCCTGCAAAAAACCCATCCAACTTCTCGAGGAAGTGTACATTTCCCAAAACAACCAAACCATCAAATTGAGTCGAACAACTGGATTTGAGGAGTTTCGGGTTCACAAGATAAGTGTCATCGTTAAATATTTTCTATATACTAGATGTGAATGAGGTAAATATTGTGGAGAGGAACATGATGAAGGAATGGGACTTTCTATCAAGTTCGATCACTGCTAAATGTCATGGTCCCATAGCCCACAGGTTCAAGAAATGCACCAATAGGGATTCAATTTTATCAAACCGCTAAAATCAGTCTTCATCATACTAGCAACAAACCAATCATACCATTAATACCTTATATCAATTGAGAACTTGTACTCTAATGCTTAACATCAATTTGATCATGAGGACTAAATAATTGGCCATCCTATGGGCCTACATCCATCTATTGAGATACTTGAGGTACCTTTACTATGCTCACATTTTATCTAGGAAAATATCATGGATACAAGATGTATCCATCATAGTCTTGCATTCTTTGTACATACCAATGAAGACTTGTAGTGAAACATTTGACAAAAAATTTAAGGAGAAAAATGGGTAGCTAGATCTCCCTTCTAGTTACAACACTTCTTATAATGCAAACTTGAGAATGATTTTACATTGAAAATTATTGTAGCACTACAAAACACCAACAAGAGATACATGGCATATATGAAGACAATATTGTCTTCCTCCTTCGAAATCAAGGACACACTTGGAATATTCCCTGATATCTTTAACCTTTGCATGTTCTTTGAATTTTTTCTTTACTATACATCATGACGTTTTTTATTTTGCATAAAATTTCATTTCTTCATAGTATCTAGTAGTCAAATATTCCTACAAATAAAACTTGTCTGTTATCAGAATGACTAGCTCCAACACAAACTCAAACTTGTTAAAATATTTGATTAGACTAAATGTCACTCCAATGAAAACTATACTTACCATGACATGACATACTCTTTATCTTCAAGACATATTAGAACTTCATTAACATAATAGTGTTAGATAACTGCAGTCATGCACCCCTTAAAACATATCATTTCAATTCAAGTACAACAAGCATTCAAAAAATATTACAACTTGTAGCATTCATATACTTAAATATATAAGTGCATAATTTACCTAAATTATAAACTAAAATGATTGATATGATCTCTCATGATGCTTCACTTCTCCTTTGTTTGTATTGCCATCTTCTTTTATTTTATGTTCAATATGTCATAGATTTTGTACCTTCCTCTCTCCTTTTACTTGTGTCTACTACTATAATTCTCACTAGAATCATGCATGCCTATTAATTAAGCTCATATGGTGAAACTTTTATGGAATTTCTTGAAAGTTAGGTTCCGCCTTGTGAAATGAGCCTCTAGGACATCTACGAATGTCGAATGGCATTTGAGACTTCACTTGAATTTTATTATGCCTTGTAGATTTCTTCCACCTAGCTATTGCAATATGATGATATCTTTTCTCATTGACTCATTAATCTGAATGTGATCGATTATGCGCTGAGATAGTTTGATTATTTTTCCATTAAGTGAATTGATCGTTAACTAATGAATGCTTTAATATGGAAGACTAAAGGAAATAATTTACGACTTAAACCAGCAACAAATTAAGAATGAGAACATAGAAAATAAACATCAAACATTGATTACAGAGTTCGTCCCTGGTGGACTACGTCTCCGGGTCTACTTTCAAGATGGGTGTGCTCTTTATTAGGATTGATCCGAGGAAATATTTACACAGTAAGAACACTAGAATGACTATACTCGCAGGCGCTTCTGGTCTGTGAAAACAAGAAGCTCTCTCTCTTAGATTTCCAATGCTTATCTCTATGCTCAATTCCGCCTCCGGACGGTCGAGCTATGCTGAAAACAAAACTGCCTCTATCCCTCTCAAGCTAAACTCAAATACACTCAATGTCCCCTTGAATGAATATGTCGTGGATTTATAAATTTGAACTCGAACTCCTGAAATCCAAAATAGGTAGTTGGTTGAGTAAAATATGATTCAATGAGATGTTTACCTTGTCATTTGATGACACCTTATAGTTTAGATAAGATATTAAACCTGAGCGCATTAATAAATTAAAAACCCAAAATAAACTTTGGGATAAGATATTAGCCTTGGCAGTCATCATAACCGCACGGAGGATGGATTGTCAGCATGTGAACAGGTCTTCAGGCAGATTTGTCTGCGGTCGGTTTCGACGGTTGCAGCTTAACCCCGCGGCTTATCCCTTAACCCTCACATCATTCACATGGATTGCCAACGGCGTTGGTTATGGTTTAAACTCGATGGTTTCTATACCATTTAAACTCCAACTGCTTGCGGTTAATTCTGGACCTGTTTACATGCATTAACGCGGCTCCGATACAGTTTGTTTCGGCGGGTAGCTGTATATTGTTTATTATATTTGATTTTGGGTTTTTAAACATAGTTTTAGGCCGAAATGTTAATACTTAGGCTTTCTGTTTTATAAGGTTTTGTGTCGTGGAGCTTTGCGCTAGGATTTTATCACCTTAGGTTTTTACATAGGATTAATTTTAATTTCTTAGGGTTGTATGAACATAAGTGCGCTAGGATGTCACTTAGGTTTAGCACTTAGGTTTTGACATAGTGCTAGGATTAGACCATTGTTTTAGGATTAGGTCTTAGCACTAGGTTTACCCATTACAATTTTTGCCACCTTTACAAATACCACACATCTTGCCACACAACCATATCAAAACTGAAGTACACTATGAACTCAAACTGAACCAAGGTCAACTTGAGGACTTCTTCACTTGTGAAATTGACGGTATGAAGACTGAACTGGACATCAGACTTATGGAGCTGATTGGACCTCTCTACTGAACTGCATTGAACAAGATCCTCCTTGATCAATCCTCTCCACTTGAAAGCTTTTGGACCACAAAAGTTTGATTTTAAATAGATATCAGGTGAGGGTACATCTCCCTCACTTTTCTGATCTCTATCCATCTCGCCTTGCCTGGATTCATGCCCTTGAGTCCCACTCGAAGATATTCCACATCTCCTTGTCTAGAATTACGCACTCTCATGTCCCAGATGGTTTCTTCCTGCAACTCATTGATATACTCAAGTGTTAAATCATCAATAGTAGGAATCTGTGTATCTTCCTCAGGATCAATGATCATCGGAGGTTCATACAACTTCAGATTTTCTACATTCACAACTGAATAGATATGCATGTAAGGTGGTAAATCTAATTGAAATGCATTATTGTCAATCTTCTCAACAATATTGAAAGGACCATCCCAGATAGATTTCAGTTTCTTACCTTCTCCTTTCAACCTGCCTTTTCTGATATACAACCATACCTGATCGCCAACCTAAAAATGATGATCGCCTTGATGCTTGTCACGTTGCAATTTGTACTTGGCTTGACTCAATGCTTATCATGGCACTGTTAGAGAATAATGCAAGGCTTGATTGTAAGCATGTTGCACATAAGGTAAAGATTCATCCCACAACTTAGGATGTTTACTGCAGTTACCTCGAAGAATATGTATCACGGTCCTATTCACCATTTATGTCTATCCTTCAATGAAATCCATGTTGTCCCATGGTTGCAAAGGAACTAGAAGTGGCATGTACAAATCAATCATTCAATTGCTTGGCTTGTTTTTTGAACACATCACACATCCCTTAATGTATTTCACAATTGTTTCAAACATATGAGGCATGTAACAATACCTTTGAATTTGCACCATAGTCTTTCTTACGCCAAAATGTCCTGAAATCCGAGAAGGATGAGCTTCCCGAATAAACTGCACTCTTTCTGTCTGCGGTATGCACAAATTACCCAAATGACATAAAATTTTTTCATGAATATGATAATTGATTTCTTCTATCTGTGTACCATGAGTTAGTGATTCATAAATATCTTCGAAACCATCATTAGTACTATATTGTTCTACATAAATTTCATGTTTCAATGAACTATTCTACAGTACTATTGAATCATTCAATGCTGGCCTAGACAATATATCAACTACTTTAGTTGTTACACCTTTCTTGTCTTTAATTACTATGTAAATTTTCTGAAGAAATCCCATCCATCTGTAGTGGTGAGATTGTTGCAACTTAGTCTGTGACTGAAGGTATTGAAGTGGTTGATGATCTGTGTGAATCACTATTTTCATTACATAACCACTAACATCTGCTTTAACTTCAAATGGTTGTTGATGATCTAATAATGATGTGAAATTTTTCTGCTTAAATGAATCAAAAACTTTAAAATCGACACACATTCCCCATGTCTCGTTTTGCTTAGGAACCAAAATTATGGGTGAACCACATGGAGATGAACTGGGTTGCATGGATTCTTTTCCAACCATCCCTGGAATTTGTTGCTTTATTTATTCATTCTCTATAGATGACATGTGATATATTCCAATATTAGGAAGGGGGGCAACGAACATCAACTGTTTCTCATGTTGCATTTCTCATTTATGAAGTATATGTTTTGGTTATTTAGATAGACTTTGAAATGAATCTACCACTTTAACCAAACTATCTTTAAACTAAGTTTCACAACCTAAACAAGCATCCTTAAGATCCTTATGTTGTTATTTAACAAACATGAGTATATATCTCTTACTTGAACTTATTAAGTGCTTCATCTGATTAGCATTAACTAAATCCAAGTGAGTTTTGATTTTATGTGCCCTAACAATGCACTCAATCCCATGTTTCTTAAGATGATACTTATGCTCTTTCCTATGAAATATTGCATTATGATCATAGAGATAAGGACTTCCTAGCACTATTCCACAAATGTCTAACGGTATCAAATCTAAATCCACTTCATCAATGTAATTAGTTGTGATGGAAAATTTTAAACGACACTGTTTGGTAACATGAATCTGAGTCTGTCCCTTTAACCACCCTAAAGGATATGGTTTTGGATGATTATGTGTTTTCAAACCCAATTTCATAACCAATGATTCAGATATCAAATTTTCCTGTGACCCTCTGTCAAACAATTTATCTATTTTCGTGTGCTTCGAAGTTACCCTTATATGAAATAACTCAATTCCTTTATATTCATCCAGGTGATTAATGTTTGAAGAAGAAGATGTACTTGAACTTGAACTAGCATCAGAATTTTTACTTGTCATAACCATTGCGGTAATTTTCCCTTCATCACCTGAATCAGAGTCCAAGTCTTGTTGGATTGTTGTATCACCCTTCTTTTCACCTTTCTTCTTTTTGAAATTCTTTAGCTTGAGTTCCGGGTGAAGTTTCCAACATCGGGCTTCATCATGTCGATCCTATGGCAGTGAGCACATGTAGGTCTTTCACCTTCCTTCTAAGTTCTAGTTGTCATCTTTCCTTTTGAATTGTCCTTCTTCTTGCTTTATTTAGACTCCAACTGTTTGGATGTCTTTGGTGAAAACTTGAATGCTTTGCCACTTGATTCGACATGTATGTCTTGAACACATACTTCATCAAAGTCATTAGGATTGAACATCAATAATGTATGTTGTAAATATGAATGTAAACTTCCAATGTACTTTTAAAATGTTTCTCATGTATCCAAAGGAATACCAAGCGCGAACGCTTTCTTCATGAATTCCAAAGTGAAATCTTGAACATTATGTCCCTTACCTTGTCACAAATGCTTCCAATCAATAACAACTTGTTGTGTGTAATCCAACGGATAGAATTTTTCCTTTAGAGCTTTCAAAAATTTATACCATGAGGATATAACTTTACCTTTATGTTTTAAATCTATCTGTGTTTTACTCTCCCACAAGATTAAAGCAGTTCCCCCCATTCTAAGAGTAGCTAACTGGATCTTTGTCTTATCATCAGTAATGTTTTGAATCCGACAATAGACTTCTAACTGTTTTATCCAATTATCTAGTTTCTCTAGGTTCATTTCAACATCATAAACAGGTAACTCAAACTTCACATCAAGTTTTAATGGCGGACTTTGAGGTTTCTTTTCTTTTTCACATTCAGAACTAGAAGAAGAAGATGATGATGATGATGATGGAGATGATGGAGGAGAAGGAGGTTTATTTTCTTTCCCTTTACCCTTGTCCTTCTTTGATACCTTCGACAAAGAAGATGCATCTCTCGCCTTCTTATCTTCGTATAGTTCTCCCAACATATGTTGCATGTTTAGAAAAATTTGTTGAATTTGACTCTCATCCATGTGCTTCACTGTAGGAGTTTCACTGGTTTCAACATTTTCAATCCCTGTCATCGTTAATTGATGAACGAATTTCCGCTTTCCAATCTCTGAATTGAAATCTTCAAGATTCCCTTCTCCACGTTGCAATCCCAACTTGGTTAACATCCACTGGAAAAAATACTACAAAGCACACCTGCTCTGATACCAAAATATATAATCTAAATGTGATTGATTATGTGCTGAGATAGTTTGATTAGTTTTCAATTAAGTGAATTGATCGTTAACTGATGAATGCTTTAAAATGGAATACTGAAAGAAATCATTTACGACTTAAACCAAAAACAAATTAAGAATGAAAACACGGCAAATAACAGAGAAAAGAAACATCAAACATTGATTACAGAGTTCGTCCCTGGTGGACTACATCTCTGGGTCCGCTTTATTAGGATTGATCTAAGGAAGTATTTACACAGCAAAAACATCAGAATGAATATGCTCGCAGTCACTTCCGGTCTCTGAAAATAATAAGCTCTCTCTCTCAGCTTTCCAACGCCTGTCTTTGTACTCAATTCCGCCTCCGGACGGTCGATCTATGCTGAAAACAAAACTACCTCTATCTCGGTGAAGCTTAACTCAAATACACTCAATGTCCCCTTGAATGAATATGTCATGGATTTATAAAGTTGAACTCGAAGTCCTGAAAGATAAAATAGGCAGGTGGTTGAGTAAAATCTGATTCAATGAGGTGTTGACCTTAACATTTGATGACACCTTATAGTTTAGATAAGGTATTAAACAACCTTAGCACATTAATAAATTAAAAACCCAAAATAGACTTTGGCATAAGATATTAGCCCTGGCGGTTAGCATAACCACGCGGAGGATGGGTTTTCGGCATGTGAACAGGTCTTCAGGTGGCTTTATCTATGGTTGGTTGAGATGGTTGCGGCTTAACCCCACAGCTTATCCCTTAACCCTCGCATCATTCACATGGACTGCCAACAGCTTCAGTTACGGTTTAAACCCAACAGTTATGATACCATTTAAACTCCAACTGCTTGCAGTTAATTTTGTACCTGTTTACATGCGTTAACGCGACTCTGACAAGGTTTGTTTCAGCGGTTAGCTGGATATTGCTTATTACATTTGATTTTGGGTTTTTAAACATGGTTTTAGGTGAAAAGGTTAATACTTAGGCTTTATGTTTTATAAGGTTTTGTACCATGGAACTTTGCCCTAGGATTTTATCACCTTACGTTTTTACATAGGACTAACTTTAATTGCTTAGGGTTGTATGACCATAAGTGTGCTAGGATGTCACATAGGTTTAGCACTTAGGTTTTGACATAGTGCTAGGATTAGACCATAGTTTTAGGATTAGATATTAGCACTAGGTTTACCTATTACAATTTCTTCCACCTTTACAAATACCACACATCTTGCTACACAACCATATCAAAACTGAAGTACACCATGAACCCAAACTGAACCACAATTAACTTGAGGACTCCTTCACTGGCGAAATTGATGGTATGAAGACTGAACCAGACATCGGACTTCTGGAGCTGACTGGACCTCTCTACCGAACTACATTAAACAAGATCCTCCTGGATCAGTCATTAACTATGTCCATGCTCAAACTCACTTAATTTGGAATATAACTACACTGTTCGTTTGGACTTATCATTTATTTGCATTTTATTGTTAATCCCCTTGATCCTGCCAAGCCGACGACAAAGATATTGTTTTTCACTTGTCGTGAATATCTTTCTAAGGAGAAGCCCCTTCTTTCAGAAACAATGTTTTATGGGATACGCTGTCATGAAATGCCCTTTGCTTATGAAATTTAACATGGTCATTAGAAGAATACTTGCATTCTTCATATGGATTATAAAATGTGTGAGCATATTAAATTCTAACTTTAGTGTAACCTAGGTCAACATGCATTCCTTTATAATCAAAGTGCAACAATGCATACATCATAGGTATAATCCTTTTCCTACCATGAGTGAGTTCTTATCCTTGTTCCATACCAAAGCTAAAAAAATATTGAGGTTCCTCCTCATAGCGAAGTTGTTCATTTCCATCATCTACATGTACATCAAATCACTCCTATAGAGGCACTACTCACTTTTCATATCATTATCCAAGTAATCATGTGTAGTTTGAACCTCATGTACATGAGATCTGGTAGCAAAACACGATTCATTATCAGAATTATCTAGCATGTTTAGTGTCTAAAATTCAACCTTGGGAGAATAACATTCTGGAGCATGTTCATTTCTCGTGGAGTTCCAACATCAATAACACACTTACTTTCGATTAGAAACAAAACTCAAATGTGCTTTGTATGTATGTAAGTTTATCAATGCCATCATCACTTTCTTATCAACTAATTGAGGTTTTTCTCCCATACTAGTCACCTTTGTTGGGTTTTGAGAAATTGAAATGACTTAATTACCTTTAAAATATAAAATATAAAACATTCATAAAAATTCAAAATCTCATAATTTTTTTATCATAAAAATATTATTAAAAAAATAAAAATAAAAACATCTTAATCATTATATTGCTCAATTTTACTTAAAATTATTTTTAAAAAACATAATCTTATTACAAATTATTAAAGATGATCCTATTATAAATTATCAAACTAATATATATATATATGATAGGATTACATCGGTTTTACATAATAATATTTGAAGTTTATCTAAAATTTATAATATAAAATTCAACTTATAAAATATCAAGTATTTGGTAATTCAATAACTCAATGCTGGTTCACTATTTGGAAATTTCAAACAAACACAAGCGGTTAAACATCTAGGTTTTGACACTTTTGACACCATCATGAGTAGATTTTAGCCTGATTTTAATCGTTATATTGAAAAACCTTCCAAACGAGTGGAAAGTTTAAGTAAGTGAGATTTTGGTTTTAATTTTTGAATGTAGAATAGTTTTAGTGAGATGAATAGTTTAAAATATTTATATTACAAAATCTATCTATATATATATATATATTATTGTTAAATTTGTGAATAAATAAATGTAATTGTGCAAATTTATGAAAAAAATTACATCAGAGAAATTTGTTATCAATAAATAAAACTACATTATTTCTCACTCAAATAAAGGACACCAACTTTTAAAGCAATATTCTAAAAATGATCATTGACATGATTTTAGTTGATTTTACTTTAATCTAAAATTTATCAATATATACAATAATTATTGATATTGGAAATTGATAAAGACTTGTGAATTAATAACAACCATATAAATTAAATTTTTAATAAATGCAAATAAGTATAAAAGTACTTTTTTAATAATATATGTTATGTTGTTAAAATTTTAAAAATCATAACTATTATTTAAACTTGAACTTTATTTTAAACAAGGCATATTATTATCAACTATAAAAATAACTAATATATACCTCAAGCATATTATATATACATTTAAAAAAATAAACATGGAACATGGAGATCTATCCCCATTTTACCATTGAGATTCTTAATCTCTAAATAAGCTTCATTACAATATCATGAACCAATAGCATTAGTAACTTATCAATATCACTTGCCCATAAAATCATAATTCTTTAATTAAAATGAAAAAAAAAAAATATTACTACTTTAAAGATAAATCTCAAGCTTTAATTTATATCTACTACTATAAATATTCTAAATTTTTTAATAAAATTTAAATCTCTATTATCAACTTAATAACTATTAATAATTAAATTACAATTTTAACTACTCAATTATAATATAAACACACATATCAACATAACTAATTATTAACTAATGGCAATCTATACTTTACCTATCCACTTAAAAGAAACCCAATTATTTAACCATGAACCATACCGATACCAAAATACCAAAATAGAGTTCCAAAGAAAGTCAAGAAAATTGTTTCCCTTCCCACTTTTATTATCCACAACACAGCCTTTTATGTGGGCTAAATGGACGCACTAAAAGTGCAGAGAATTCACTTTCAGCTCCAACGCTCACATCACAATTGGTGTCAATTGTACTTATATTAATTATTGGAAAGATTTTATTGGAAATTTCTACATCTTTGTCTCTACACTTGAGTTTGCCTGAGGCCAATAGGCCAACTAAAATCCCTCCGAAAACCGATATTGCTTGAAAGGTGCAGCTTCAGCTTCAGCCCAAAATTGCTTCAACTTCATTGTCCATACATTTCACAACACACCACCGTGACTGGCAAATAGAATCCAGCTGTCTGATTCCAATATCCATAAAAGATAACGAAAGCTGAAAAGTAAACGTCCTATTTTCAACTTCTCATAACGTCCCCATAATTCGTCGTTTTCATTTTCCAAATATTATGGCGTTTGATGGGAACTTCTCAATAACTGGTCGTTTTCATTTTCCAAATATTCTGGTGTTTGATGGGGCTTTAATATATGTGGTTGTACGTTTTAGAGATATCCTAAAATTTGGTTTTTATATCTTTTGGTACATTTATAATATATGATATACGATTTAATTTTTAAATCAAAGTAATTTTAATTTTAATTTTAGTGGATTTGCAATCAAATAATTACAAGTTTAAAAAAAATTTATTTAAATCATTTTATAATAAATAAACATTTCAAAAAATATATATATATATATATTTATTTTTGTTATTTTTTCTAAAAATGTTGTGAGTCAATTGGAAGGGGAAATAAATTAGCGTAGCATATGGCAAGAGTATAACAAGCTAAAATGATATTGAATTGAATTAGAACTCAAAAAATGATCACTTTTGATTTCTTTGATGGCTTGTAAATAAAATAAAATTATTTAATAGAAATGTAAAATATATAATTCCAACTATGAAAATCCCAACTATGTTAAAGTAAAGCTAAAATATAATCCAAATAAATTAGAAAAAAAAATATTTAAATTTAATTTATTAAATGTTATAAAGAAATTTTAAAATATTTTAAAATAAAATGTCTAATTGATTATTTCCCAATGGCGTGTGTAGTTGGCAACACGTGGCGGAGGAGCCATGTGAATGATCATAGGTGGTATCAGTGGGGGAAGGGCTTTCTGGTCTCTTCACACATTAAGATGTGATGGTAGTGGTACTGCCATAATGGACATGTAGCGTGTGAGGTCTAACATTGAGGTAACGTTTAAGGGTGGTGGAACACTAAACCTTCAAGTGATGTATGCTCCAGGAATTAGTATGTTAGGTCCCTATATCACTAGTATAGCCCCTTTTTATTGTTAGTGTAAACCCCTTATTGTTATTATTGTACCCTTGTAACCCCCATTTTGTTATTATTGTGCCCTTAAATTATTATTGTTAGGTCGGCTAGGATTACATTGTGGCCCACTAGGATTACATTATGGCCCCATGGACTCCTATATATAGTAAGGAGGTTTTTTAAATTGTATCATCCAAGAATTGTTCATTTATGTAATGTATTAGTTGCCCCCTTAGTGGCTCATTTCTGCAGGCGTGGATATTCTTTTCTTCGTTTTTGGAGTCAAGTAGCACATATAGCACAACATTTGCACGTAATTTGGATTCTAGGGTTTCGCTAAGCCCAAATTGTGTCATCATGGCATTTTCGCTGATAATCTCTACTTAAGTTTTAAGCTGAAATTTCTTTATGCTAAGAAAATCCTGAGGAAGTTGTATGTACCTCGTAGTTTAGTTCGCAATATTTGAGGAGATATCATCTGTGGAAGTTAGGTATTGTTTCAGGCTCATAAATAGGTCATCGTGGCATTTGCGCTATAAATTTTTTTGTACGAAGGTTCAGAGTCTGAAATTCATATGGTGCGAAGCTGAAATCCTGAGGAAATTCGTCAAAAAATTTCAGAGCTTGTTTCGCAATATTTTTGGAGATATGATCTGTGGAAGGTAGTGCTTTTTCAGGCTCCTGAATTTCATCTCAAAGAGGTGATCGTGGGAAAAGTTCAATAACTCTCTCTCTGAATATTGGATTGGAGTGCCGTCAAAAGTAGTCACAAGTACACGGCCTGTAGTTTCTTTGCTATCAATTTCAGAAACAAAGGACAAAACAGTGACACGTGGCAAGTCGTACAAGTTCGCTCTACTGAACCAGTCCAGAATTAGGTCATTGTGGGAGATTAGACACAACTTTGTCTTGGAGAATCAAAATCAGGTCAGACCTGTGGCATTTGAAAGAAGCTTCAGAGGGCTACTACAGGGCTGAATTTCAGATATCGAAGATTTTCAATTACAGAGATAATTCAATTTCAATATCGATCTCCTAAAAGCTAGTAAAAGGTGTGTATTTTTTTTTCCGAATTGTATAAGTCTTGTTTGAAGAATCAAGTTGAATTGATTCCAAGGGCATAGTGTAGAATATATATCAGTATTGTATTCTAAAATGGACCCTAAAAAGAATTCAACACCCATTAAGCCTTCAGAAGGCTCTACTATGACTCATGAAGATGAATAATGGCAACATGACATATCAAAATTACAAGAGCAAATTTCGCTCTCGCAAAGAACAACAAAAAATGAAATGGAAGTTTTGAAGAAAGGCATGGAAACTAAGATGGATGGTTTGAAGAAAGGCGTGGAAGCTAAGATGGTTGGTTTGGAAGCTAAGATGGATGGCATGGAAGTGGGCATGGAAGCTAATATTGATGACATGGAAGCTAAGATCGATGAGAAAATGGAAAACATGAAGAATTTTCTAAAAGCAGACATGGAAGGTTTGACAAAGTTTATAAAAGAAAGGTTTCCTAATGGTGAAAAGATAGTAGAAGAACCTCATGATGAGAACAAAATAAATGTTAATTGTGATTTCATAAACTCTAATGTTGGCTGGAAGAACCACCATATTCCAAAGATGGATATGAGGAAGTTTGATGGAAAGGATCCTGTAACATGGATACTACAGATGGAGCAATATTTTGATCTCCATAACGTGCAAAACACACAAAAGGTACGCATTGCAACTTTACATTTAGACCAAAATACATTTGTATGGGTATCAATGGCTTTGCTCCCATAAAAAAATTGTCACTTGGTCAATTTTTATGGAGGAAATGATAGCACATTATGAGGATACAAAGAGCAACACCTTCTTTAGCCAATTGATAAATCTCAAACAAAAGGGTTTAGTGGGGCAGCACATTGAGGACTTCCAAAAATTGAATATAAGGGTAACCGATCTTACAGAGGAACACAGGATTGATCTCTTCCTAGGCACTTTAAAGGATAACATCCAACATGAAGTTCGCGTTTTGGAACCTGATTCATTGGAGAAGGCATTCAGGTTGGCAAGAAAAGTTGAATGTAAAATTATGGCGACAAGGAAGTCTACCACTCAATTCTATAAAGAAGGAAGTGTTGCTACGCCTAGATTTCCACAACCTACAAGGTTGACACCACAACAATTGGAAGAAAAAAGAGCAAAAGGGCTTTGCTACAGTTGTGATGGCAAATACACTGTTAAATTTGGAAAACTAGGTCCAAACTCCATATTAAGATGCTCAGATTAAGAGGCTAATATTTTTGTTGGATTCCTCTTTCTGAGAGGTGTAAAATCCATATAAAATATGTCTTAATCCGATGAGCAGAACTTATATTTTGAATTTATTATTTTAATAAATTATATGTGCAAGGTCGGCTAATTTATTATTTTTAATGAATTATATGTGCAAGGTCGGCCAGTTTTGTAATGTAGGCTCGGATGCCCAACAGATGTGTCACACACCCTCATAATGGATATATATACAGGAAAAGTTGGAGAGATTTTCATCATCATCACAACTCACATCTTCCTCTCTCATCTAGGAATACGAGCTACCAAGAAGGACGAATTTAATCCACACGTGTGAAGGACGAAGAGGACAAACAGTACGGTCAAGCTGAAGTACGGATTTGCTGCTGCTAGGGTTTCGCAGTAACTTTGACCAGCGTTGACTTTGGTCAACGCTTGGTCCAAACAAGCTGAAAATTGGTGGAAGGTTCGATTTATGAAGGCCGTACTACTTGGCACAAAAATCGAGGTCAAAGGGTTGACCGTTTTGCTGCTGCGTTGACTTTTAGCTTGCTGTCCCTGCGTTGACTTTTCAGGACAGCGTTGACTTTTGCAGAGTTGACTTGGGTTGACTCATCTACTGGTTGGAGGGTTGTTGTGACACATGTTGGGCTGGCTGACCAAAGGAGACTTTGCTGGTTGAAGCATCCTGTTGACCGCCGAAACGAATACACACATTTTTCCTGTTTCTGATTTGTCTTCTGTAAGATCTACTTATATGTTCTATCTGCATTTTTCTTAACTACTTGTATGATTGCTGAAAGAATAGTGAAATTTCTACTAGCATAGAACATCTACAAAACTTTACATGGTATCAAAGCTGAGGTGAAGACAAACTCAATCTATAGCAATCATCATCGTGGAAATGGGTTCCACTAGTCTTGAATTCAAGGAGAATGACAAGCTGACCGGAAGTGATGACTTCCATCCCTGGAAGATGATATTAGATCTCAAATTAGAAGATCATGATCTCCTGGATCATGTCACAGGGAGGATTCAAGAACCTCCATCCAATGCCTCTGCTGCTATTAGAAACAAGTATAAGAAGGGAGAAATCAAAGCAAAGCTGCTGATCAGGGAATCCATAAATAAGAGTCTGGTTGCCTACATATCTGAACTAGGCACATCCAAGGAGATGTATGACAAATTGATACTTATGTTTCAAGTAAACAATGTGAACCAAGTGCTATTCCTCAAGAAAAAGTTGAAGAATATGAAGAAGGGCCGAGATGAGTCTGTTCAAACTTTCTTTCTGAAGTTGACCGAAACCAGGAACAATCTGCTAGCTATTGGGGAGATAATAGCTGATCGTGAGATGGTTCTCACCGCACTTGGAGGACTTCCATATGAATGGCAAGTATTCACAACTACTATCCTCAACAATAATACCATTCCTAACTTTGATGAGCTTCTGTCAAGATGTATGCAAGAAGAAACAAGGATGAAGGAATTTGATAATGAAAGAAATGTTGCCTATGGTGCTCATTCCCGAAAGAAGAACTCTAGTGGTTCTAAGGACAAAAGAAGGACAAAGACTCAAGAGAAGAGGGGTAAATGTTTCACCTGCCATAGGCCTGGACACTATGCTAGAGAATGCCCCTTCAAGGAGGATTCTCCCGATAGTGACGATAACAACAACAACCGAAGGAATGGGAATCAAAGAAATGACAAATCCAAAGGAAAGAGGAAGGCTCACTTTGGAAGAAACAATCAACCTTCTAAGAGGTCCAGAAATACCAGGTATGAGGAGTCTAATGTTGTTGATAAAAGAAATGAGTATATTCTGGTATCTGCTCTCTCAGCCGCATCTCTGCCCGACACGATGGATGTCTGGCTAATTGATAGTGGTGCCTCCAGACATATCACCGGATTCAAGGAAGCACTTTCTGACATGGTTGAAAGGGATACTAATCTAGAAATTATCCTTGGGGATAATGCCACTTATCCTGTGAAAGGGACCAGGACTGTGACCCTCCACTTGTCCCAAGGACAAGTCCTCCGTTTGCAAGATGTACTCTATGTACCCAAATTGAAGAAGAATCTTGTGTCTGTATCTGCCATGGAAGACAAAGGATTCAACGTTACTTTCTCTAATGGAAAGGTGCTCATGTGGAAGAAGAGCTTCAAGGAAGCTATCTCAATTAGTTCTAGGGTTGGTACACTCTATCAGGTTGGAGGGAGTCCGTTAGGAGCTATGACTTGTGATACTATCCGACAAACCGAACTATGGCACCGAAGATTTGGAAAGCCCTTCCCGAAGCAAGGAAGGTGTATGTAAGGGCTGTGCTAAAGGAAAACATACAAGGGGACCTTTCCCCTCAAGTGTCACAAATACATCTGAGATATTGCAACTGGTCCATTTTGATCTTTCTGGTACGTTGCCTGTAACATCCCTGGGGGGATGTTCTTACTATATGACATTTACTGATGACTTCTCTCGCAAACCTGGACATACTTCTTGAAGAAGGAGGATGAGGCTTACATGTGGTTCCGTACCTTCAAAGCCTTGGTGGAAAATATGACCGGAAAGAAGATCAAGATTTTGAGGACTGACAATGGCACTAAATATGAGTCTATTATGAAGAATGATGTCTGGGATGTGGTCCCGAGACCGAAGGAAAAATCTGTTGTCACCGCGAAATGGCTCTACAAAATCAAACATGGATCTGATGGGAGTGCTGAAAAGTTTAAGGCAAGGTTTGTTGCCCGTGGCTTCTCTCAAAAGGAAGAAATTGACTATGACGATATATTTGCACCTGTGGCACGATATACCACCATCCGATCAATCATAGCCCTTGCTGCTACGCAAGGATGGAGTCTTCATCAGATGGATGTCCAGTCCGTTTTTCTGCATGGTGCAATAAAGGAAGAGGTGTATGTGGAACAACCTCTGAGATTTGAAGTTCAAGATCGAGACACTTATGTCTGCAGGTTGAAGAAAGCCCTCTATGGGTTAAAGCAAGCACCCAGAGCTTGGTACGAAAAGATGGATAGTTACTTGATGAAGCTGGGCTTCACTCGAAGTAATGCTGATCCGAACCTATACTTCAAGGTTGTGAAAGAGAAGCCTCTCATTCTAGTACTATATGTGGATGACCTCTTCCTGACTGGTGATGACCCTCTCATTCATCAATGAAAGAGGGAGCTTGCTGCTGAATTCAAGATGAAGGACCTAGGACTGATGCACTATTTACTAGGCCTGGAGGTCTGGCAGAGACCTGGAGAGATTTTCCTTTCTCAAGGAAAATATATTGTGAAGCTTCGGAAAAGATTTGGAATGGTGGACTGTAAGTCCGTGTCGACACCGATGGAACTCAACTTTAAGAAGTTGAGGAGCAACGTTGCTGGGCCCGTCCTACTGAGTATCGTGAACTCATAAGGACCCTGATGTTCTCAATGAACACTTGTTCGAACATATGCGGTGCAGTGAACACTTTGAGTCAACACATGGTTGATCATAACATTCACTGGGTTGGTGCCAAGAAACTCTTGAGATATCTCTGAGGCACGACAGACCATGGGCTGAGATACACTGCCAGGAGTATGACACTCCGTGGATATACTGATGCCGATTGGGCTGGCAGTGTGGTGGATCGCAAGAGCACATATGGATGCTACTTCACATGAAGATTTGCTTCGGGCAGGAATCTAAAGTCGGCAGTCTTGAGCACCGCTGAGGCCAGATACATTGTAACATGTATGGCCTGTTGTGAAGTCACTTGGTTGCGAAAGCTCCTTGCGAGCTGTTCGAGCATGTGCTAGATGCCACCGTTATCCTTTGTGATAACAGGAGGATTCATTTGTCATAGAATCCGGGGTTCCACGGTCGGTCAGCATGTTGATGGGCACGGTACCACTTTATGGGATGTGGTACGGCGGCGCGCGTCAGGCTCGATCATATAGGGCCCCGGTGAGCGAGGTCACGGATATTCTCCCGTGCCCTTGGGGAAGGTCATGTTCCTAACCTTCGGCGAGAATCTTGGAGATAAATGGAAAGACCCTGTGATGTGGGTCCACCGTTGGACGATGAGCTGCGGGAGCTCTAGGACGATTTTAAGGGAGAGCTTCTTGAAGCTATGGGCAGCCACAAGGCTAGGCTTGCCAACCTTGGTGGTGTGCTTGGACCCCACCGTTGTGATTTTGAGTTGGTTCACCTCTCATTTTCTGTGCCCCGTATGCATCCTACCCATTGAGTTTAGGGCTCATGGGAAGTACCTCTCATTTGGCCAATGAGGTGTGGAAAAGTTAGAGACTATTAGCAAAGACTGATGGACGCATCAGAGATTGCCGTACTCTCTATCTAGGATGGCACTGTCCAACCACTTGATCTGGGATCAAGATTTGTGAGGTCTGGGACCTCTGGACTGACTATGTCAGTCGGGGGATGATGTCTTTGTGACTGACCCACTTCTGTTCTGAAATAAAGAAGCCAGCAAAGCAAGTTTCGGCGGGATGACGCACGATGTTGATTGCACTAATAGATGGAGTTCTCCCTAGTTGAGAGGGAGTGTTAAATTTGGACAACTGGGTCCAAACTCCATATTAAGATGCTCAGATTAAGAGGCTAATATTTTTGTTGGATTCCTCTTTCTGAGAGGTGTAAAATCCATATAAAATATGTCTTAATCCGATGAGCAGAACTTATATTTTGAATTTATTATTTTTAATAAATTATATGTGCAAGGTCGGCGAGTTTTGTAATGTAGGCTCGGATGCCCAACAGATGTGTCACACACCCTCATGATGGATATATATACAGGAAAAGTTGGAGAGATTTTCATCATCATCACAACTCACATCTTCCTCTCTCATCAAGGAGTACGAGCTACCAAGAAGGACGAATTTAATCCACACGTGTGAAGGATGAAGAGGACAAACTGTACGGTCAAGCTGAAGTACGATTTTCTGCTGCTAGGGTTTCGCTGTAAGTTTGACCAGCGTTGACTTTGGTCAACGCATGGTCCAAACAAGCTGAAAATTGGTGGAAGGTTCGATTTCTGAAGGCCGTACTACCTGGCACAAAAATCGAGGTCAAAGGGTTGACCTTTTTGCTGCTGCGTTGACTTTTAGCTTGCTGCCCCTGCGTTGACTTTTCAGGACAGCGTTGACTTTTGCAGAGTTGACTTGGGTTGACTCATCTACAGATTGGAGGTTGTTGTGACACATGCTGGGCTGGCTGACCAAAGGAGTCTTTGCTGGTTGAAGCATCCTGTTGACCGCCGAAACGAACACACATTTTTTCTGTTTCCGATTTGTCTTCTGTAAGATCTGCTTATATGTTCTATCTGCATTTTGCTTAACTACTTGTATGATTGCTGTGAGAAAAGTGAAATTGCTCTTAGCATAGAACATCTACAAAAATTTACACTAAAGGTCATAAGTGTGCTGAGAAGAAATTATTTTACATAGATTGTGAAGAAGAAGAAGAAAATGAACAAGAAGAGGATATACACCGGGAACCACCCCTAGAAGAGGAAGAAATGAATCCGACCATATCGTGTAATGCACTGGCAGGAATTACCACTCCTCAAACTCTCAAGATAGAAGGACATATAAAGAAGAAAGGGGTAATAGTGTTGATTGATTCAGGTAGCACCCATAATTTTATTCATTATAAGGTAGCCAAGGAATTAAATTGTTTCCTATACCCAGCACCAGAATGTCAAGTGATGGTTGCAAATGGAGGAACTATAAATTGCTCTTGAAAATGCCATAATATCAAGCTAACCATGGGGGAATATGTATTGACTAGTCCAATGCTTGCCATTCCTATGGGAGGTGCTGATGTTGTACTAGGAGTACAATGGTTACAATCTTTGGGGACGGTTGCTTTTAATTTTCAAAAAATTTTCTTGAAATTTTTTTCAGAAGGAAAGGAAGTCGAATTACGGGGTATTGCGGGGAAGCCATGAAGGATAATAAGCTCTA